>JARQOD010000002.1:41868025-41995702 GCA_033576555.1 Oophaga sylvatica | reverse complement strand
GAATGTGTGATTTAACCCCTTAGTGACAGAGCCATTTTGCAGCTTAATGACAGGGCCAATTTTTACAATTCTTTCCACTGTCACTTTATGAGGTTATAACTCTGGAACGCTTTAACGAATCCCGCTGATTCTGAGATTGTTTTTTCGTGACATATTGTACTTCACGTTAGTGGTAAAATTTCTTTGATATGACTTGAAAAAAATGGAAATATAGCAAAAAATTTTGAAAATTTAACAATTTTCAAACTTTAAATTTTTATGCCCTTAAATCAGAGAGATATGTCACACAAATTTCTTAATAAATAACATTTCCCACATGTCTACTTTACATCAGCACAATTTTGGGACCAAAATTTTTTTTTGTTGCGAAGTTATAAGGGTTAAAAGTTGACCAGCGATTTCTCATTTTTACAACACCATTTTTATTTTAGGGACCACATTACATTTGAAGTCACTTTGAGGGGTCTATACGATAGAAAATACCCAAAAGTGACACCATTCTAAAAACTGCACACCTCAAGGTGCTCAAAACCACATTCAAGAAGTTTATTAACCCTTTACGTGCTTCACAGGAACTGAAGCAATGTGGAAGGAAAAAATTAACATTTAACTTTTTTTGCAAAAACTTTACTTCGGAACCTATTTTTTTTATTTTCACAACTGAAAAAATGAACCACAAAATTTGTTGTGCAATTTCTCCTGAATAAGCCGATACCCCATAAGTGGGGGTAAACCACTTTTTGGGCGCACGGCAGAGGTCGCAAGGGAAGGAGCGACATTTGACTTTTTCAACGCAGAATTGGCTGGACGCCATGTCGCGTTTGTAGAGGCCCTGATGTGTCTAAACAGTGGAAACCCATCACAAGTGACCCCATTTTGGAAACTAGACCCCCTAAGGAACTTATCTAGATGTGTGGTGAGCACTTTGAACCTCCAAGTGCTTCACAGAAGTTTATAACATAGAACAGTGAAAATAAAAAATCATATTTTTTCCACAAAAAGACGGATTTTGGTAAGAACTTACCTGTAAAATCCTTTTCAGCGAAGGAAGGAAGAGAGACACACTAGTCATTACTAGTGGGTAGGCGGAGCCCAGATAGGATTGACACCTCAGATTAAAAAGAGTGTTGACCGGCCCCTCCAGCTCGGGCTCCTCCTACTCAGCTCTCCAGTCGTACCCAAGCTTAAGGAAGAGCAAATATCACCAGCGGAGCAACATAACCCCTTCTGAATGACTTCAGAGAAAAAAAATAAGAATACAGGTTATGCATGCATTTGACAAAAAATCACACAGTTCCAGGCACTACTCACTGGACCTGATCACTGCGATGAGCTGGCAATGCTGGAACAGAGCCTTAGCGCGCCGACCTCAGCCCAGATAATCACTATCAGAGAAGGGTCACGCTGGATCTGAAAACAACAACACACTTCTGCCATGGGAGGGAGCTGTGTCTCTCTTCCTTCCTTCGCTGAAAAGGATTTTACAGGTAAGTTACCAAAAACCATCTTTCAGCAGCAGATGGAAGGAAGAGAGCCACACTAGTCATTACTAGTGGGACGTCCCAAAGCAGTCCAAAATTAAGGGTGGGGAAAAAAAAAAACAAAACGAGGCAGAATCCCAACAACCTTGATAAATGAGCAATAGGCGCCAAATACAAGTTAACTAGAACTTGAAACTACAGCCGCCTGTAGGACCCTACGTCCTAAGGCAAAATCAGTGGAAGCACTGACGTCCACCTTATAAAAACTTTATAAACGTGTGGACGGAACGCCAGCTCGCCGCCCGGCAGAGCTGAGCTGCCGAGGCCCCTTGATGAAAGGCCCACGAGGAAGCCTCTGTCCTCGTGGAGAGAGCTCGAATCTTAATTGGGCAAGATTCATTTTTAAGCCTGTAAGCCTCCAAAATGGCCGACCGAATCCAACGAGCTATAGAGTCTTTGGAAGCTCGTTGACCACGCTTGACGACCTGCTGGAATCACAGAGAGTTCCGACTTCCGAAAATTTTGAGTAATAACAAACAGAACTTCAAAGCCCGCACCAAATCCAATTTGTGCAAGGCCCGTTCCTTCGCATTCCTCGGCTCCGGACAGAGCGAGGGCACCTTAGGTAGGAAGTCGCCCTGTGTGCGAAGTACTACGCGATCCGGGTGAAAATCCAGGAAAGGAGGCAAGCAAAAAAGAGCCGCCAACTCAGAAAAACCTTTCTCAAAAAGGTAACCGCCACTAGAAAGGCAACCTTCCAAGATAGCAAAGAAAAGCTAGCAGAGTCCATAGGCTCAAAAGGCCCATGTTGAAGAGCTTCCAACACAAGATTGAGCCGCCAAGGCGACACAGGTGCCTCCGTGGCGGAAACTGACGGGTTACTCCGCGAAAAAAGGAACGTACGTCCCTACGCGAGGCGATAGCCTTCCGAAAAGCAAAAAACAGGGCAGAAAACCTGACCCTTCAGAGTGCTAACTGCCAAACCCTTGTCCAGCCCGTACTGCACGAGGCCAACAAATTGGGAATGGAAAGAATCCTCGGGTTCCTTGAAGAACCCGAACACAACAAAAGGAAGGCTTCCCAAGACTTTGTGATAAATCCTAGTATTAGCCGGACCTCTGGAAGCCCGCAAAGTGGCAATGACTTTGGCTGAAAAACCTTGACGGTCAATATTTCGGTCTCAAGAGCCACGCCGTCAAACGCAGAGACCTCAGGTCCAGATGACGAACGGGCCCTTGGGTTAACAGGTCCGGGCGAAGAGAAAGTGGCAAAGGAGGCGCTGTCAAAAGCGACACCAGTGTCGAGAACCACGTCCTCCTTGGCCAAACTGAGCTATCAACATAGCCGGGATTCTCTCCAGTCCGATACGACACAACCCCAGAGGAAGTAAGGGTATCGGCGGAAACACATAGATTAGCTCGAATTGGTCCAAAGGAGCCACCAGAGCATCCACCGTCACAGCCTTCGGGTCCTTGTACCTGGACAAGAAAGTCGGTAACTTGGCATTGAACCTGGATGCCATCAAATCCACTTGGGGAGTTCCCCAACGGGAGCACAGCAGTGCAAAAATCTCCGGATGAAGACTCCATTCTCCGGGATCCATCTTCTCGTGACTGAGAAAGTCTGCCGTGATTCTGAACTCCTGTAATGTGGATCGCAGAGATGGCTGGCACTCTGGTCTCGGCCCATACCAGGATCCGAGACACCTCCACCATGAGCCTGGAACTCCTTGTCCCGCCTAGATGGTCGATATACACGACCGCTGTAGTATTGTCTGTCTGTACTCGGACTGGAAGACCGCCTAAAAGGACCGTCCAGTGTTGGAGTCAAAGGAAAATTGCCCTCAATTCCAGGATGTCGATCGCAAGACCGACTCCTCCGACGACAATACCTCCTGAATCCAAAGATCGTTGCAGACACCTCCCCAGCCCGTCAGGCTGGCATCGGTGGTTATGACCGACCACCTCGGAGGAAGGAAAAACTTCCCCAGGAATAAAGCTTCCGGACGTAACCACCATCCTAGAGACTCTCGCACCCTGTGGGAGATGATGACACTGCAATCCAGCGAAGTCTGCAATCGCCAACGGCTCAGACTAAGCCTTTGGAGGGCCCTGGAATGAAACTGAGCAAACGGAAGTGCCTCCATGGACCACCATCAAACCCAGAAGGCGCATACACCTTCGAAGGGACATTGCTGTCGAAGACTTCATAACCTGTACATGTCGAAGGAGACATGCTTTCTTATCTGGAGGCAGCGACACCACTGCTTTTACCGTGTCGAAAAGCATCCCCAAAAACAGGATTGACTGCGACGGTTCCAGAGACGACTTCTCCCAACTGATTAGCCACCCGAAGTCCTCCAGGAGCTGAAGGGATAGATTGCAAGCAGTCACTGCCTCCTCCTTTGAGTACGCCACAATCAAAAGGCCGTCCAGGTAGGGAAGAATCGAAACCCCCTGTCTTCGAAGAATTGCCATGAGAGGCGCCAGAATTTTTGTAAAAACTCTGGACGCCGAAGCCAAACCGAATGGCAAAGCCACAAACTGGCAATGGTCCTGACCTATGGCAAAACGAAGGAAGTGTTGGTGGGCCCTTCCGATTGGGAAGTGCAAATAAGTGTCGCGAATGTCGACACCAATAAAACAGTTCTGCGACAGGACTGCCAAAACGGAGCAAGGCAACTCCATGCGGAATTTCCTGGCGTGGACATGCCGATTCAATCTCCAGAATGGGCCGAAATTTGTCCTCTTTTTTGGGGACCACAAAGAGGTTAGAATAAAACCCTCTTCTCCGGCCCTCCGGCGGAACCGGCACCACCACACATTTCTGCAGAAGGGAATCTACCTCCCGCAGTAAAGCGGCAAAGAGCTCGGGCTCTGACGTAACGCGAGGTTGACAAAAAAACTGTCTGGGGGTCGAGGAAGAACTCTATGAAGTAGCCTGCCAACACAACCTGTGTCACCCAGGCGTCCGACACGTGGGAAGCCCAAGTCGGTTTGAATTGGAGTAAACGACCCCACACTCGAGAGCGCTCAAGTGAGACCCAGGCGTCAGTCCGCCTTAACAGACTTTTTTGCCAGCTTCCCGTTTGTCTTAATGGAAGTTCTGTTACCAGGGTATGCGGAATTTCTGAGAATTCCCTTTTTTTTTAAAAAAAAAAGAGAGAGAGGGACGATCCGAACCCCCAGAGGGCTGACCGAATCATCCCCTGGACAGAAAGGACCGCCGTCAACTACCGGCACTAGTCCTGCCAGACGCAGAAGTCACAGCTCTGCGCTGCGGTAAACCTGTTTCTTTTGCCTTGGCAATCAGCCCCGTGAGGTCAGATCCAAATAGCTGACCACCTTGTAAGCTTAAAGAAAGCCAACCCTGCTTGGAAACCGCGTCCCCATGTCTAAGCCACAGTGCTCATCTGACTGTGACTGCCGAGGATTGCGCCCTGGACCAGAGGGCTTGAAAAGCCCATCTACCTCGATAGAGGGGATCCACCTTGCCACGCCGTCCGTAGACGGTCCAACCGGCCCAGGGAAACTTTACAAGCACACATGGATCCTTAATACTGAATCCAAGACCCGCGGTCTCGCAGATGGATATTGCTGCCATCTCCGTTTTTTTTTTTTTTTTTCTTCTCTTCCCAGCAGGTTCTGTAGACTCGCCTTCCCTTTAACAAGAAGATTTGCTAAGCTGGGATAAAGGGACAACCACTTCAGGAGAAGGGATTTAATTATCAATCAACTCCGTAGCACGGATACAGTGTCTCAAAAGACCGTGTCCCTTGAAAACGTTATCTGGACACAGGCGTTCCTTGCCCCATTAAACTCATCCAGAGATGGCAATGTCGAACGCAACTTACGGTACTCCTGGTACATCCGGGCCGACTTACCAGGACGTCTAGTTACCTCATCCGGTAACTGTAACGCCCTCATGGTCCAATAAAAGTCTCTGTACGGCCCAAAAGAGAGGCAGAGTGTCCCTACCGATCCTCCTTGTCCGAATCGGACATCTTCGTTACGCGGGAAGGAAGGCACCGGTTTGTGTCGCTTCCTTGAGAGGATCTAGCTGACATCTAATAACCTAGAAGGTCAGACAGGCCATCAATAGAAACTAGCGAGGGCCTCCATTTTGACACCACTGGAACCTCCGACCGCTGCGCATGACGCCGTCGAGATCTGCGTGTCAGATTCGCGTCTGTAGCGGATCTGGGAGACGGTCTCTGACATGTCCTTGCACAGTATATGGCAGGTTAAACTGTCAGTAACTAGAACAGTGTGTTTCTTAAAGAAAAAACAAACGCTGAAGGGTTAGAGCTCTTAAAGAGAGAGCTACCCCAGCTGCCCATTAAGAGTTAACCGCCTAAGAAGGGGTTAAAGTAGCAGACTCCCCACAACCTTGATAATGAAAAGGGTGTGCGAGCCCCAAGTGCCTCTTATAAGACAGCTATGCCACACTTAACAGAAAAAACAAACGCTGAAGGGTTAGAGCTCTTAAAGGGAGAGCTACCCCAGCTGTCCCCCATTAGGAGTTAACCGCCTAATAAGGGGTTAAAGTAGCAGTGATAATGAGAAGGGTTGCGAGCCCCAAGTGCCTCTTATAAGGCCGCAGCTGCAGGACAGATATGCCACACTTACAACGTTCATCGCTAAAAAATTGCGCTGTTTTGTATATCGCAATGACCGCCAAGGTTGTTAAGGAGATCAGTAAGCGCTCCAGATTGGCAGCTACTAGCGACATTAAAAGCGTATAGTGGCAGTAACTTCACTGTCGCAGGCTCCCCACAACCTCTTTATTATTATTGAAAAGAGTGTGCGAGCTCCCTTAAGGGATAACAGCCGCAGGACAGCGCAATCTGTCACTCATTAGTGCCTCAGAAGGCGCCTGCGCTGTGGGGGTGAAGGGGTTAAGCTTCTGCCTGCGGGCTAGAAGCGACTCACCCAGCTGGCTACAGTTGTAACATCTTGCCGGGAGGGGAGGAGGGAGAAGAGCCAGAAGAAGCTTTCAGCCTGCTTCTTTAATGGCCGCCGCGCTGTGTCTCCATGTGCTCCATGAGAGGAGCCGAAAATGGAGACTTCAGCAACTGCCGCTTCAACTCATAGGAATTTTTTTTCATCCATGTCATCTATGGATGAGGACCCTGCTCAGAGTAATCATCGGGACAGTACACATCAGGGATCTAATGGCCCGAATAGACTCACTACGCATAGATATAGATCATATACCAAGCGCAAGATGACTCCTCCTCAGTCTCGTGATAAGAAATTGAAAACCAACAATCTGGAGGTAATCAATTTATCACATCATACACTCACGGAAACCCAAATAGAGGTGCTGGGTTTAGGGTTAACCTTCTCTCCCACTAACAGATTTGACTTTTTTCCAGCCGTAAAGGATTTGCAACTCTTCCTAAGGAAAGTTATCCTTCGAGATTGCATTTCAAACCTGAGAGAGACCATGGCCTTAATACTACTGGTGAACAAGAGGCCTTATCTATTTTGGAGATCTGGAGAGAGAGAATCTTACCGGCACTACAGGTACCTTCCCCACTTCGGTTCTTCCTAATCCACCATTTCCCTTTCTCATATGTCCACAAGTTGAGATTTTTAATAACTGTCCTGAGAATTCAAGGCCATTCCCAATCAATGGAGGGGGATAACCTTACCATAAACAGAGGGAGCTTTAAAACAACTGAGAATCCATTACAGGATGTGGTTATTAAACCATCTGACAAGGGGGGAATGTGGTGGTCTGCCGGTGGAGAAGTATGAAAGGGAGGTATATAGACAGCTTCGAGACAAGGAGCATATACTCTCCTCCGAACAATCCTATTAAGAACTTTATAGTGTTCTTTTCGCTATTCTTGAGGAGGCCTTTATATTGGGCATAATACCTAAAAAGGTTTTTGATGGACTCACTGTGCCATACCCGGTGGTTCCCACCCTTTACCTATTGCCCAAAATTCACAAAGATCCATGCGAACCCCCAGGGCGTCCTATTGTCTCTGGCATGGGGGGGCTATGTGATCCAATTTGTAAATTCATTGAATATTACCTTCATCCTATAGTGGAGACTTAGCCCTCCTATGTCAGAGACACTACGGACGTCCTGAGGAAGATTGATGGCCTAACTCTGGAGCCAGACATGATTCTGGTTACTGCGGATGTCTCTGTACACCAGCATCAATCATGACGATGGACTGAATGCAGTCAGATTTTTTCTGGATATGGGGGATCTTGACTCTCCTCTGCGGGCTCTGATCATGGAACTATTGGAGTATATTCTTACTCATAACTACTTTACATTTAAGGACAAATTTTATTTACAGAGACGTGGTACCGCCATGGGGGCGGCGTGTGCGCCATCCTATGCCAACCTCTTTTTGGGGCACTGGGAGAGGGAGGTATTTGGTGGTGGCGCACACGCCGCCTCCCAGGCGATATGTTGGTACAGGTATATTGATGACCTCTTGTTTATTTGGCAGGGTACTGAGCCCGCCCTTCAGGAATTCATCAGTGGGCTCAATGAAAACTCGTACAATATCAGATTGACCTACAAATCTTCACGAACTATAATTGATTTTTTGGATATTAAAATTCTGGTTATGGATGATGGCATGTTGTTGACTGATGTCTACCGCAAGGAGACATCTGTCAATGCTTTGCTACATGCTAGCTCGTCACATACTCCAGCCACTATCCGAGCCATACCCACAGGCCAATTTTTGAGGATGAAGCGTATATGTGCCACTGATGAGCTCTTCGAGGGGCGGGCCAGGGATTTGTCCCAACGCTTCCATGATCGGGGGTATAGCAAACGGGTTATCAAGCGGGGTATCTAAGAGCAAAAAGTACACCACGTAACCAACTACTCAGTACCGTCCAAAAATCGAAGGACAAGAATCCACCGATTAGATTTATCTCAACATTTAACAATCGTTGGTCACAGATAAGGGAAATATTGAATAGACACTGGCCGATACTTTGCTCTGATCCCATACTTAAGCAAATTTTGCCTAACCGTCCACTTCTGACAGCAAGGAGATCTCCAAATTTGAAGGATCTCTTGGTTAGAAGTCACTATGTAGCTGGGCAGCATTGTCATTTTGGTGCTGGTGTACAGAGACAGGGCTGTTTTTCCGTGTGGGTCTTGCCTTGCCTGTCGCAATATCAGTCGGGCATCCACCTTTGGTACGGCGGGTGGGGGTGGGAGCCACCGGATTAGGCACTATATTTCTTGCAGCTCTGATCATGTAGTGTATTTAGCTACATGCCCATGCAACCTTGCTTATGTCGGCCTCACCTCACGAGAATTTCGTGTGAGGGTGAGGGAACATATTCGGGGCATACAGGCGGCAAGGGATACAACGGATGTTGATTCCCTTAAGACAATCCCTCGACACTTCCGACTGCATCATAACTGCAATCCGAGCGGTCTCAAATTTGTTGGCATTGACCGGGTTCGCACCAGCATCAGAGGAGGTGACATGAAACGCACCTTAGCGCAGTTGGAGTGTCGATGGATTACGGTCCTGAACACTATGTCCCTGGGTGGCCTAAATGAAAAACTTTCATTCTCCTGCTTCTTATAGATAGTCATGGTCTATGTTCTTTTGTTTTTAATTTGTGCTGGTTTTAATTGTTCATATTATTTACAGATCACTCTGATTACTTTTTCATCATCTCCAAATAACTGTGCATATCGGACTGTGATTTCGCCATTAGAAGTTTCGTGGGATCATCTCTGAGGAACCCCTAACATCTTGAGGACTGTGGCTTACTGTTGAATATTACTTATGTCTCACACTTTTTTGTTATTATTGTCAAATGATTTATTATAAATAATAAGCCATACAATTATTATTATATATACAGTGTTGCTATCTTTGATATTGCAATTGTGTGTATGCACTTTGAGGATAATAGTTGACTTTGGGGATTATTATATACAGATATCACAATTTTTTCTCCCCCTTTTTTTCTTTTTTCTCCTCTTTCCCCCCCCCCCCCCCTTTTTTTGTTTTTCTTTCTCCCTCTTTTCCTCTTTCTCTTTTTCTCCCTATGAATGATAATCATTCTAATCCCCAGGGTGATGCGCGTCCGCACAGGGTAGCGCTGACCATCTAGTGACACACATATACTCTCTGATTGAATACTGTATACTTACATGGGTTCCCTTCCTATTGCCAGCAACCAAAATGGCTCCCACGGGGGTGCGCATGCGCGCACGGCGGCACTGGGTCGCGCTGTTGAAGGTCTCTAGAAGATGACGGCCGGGTCTTAGTGACGTCACAGGAAGTTTTTCCTTGACCCTGGCCGTCATCTGAGTACCGGAAACAGAGCGGCAGCCATTGCTGCGACAGTGTTCGCATGCGCCGTCATTAAGGCCATAAGTTATTGCAGCTGGTCACACCACTATATAATTATACACAGCACTATAGCCCATACTGCCCCCCGAGGAAGCTCAAGGAGCGAAACGTGCGTCGGGGCACGTGCCTGGTTCGTCACATTTCCCTAATATGGGTAAGCACCTTCCAGCATCCCTCTCTGCTATTAATGTGGCACCTTACAGGAGATGGTAGATTTAGGGGGTCCCTCCTTTTCCCCTTCTTTCACCCTCTTTCTTCCAATGCCATATTATCTATTTACGCTGATTTTTAGTTATGTCTATGCACCAGACAGGAATTCATGGGCTGATTATCCCTTATGGTTTGTGGGATAATATACTACCCTATTAAGGGAGATTATACTGCCCTCCTACCTGGGAACTTGACTGTATTATCGGTTTCACTTGGTACACCAAGTGTGTTATAGATTTTTTCTGCGGATTGAGATGTGCTGAATTATGTGCAACAGGTGTCTATACTTGCTCACCCACCATTACACCTCTCATCTTTAATTACTATAATGTGAATGTTTTAGAATTTATTGTTAAATAAAGGTTATATATATTTTTATTCATTGTCTGGTGTACCTATTTGGGCTGGATGCTCTATCTTTCTGTGTGATACATTAGAACAGTGTGTTTCTTAAAGAAAAAACAAACGCTGAAGGGTTAGAGCTCTTAAAGAGAGAGCTACCCCAGCTGCCCATTAAGAGTTAACCGCCTAAGAAGGGGTTAAAGTAGCAGACTCCCCACAACCTTGATAATGAAAAGGGTGTGCGAGCCCCAAGTGCCTCTTATAAGGCCGCAGCTGCAGGACAGCTATGCCACACTTAACAGAAAAAACAAACGCTGAAGGGTTAGAGCTCTTAAAGGGAGAGCTACCCCAGCTGTCCCCCATTAGGAGTTAACCGCCTAATAAGGGGTTAAAGTAGCAGTGATAATGAGAAGGGTTGCGAGCCCCAAGTGCCTCTTATAAGGCCGCAGCTGCAGGACAGCTATGCCACACTTACAACGTTCATCGCTAAAAAATTGTGCTGTTTTGTATATCGCAATGACCGCCAAGGTTGTTAAGGAGATCAGTAAGCGCTCCAGATTGGCAGCTACTAGCGACATTAAAAGCGTATAGTGGCAGTAACTTCACTGTCGCAGGCTCCCCACAACCTCTTTATTATTATTGAAAAGAGCGTGCGAGCTCCCTTAAGGGATAACAGCCGCAGGACAGCGCAATCTGTCACTCATTAGTGCCTCAGAAGGCGCCTGCGCTGTGGGGGTGAAGGGGTTAAGCTTCTGCCTGCGGGCTAGAAGCGACTCACCCAGCTGGCTACAGTTGTAACATCTTGCCGGGAGGGGAGGAGGGAGAAGAGCCAGAAGAAGCTTTCAGCCTGCTTCTTTAATGGCCGCCGCGCTGTGTCTCCATGTGCTCCATGAGAGGAGCCGAAAATGGAGACTGCCGTAAAGCGCGCGCTCAGAGCGGCGCGAAAATTCAAATAAAAAAGTGCGCAATCCTCTCTCCCGTCCTATGTCCTGCAGGCATCAACCTGGGAACAAAAAATACTAGTCACCGGCATGTATACTGTAACAGCGACTGCAGCAGCAGTCGCTGAATCACTCACACACATTAATAAAAATGCGGAGTACTCACCAGACGAGCGACACAGGGACCCCCAGGGGTTTGTGACGCTATGCCCATCGCTTCCTCCCAGGGCGTGGAACGCAGTGACCCCCGATGTGCGGTTTGCGTCCCCGCCAGGGAAGCCATCCTCATCCCCCAGGGCCGGCATGATTCTGCAGGGAACACCATCAGGGTAATTACAGATCCGCCAAGGGAGAGGTTGGGGTCCGCAGCGCTGAGACCCCTGAGACCTCTAGACCACTTCTGGTGATCCAAGTCTCTTGTCCGATGAAAATAATAAAATCTTCTGAGGAGCTGCTTCCAGCAGCGACCATCCTCTGGACCTCAACTTTTAGACTGGAGAGCTGAGTAGGAGGAGCCCGAGCTGGAGGGGCCGGTCAACACTCTTTTTAATCTGAGGTGTCAATCCTATCTGGGCTCCGCCTACCCACTAGTAATGACTAGTGTGGCTCTCTTCCTTCCATCTGCTGCTGAAACAATCTTTTCACCCCAATTTTTATTTTCCCAAGGGTAACAAGACCCCAAAAGTTTTTGTGCAATTTGTCCTGAGCATGCTGATACCCCATATGTGGGGGTAAACACTGTTTGGGTGCATGGCAGAGCTTGGAAGGTAAGGAGCGCCGTTTGACTTTTTCAGCGCAGAATTGGCTGGACGTCATGTCGTGTTTGTAGAGGCCCTGATGTGTCTAAACAGTGGAAACCCCCCACAAGTGACCCCATTTTGGAAATTAGACCCCCTAAGGAACTTATCTAGATGTGTGGTGAGCACTTTGAACCCCCAAGTGCTTCACAGAAGTTTATAACTCCCGGGCATGAAAATAAAAAGTCATATTTTTTCCACAAACCTGATCGTTTAGTCCCCAATTTTTTATTTTCCCAAGGGTAACAGGAGAAATTAGACCACAAAAGTTGTTGTCCAATTTGTCCTGAGTACGCTGATACCCCATATGTGGGGTGGGACCACTGTTTGGGCGCACGGCAGGGCTTGGAAGGGAAGGAGCGCCGTTTGACTTTTTCAAACCAAAATTGGCTGGAATTGAAATTGGACGCCATGTCGCGTTTGGAGAGCCCCTGATACGCCTAAACAGTCGAAACCCCCCACAAATCACACCATTTTGGAAACTAGACCCCTTAAGGAACTTATCTAGATGTGTGGTGAGCACTTTGAACCCCCAAGTGCTTCACAGAAATTAATAAACGTAGAGCCGTGAAAATAAAAAATCATTTTTTTCCTCAAAAATGATTCTTTAGCCCGCTATTTTTTTTTATTTTCCCAAGGGTAACAGGAGAAATTGGACCCAAAAAGTTGTTGTGCAATTTTTTCTGTGTACGCTGATACCCCATATGTGGGGTGAAACCACTGTTTGGGCGCACGGCAGGGCTCGGAAGGGAGGGAGCGCCATTTGACTTTTTGAACGCCACGTCGTGTTTGGAGACCCCCTGATGTGCCTAAATAGTGGAAATCCCTCAATTCTAGCTCCAACCCTAATCCCAACACACCCCTAACCCTAATCCCAACCCTAATCCTAACCTAAATCCCAACCCTAATTCCAACCCTAATTGTAACCCTAACCTTAATTATAACCCTAACTCTAATTGTAACCCTAACCCTAATTTTAACCCTAACCCTAATTGTAACCCTAACCCTAATTCTAACCCTAACCCTAAGGCTAGGTTCATTTTGCGTTTTACCAGCCCGTTCAACACATAGCGTTGACGGGCTGGTAACGGTATAGCATAACGCGATCGCGTTATGCTATACCCGCTAGCGCAGAGGAATCAGCAGATGATTCATCTGTGCTAGCGGTGACGGAGCCCAAACGCTGCAGCCCGCGTCCGAGGCTCCGTCACTGAATGATGGCACGTCGCAAACGCATGCCGCTTTACGGCATGCGTCGCGATGCGCCCTCATATGGGGGTGAATGGCAGCGTTAACGGACTGCGTTACACCGCGTTATACCGCAGTGTAACGCAGTCCGTCTAACGGACTGCCATAACGCAGTATGAAACCAGCTTAACCCTAACGCTAATTATAACCCTAACCCTAATGCTAACCCTAATTATAACCCTAACCCTAATTATAACCCTAACCCTAATTATAACCCTAACAGAAAAATGAAAATAAATATAATTTCTATTTTTTATTCTATGTCCCTAACTAAGGGGGTGATAAATGGGGGGGTTATGTACTGTTTTTTTTATTTTGATCACTGTGATAGTTTATCACAGTGATCAAAATGTACTTTTATGAGAATGAATGAAAAAAAATTTGAATCTGCTGCCAAGCAGATCGGTGGGTGCACTGCGCATGCGCCCGCCATTTTTTTTTTTGCAGGAAGAAGACTGGGATGATCGGCTTGCATAGCCGCGATCGCAACACCGGGATCGGTGAATACCGACCCGGATCATGTTCTCTGGGGTCTCGGCTAGACCCCAGAGAATATTTGCCCATCCCCCCCCCCCCAGCACAGCGGCGGGCGCACTGAGCATGCGCCCGCCATTTTCTTAACAGCGCAGGCACAGGGGACACCGGAGGGCCCTGGGGCCACATGGAGGGGATCGGAGCCACATGGGGGTCCCGGGGACCCTTTTTCTCTGTCCTCTGATGTCCGATGACATCAGAGGACAGAGAAATTAAATGGCACAACTTTTTTTTTTTTTTTTTGTTGCGGTCGCCGTTATAGGGTTAATAACGGCGATCGCAACATCGGTGTCGGTAAAAACCGACCCGATTCATGTTCTCTGGGGTCTCGGCTACCCCCGGTAGCCGAGACCCCGGAGAAAATGCGCCTCTGGGGGGCGCAATTCACTTTTTCCACAGCGCCGTTAATTAACGGCGCTGTGGTTTAAGTACCCTTAATGACCGCCGTTAAAAGGCGTATCGGCGGTCGTTAAGGGGTTAAAGAGTGATTTTTCAGATTAAGCTGTCATGCTACAGAATATTGGTCTCACTAGAGGACTCTAGAGATTTCTCTTTGTGCCTTTCTGCTTTTGTTTCCCTCTAGATCCATGATCCTCCCCACTAAATAGAATTTTATAGGCAGCAGATGTAGTTTGATTTCTCACTGCAGACAGATATGTAGACAGATTTGAGAAGTTCTCACTGCAGACAGATCTGTAGACAGATTTGAGAAGTTCTCACTGCAGACAGATCGGTAGACAGATGTGAGCAGTTTTTGAGACTGAACGTTCATTGGTGTGAGACGTGATATGTAAGAAAACAATCATTTTACTCTAAATAAGATACATTCAAGTTTCTTACCTTCACTTGTACTAGTGACTCATAGAGAGAAATATACGTCTAGTTACTATTTAAACTCAGTAAGGGAGGAAAGTATACAGGCAAAGCTGACACTTAATCGCTTCCTTTAAAAAACCAAAATTCCTGCATCAAAACAGCGCTGAGTGAACTAGGTCTGACGGGGATGTACAGAAAGTCCAGACTGCTCTTACCAGTCACATGTTGGTAGCGAGTCCGCCCCAGCATCGAATGCATAGCATGGCCCATTTCGTGGAAGAGATTCTCCATCATACCGGGGGTTAGCAGCGTTGGAGAGCTCTTGGTGGACTGTGGGAAATTCAGCATTAGGACTACCACAGGGAGCTGATATTCTCCATCTTCTTTAAGCCTTCCGCCACGTATGGTGAAGTGACAATCCTGGTGTAGATACATCGTAGTTATATAACACTGCTGATATCTCCGCCATCATGAGAAATCGGCTACCATCATGGAAACTAAAGCAAGACCAGCAAAGCTTAAGCCCACCACCACCACAGCCTGATACGTGGGGGTCTAATGCTGAAAGCTGCATGGTGGACACGAGAAGGCCACGCATGTCTGCTATTAGAGAATATTGAAGCAAACTTAGCAGACACAAATCCTATAGATTTTTCATAAAAAAATTTGTCATGGTCATTGACAAAATTTGCTTGGTTACTAAGGGGTTAACCAAACTCTTACCCAATTATCTTGTAGTGTAAATTCCCCTGAGGCCACGGTCACACTATCAGTATTTTACATCAGTATTTGTAAGAAAAAACAGGAGTGGAACAATCAGAGGAAAAGTATAATAGAAAACTCGTCACCACTTCTGCATTTATCACCCACTCCTGGATTTGGCTTACAAATACTGATGTAAAATACTGACCAGATACTGAACATGTGAACGTGGCCTTACACCAGAATCATTTATTTGCATTGGTAGTGACACCTTGGGCCCATAGAATATAGCTAGGCCCCGGAACAACAGATTTTACACTGTGGGCTTCTAGTTATAGGGATTGGTAGGGATCCCAGAGACCAGTGATGAGCGAATGTGCCAGGATAAGGTGTTATCCGCCATGCTCGGGTGCTAACAGAGTGTCTCTGCCGTGCTCGAATACACTCGAGTCCCCGCAGCTGCGTGTCTCTCGGCTCTTCGACAGCCACAACACATGCAGTGGTTACCTGTTAGGCAATCTCTGCATGTGTTGTGGCTGTCAAACAGCCGTGAGACATGCAACCGCAGGCACTCGAACATATTTTTCAAGCACGCCAGAGACACTCAGTTAGTACCCGAACATGGCGGATAACACCATATCCCGGCACGTTCGCTCATCACTACTATGGACCACACTGTGTCTTTCACACATATTACCTGTGGGGGTTTTTCTGCACGATGAAAAAAGTCACAATAAATGTAACCCAAAAGGCCTTCACTTTCATGCACCACGGCCTAAAAAAAAAGAGAAAGAAGAAAGGATTGTTTTAAGATGTTTTATTAAAGATATTAAAAAGATTCCTCTACATTGGCAAAAAATAATATTCAAAGAAACTTATAGTCTTATAACAAAAACAAATTTTCAATGGCTTCTTCCTCCAGCTACTGAGGTCCCATTATAGGACTATGGCAGGTAGCGTGGACACATCTGGGTGGTGCCAAAATCAGCCATTATGGTCAGATGACATCTCAATAGACGTGAAGACAGAGCATTGCTATAGAGGGACACAGTGATGGTTCTAAGAAAAGAAGCTCTAGAATGTGTCCGTCACCGCGGCACATCCACCGGTCAGAGGAGACGATGTGGAAGCTCTGGCCTACTGTACAGATGTAATTAATAAGAGGATCATCTGTGCGATGTCATCATGTCCTAATAGCTGGGGGGTAGCTGGACGTCGCTAACGCTTCATTTTACAACCTTCCACAGATTTGAGGCAAATTACCAGTTTCCGGACGTCTTCTGACCAAACCTCTCCCTTCTCCAGTTGCTCAGAATACAGAGAAATGCCAAGAAGTTGGTTGAAAAGTGAATTTAATCCTTCCATGCAGGCACCAAGGGAGAAAAAAGGGGAGTACAAGCTGGGCTCTATGTTATACCTAAGGGGGACAGAAAAATAAAAACTGGGTGAATCTAAAGAGTAGAAGCAATCATCAATACATGTAACCAGGGTGGATTTGATTTAAATCAAACTGATTTAAATCACGATTTAAATCACGATTTAAATCACTAGTCAGTAAGGCTTGATTTAAATCAGTGATTTAAATCAAAGTTTCTACCAGACCGGTATATCTAATTTCATCATGTGCGATATGCCCCAGACCAGTGTATCTAATTTCATCATGCGCGATATGCCCCAGACCGGTGTATCTAATCCCATAATGCGATACACTACACTCAGCCCTGTATCTAGATACATGCAGTGTGTCATGTGCTGTGAATAATCCCAGTGTGTGATACTCTCCACGTATCTGTGCTCAGTTTATAATACAGCGAGCAGCATGGACTAACAGAATAGATGCTGCCGGTCGTCCTCAGTGACAGCCTACTTGTCAGTATCACTGGCAGTCCCCAACAAAATAGCTCCGCAATGGCTCCGCTCTGTGAGCCTAAACTACATCCTCTGTTATTACAAACACCTAGTAACGGAGGAGAGAAGTCACACGTGATCATTTTCTTGTCTGCTTGCCCTTCCTCCTCCTCACACTTAGATTCACATTCTTCTTGTGTTGTGCAGATCTATTCCACTCCAAACAATCAGAAACATATTGTCTAACTTCTTGGACTTGGCACTGAAGGGGTTGATTCTGTATTCATAGGTTTGTAGAACAATAGGATTAAGGTCTTTTTCTCAACTCTGTTCATGTTGTAACATTTTTGCCGTGAAGAAGAGGCTGGGACCTCTACGGAGTCAAATTCAGTTTTGAGAACTGCGTAAGTAAAGCGAGCGTCTGTGATAATATAGGAGAGAAACTGCCCATTAATCCTACAGAAACCTCTGGAAGAGCATGGCATTGTGAATGTTACACATATACAGCCTTTATTCTACTGAGTTAAACAACTCAGCTTTATCTAATGATGGAAGAACCTTTGGATGGTAAAATATTTTCCTCAAAAAGCAGTTTATTGAAAAAAATCCGATTTAAATCAAAAAAATCCGATTTAAATCAAAAAAATCCGATTTTTTTTTATTTTTTTTAAAAAATCATTGATTTTTATCCACCCTGCATGTAACATAATAAAAACAATGTCATGGAGTATCTGCACACGCTGGCTGTGGAGAGAGAAGTCAATCAATAGAGGGTGTATATATAGGTGCTTCTCACAAAATTAGAATATCATCAAATTTCCCTTCTTCAATACAAAAAGTGAATCTCCTATATTCTATAGAGTCATTACACACAGAGTGATCTATTTCATGTGTTTATTTCTGTTAATGTTGATGATTATGGCTTACAGACAATGAAAACCCAAATGTCATTATCTCAGTAAATTAGAATACTTTATAACACCAGCTTGAAAAAATGATTATAAAATCCGAAATGATGGCCTACTGGAATGTATATCCAGTAAATTGGTCGGGACTCCTTTGGCGTCAATTACTGCATCAATGTGGCGTGGCATGGAGGCGATCAGCCTGTGGCACTGCTGAGGTGTTATGAAAGCCCAGGTTGCTTTGATAGCAGCCTTCAGCTTATCTGCATTGTTGGGTCTGGTGTCTCTCATCTTCCTCTTGACAATACCCCATAGAGAAGGTCAGGCGAGTTTGCTTTTGAATCAAGCACAGTGATACTGTTGTTTGTACACCAGGTATTGGTATTTTGGCAGTGCGGACAGGTGCCAAGTCCTGCTGGAGAATGACATTTCCATCTCCAAAAAACTTGTTGGCAGAGGGAAGCATGAAGAGCTCTAAAATCTCCTGGTAGACGGTTGTGCTGACTTTGGTCTTGATTAAACACAGTGGACCTACACCTCCTTGTGGATTGTGTCAATGACTACCTTCTGGACATCTCTCAAGTCAGCAGTCATCCCCATGATTGTGGAGCCTACTGAAACAGACTAAGGGACCTTTTTAAATGCTTAGGAAGCCTTTCCAGGTTCTTTTTGTTAATTATTCTAATTTACTGAGATAATGACTTTCGGGTTTTCATTGGCTGTAATGTTATGTTTTGGTAGCTGAGGAGAGCAGGCAAAAACGGCAATACACCAGAGAGGTTGGAATCTACTGGATTGCAGTACCCTGACTAACCACCACAACTAAAGGCAGCCGTGGAGCGTTCCTACGTTGGTCCTAGACGCCTCATCACAGCCTGAGAGGCTAACTACACCTAAAGATAGAAAGAGGAAAGCTATCTGCCCCGGAGCAGATCCCCAAAGAACATAGGAAGCCCCCAAACATGTAATGGCGGTTAGACAAGAGGTAATACAGACACAGACAGAAAATAGTATGAGCAAACGCTGGGGCCCAATCTGCATAGACAGAAAAGGATAGGAAGGATACTTACTGCAATCCAAAAAAAACCCTAAAAAAACCCAACGCTACTAATTACAAAAACACCTGAGATCACACGACCTCTACCACCTAAATTAGTTCTCTGGTGTAACAAAACTAAGCCGCAGCCACAGAAAAAAACTGGAAAAGGCAAATGAACAAACAACAGTGGCTCCAGAGGAACCGAGAGGAGCCCAAGCCCCCCGGGGAGGGGAACCAGGCCAACCTCAAAGAAATGCAGAGAAAAATGCAAATGGCAAGCACAAAAACAAAAAACAGAAAATATCTTATCTGAGAGCAGGAGAAGAGGCAAGACTCAGCAAGCTTCCAAGTGAACCAGGAAACAACGTTGAGACAAGAACAATTGATCACCGGCAACCATGATGGGGGGAAACCTCCCTTATATCCAGCCAGTCCGTGATAGCTGATTGCCAATCCTCATTGAATGGTTCAGTACTGTTTGTAACCACCAGAGGGAGCTTCTGCTCAGAATTCATTTCTAAAACATTCATAACAGTACCCCCCCCTTGAGGAGGGGTCACCGAACCCTCATTTGTGCAACCAGGTCAGTCAGGATGAGCTCTGTGATACGCACGGATCAGTTTCCTAGCATGGATGTCCGAAGCAAACACCCAAGAATTGTCCTCCTGACCATAACCTCTCCACTTAACGAAATACTGGAGTTTCTGTCTAGAAAAACGAGAATCCAATATTTTCTCAACCACATACTCCAGATTGCCCTCAACCAAAACAGGGTCAGGGGGCGCAGCCATAGGAACCACTGGCTCGACAAACCTCTTCAATAAGGACTTGTGGAACACGTTATGGATCTTAAATGTCCCTGGAAGAAGTAAACGAAAGGAAACAGGATTAAGAATCTCCATGATCTTATAAGGTCCAATGAACCTAGGCTTAAACTTAGGAGATGCAACTCTCATAGGGATATTTCTTGAGGACAACCAGACCAAGTCCCCCACTTTAAACCGAGGACCATCAGTCCTATGCCGGTTGGCAAACCGCTGGGCCTTCTCCTGAGAGAGGGACAACCTCTCCACTACCTGGTCCCAAATCTGCTGCATACGGTCCACAACAGAGTCAATACCCGGACAGACAAAAGCCTCCGTTTGTCCCGAAGAAAATCGAGGGTGAAACCCAAAATTGCAGAAAAATGGAGACATCAAAGTGGCAGAGCTTGCCCTATTATTAAGAGCAAACTCAGCCAAAGGCAAAAAAGAGAACCAGTCATCTTGATCAGCAGACACAAAGCATCTCAGATAAGTCTCCAATGTCTGGTTTGTTCTCTCAGTTTGTCCATTGGTCTGAGGATGAAAAGCAGAGGAGAAAGACAATTGAACACCAAGTTTAGAACAAAAACTCCTCCAAAATCTGGAAACAAACTGGACTCCTCTGTCAGACACAATGTTCTCAGGAATGCCGTGTAATCGAACCACGTGCTGAAGGAACAAAGGCACCAATTCGGAGGAGGATGGCAACTTAGGTAATGGCACAAGATGTATCATCTTGGAAAACCTATCACAAATCACCCAGATAACGGTCATTCTTTGAGAAACAGGGAGGTCGGAAATAAAATCCATAGAGATATGGGTCCATGGTCTCTTGGGCACAGGCAATGGCATCAACAAACCACTAGAGCGAGAGCAAGGCTTGGAGCGAGAGCAAGTCCCACAGGACTGCACAAACTCCCTGACGTCAAGAGACAAAGTAGGCCACCAAAAGGACCGACTCACCAAGTCTCTGGTACCAAAAATTCCGGGATGACCGGCCAACGCGTAACAATGAATCTCAGACATCACACTTTTCTTCCACTGGTCTGGGACAAACAATTTCCCAACAGGGCAGCGCTCGGGTTTATCCTCCTGACACCCCTCCAGAGCCAGTCTCAAATTGGGCGAGATGGCGGAAAGAACTACACCCTCTTTCAAAATAACAGCAGGATCAGATAACTCAGGAGAGTCCGCAAGGAAACTCCTCGAGAGGGCATCCGCCTTAACATTCTTAGTGCCAGGAAGAAAGGAAACCACAAAATTAAAACGTGTGAAAAACAAGGCCCACCTGGCCTGTCTAGGATTAAGTCGCTTGGCTGATTCCAGATAAACCAGATTCTTATGGTCCGTGAGGACCACCACCTGATGTTTGGCTCCCTCCAGCCAATGTCTCCACTCTTCAAAAGCCCACTTCATGGCCAATAACTCCCGATTACCCACGTCATAATTACGTTCAGTTGGAGAAAATTTTCGAGAGAAAAAAGCACAAGGGTTACTTTTAGAGGTCTCAGGATCTCTTTGGGACAAAACGGCACCTGCCCCAATTTCAGAGGCATCAACCTCCACCTGAAATGGCAGAGAAACATCAGGCTGCCGTAGAACAGGAGCACAAGGGAATCTCTGTTTAAGTTCCTGAAACGCAGAGACTGCCTCAGGAGGCCAATTCACCACATCAGAACCCTTTTGTGTCAAATCAGTCAATGGTTTAACAATAACAGAGAAATTACCAATAATTTTACGATAAAAATTGGCAAAACCCAAGAATCTCTGAAGAGCCTTCAATGAAGTAGGTTGGACCCAATCACAGATGGCCTGAACCTTGACCGGGTCCATTTCAATAACAGATGGACACAAAATAAATCCCAGAAATGAGATCCTCTGTACGCCAAAAAGACACTTTGATCCCTTCACATACAGAGCATTCTCTCTCAAAATCTGGAACACAGTCCGAACATGTTTCACATGAGAGTCCCAGTCATTGGAAAAAATCAAGATATCATCCAAATAAACAATCAGAAATTTATCCACAAAATCCCTGAAAATGTCATTCATGAAGGACTGGAAGACGGAAGGAGCATTAGTGAGCATTCCCCTCTGGGGAATTAAACGCCGTCTTCCATTCATCCCCGTGCTTAATGCGAATAAGGTTATACGCCCCCCTGAAGTCAAGCTTGGTAAACCAAGTAGCACTTTTCACCCTGGAAAACAGGTCAGAAATCAAGGGTAACGGATATTGATATTTCACAGTGATATTGTTCAAGAGACGATAATCAATACACGGGTGAAGAGGATGGTCTGATATGACCCTTCTCCAATGACTCCTTGATATAAGACCGCATAGCGTCATGTTCAGGTACAGACAAGTTAAAAAGGCGACCTCTAGGGAATTTACTACCAGGCTGTAAGGTTCTTTGTCTCTGTTGACATGTTCCTTGAAACTCAGTTTTCCGTCGGCCATTTTGCTTTCTGTCTTTCTGCAGCTCTTGCCCTCAGTTAATATGGAGTTTCCAGTTTTCATGTTCCCGCCCTGATTCTTCCCTCTTGCTTCTTAAGCAGCCTCAGCTGAACAATCAGTGCTCCTGAATCAAGCCTCAGTCAGTCTGTGACCTGACTCCTGGAAGCCTTGGACTTGTACTCCAGCTATTCCCTACTGAGGAACCTTGGAACACTTTTGGACTCTGGAAACCTGCTGTTTGGTGAATCCATGTTTGCAGAGGAATTACGGTACAGAGAAGAGATCCTGAACCTGCTTTGGAGATTTATTGTAGTGCTTGAAGTTACTCTGGCCTGCTGTGTCTCCTGTCGCTGTTCCTGCAAACTGTGTGAACTTTTCAGCATGCTGGTAAGAAGTAATACAAGTCATTTCATTTCAACCTATGTCTCCTGTGTTTCCTCGCACCCAAGCACAAGACGCTATAGGAACTGTACACTATACATGACAAGATTCAGGAGCCAATGTTTAGTGTCTGCTGGGTCTGGGAAAGCCGTGTCTGCTGTGACTGTGGATATCAGATGTCCGTTTAATACCTTATGTGATGACAGTGGTTGTGACTTCTCACAACCATTCCAGGTGAGCGCATTCCCTTAAAATTTTACTCTGGAGTGTTACCACAGGTAAACACTATTGTTTTTTTTTTTTTTTCCTTTCCTCTTCCAGCACTTCTGCCTTAAAAGATCTGGAAGATGGAGGCCCGCATAAAGGAACTTTGCGGAGTGACTGATACAATCCTTTCAGATGTACAGACTTTAAAAACCCGTTTTGCAAGCCTACAGGACCTCACTAATCATAATTTGCAAGTGTTTGGACAGACTACCCAGGAATTGCGAGCCAGGATTGAGGCTCTAGAGGAACGAGCCCAAGCTCCTGCCATAACCCCGAGTTCTGGGATCCCCAAATTACCTCCTTTTTGTTTTGGCGGTGAACGTGAGAAATTCAGGGCATTTATTAATCAATGCAATTTATTTTTCTCTGCACATGCTTCACAATTTCCCACTGAACGATCCAAAGTGCTTACTATAATCATGTTGCTTACCAATAAGGCTTTGATGTGGGCAAACCCTCTGATTGAGACTGAGGATGATTGTTTGAATCACCTTAATGCTTCTATTTCAGCCATGGGGCAGGTGTTTGATGACCCCAATCGAGGTGCAACAGCTGAAGCAGCCATGTTAACTTTGCGCCAAGGTAAGCGTTCAGTAGCCGAATATGCCCTGGATTTCAGGAGATGGGCTCTTGATACCACTTGGGACACTTCCGCTAAAAAATCTATTTTTCGGAAAGGGTTGTCTCCACTGATTAAGGATGAACTTGCTCGTGCCGACCCCCCCACTGCGTTAGGTGACTTTATTAACTATTGTATCCGTATTGATGCTCGTCTGACTCAACGCAGACAAGAGAGATGGTTCGAAAATAATCGCACTAACCTTTTACTACCTCCCTCCTCAGCTAAGGAACCTTTGAGTAGGATCACAAGGGAACCAGAACCTGAACCCATGCAGGTGGACTCTTTACAAAGACGGGTTAGTGATGCACGCAAAGAACATCGTATAAAGGAAAATCTATGTTTCTACTGTGGTAAGTCAGGGCACTTCATTATAAACTGCCCCAGCCGTTCTCGTAAGACTACTGCAGCAGTCATTCACTGTGAGTGTTGCGAGAGGAGCTCTGTCATGTCCGAGCCTCAGGCTCCAGAGAGATCTGCTGCAAGAGATCTTGATTTCTCAGACTTAAACTCTGTTAGTTCTGGGGATGATGACGGTATAAACGCTGCAATTTTTCAAGTTTCCTCAGCGGTGTCCCAGCTGAGTTGTAAAAGAAACAATTCTCATTGCTTCCTTTCCATCAAACTCTGGGTTGACTCAGTCTGGGTGTCTAGCTCTGCTATGATCGACTCAGGAGCAAGTGGAAATTTTATGGATATCTCCTTTGCTCTGAAACAGGGGATACGTTCAGTGAAGAAGGCTACTCCAGTACAGATGGAGACTGTGGATGGCTCTCTACTGACTTCTGGACCAGTGGATCAAGAAACAGAGCCTTTGAGGGTCCTTATGGGTAAAGATCATCAGGAGAAAATGTCTTTTTTGCTTATCTCTTCTCCCCACTTTCCCATTATTCTAGGGCTACCATGGCTGCAGGCGCAGAATCCTACGATTAACTGGGAGACCAAGGAATTACACTTTCCGGAGAAACAGATGAGTCAAGGAGTTTCAGCTTGCTCTGTTCCTAAAGGAACCATGTCAGTCCCTGAACTACCAGCTGTATACCAGGACTATGTGGATTTATGTGACAAGAAGAACGCTGATCAGCTTCCTCCTCACCGTCCATATGATTGTCCAATTGAATTATTGCCTGGAGCCGAGATACCTTTTGGTAAGATCTACCCCCTAGCGGGGCCCGAGCTAAAAGCTTTGAAGGATTATATAGACGAAAATTTAGCCAAGGGCTTCATACGCCCCTCTTCATCTCCCGCAGGTGCACCCATCTTCTTTGTGAAGAAGAAAGATGGATCTCTGAGACCCTGCATAGACTATAGGGAACTCAATAAGGTTACTATTAGAAACCGTTATCCATTGCCTTTAATCCCTGAGTTGTTGGAGAGAGTGCGGCATGCCATAATTTTCTCTAAACTGGATCTCCGTGGGGCCTATAACTTGGTCCGTATTAGACCTGGGGATGAATGGAAGACTGCTTTCAGGTCACGCTATGGACACTTTGAATATCTAGTTATGCCTTTTGGTCTGAGTACCGCCCCAGCCACTTTCCAACACTTCGTGAATGATATCTTCAGGGATCTCCTAGATACATTTGTGGTGATTTATCTGGATGATATTCTAATTTTTTCTAACTCCACAGAGGAACATCATGGACATGTGAGAATGGTCTTAGAACGCCTAAGACAAAACCATCTCTACATCAAACTTGAAAAATGTGAATTCCATGGGACCGAAATTCAATTTCTGGGGTATGTACTATCTACGCAAGGGATTAGTATGGATGGAAGCAAGACCCAAGCCATCAAGGATTGGCCAATTCCTAGAAATGTGAAGGAGGTGCAGCGTTTCACTGGGTTTGCCAACTTCTATAGACGTTTCATTAAGAATTTTTCTGAGGTAGTGTCACCTATCACCCAACTTACCAGGAAACAGTCTAGGTTCTCCTGGACCCCGCAAGCTCAGGAAGCATTTTCCTGTTTAAAGGATAAATTTACCACCGCACCTATCTTAGTACATCCCAACCCCGAGCTTGCCTTCATAATAGAGGTGGATGCTTCAGACTGTGCCGTTGGAGCTATACTCTCTCAGAGAACAGGTGAGAAGAATGTCTTGCATCCCTGTGCCTTCTTTTCCCAGCAGTTGTCTTCGGCTGAGAGGAACTACAATGTGGGCAATAGAGAATTGTTGGCCATTATTGCCGCCTTCAAGGAATGGAGACACCTTCTTCAGGGAGCTGCACAGCAAATAGTCGTCCTGACAGACCATCGTAACCTTGAATTTATCAGGTTGGCTAAGTGCCTGACTCCTCGCCAGGCTCGCTGGAATCTTTTCCTAAACCAATTTAATTTTGTCATTTCTTATAGACCAGGATCGCGCAATGGAAAGGCTGATGCACTCTCTAGGATTCATTCAGCAGAGACACGTCCACTTACTCCTCCTAAAGGTACTGCCACACTAAACAATCCCGCTAGCGATCACGATAACGACGCATACTAATGCGATCGCTAGCGGGATTGTTTCTATATCGCTAAGTGCGGCCACATTTAGCGATATAGTTAACGACGCTATCGCCGTTAGCGATCTTCTTAACGACTTTAGCGGTACAAAAGTACAGCTAAATCGCTAAGAAAAGGTGCCACACTAGCGATATATACTTACCCAGCGGGAGCGCCGACGAGAAAATAGGGTCCAGAACGATTCCAGCGACGAGCGAGATCACAGCAGGAAGCTCGTCGCTGGCAGCTGCCGCACTGAACAACATCGCTAACGGGATCGCTAAATAGTGACGTTTTTTAGCGATCCCGTTAGCGATATTGTTCAGTGTGGCATACCCTTAAGACTATTCTTCCTGACTCTAGATTACTGGGAGTGATTCATAATCAAGACCTACTTAAGGACATCAAGGAAGCATACCATGCGGATTCTTTGTTGGCTCAACCCCCAAGGGACGTAAGTCTTGTCTTTAAGAATGGTGTGTGGATTCAGGGACAACGTCTGTATATACCTGAAACAGTCAGATTGAGAGTATTGCAACTCATCCACGATTCCAAGATAGCCGGGCATAGGGGAATTCTAAAGACACAAGAATTTCTTTCTCGTTTCTTTTGGTGGCCCACTTACAGTAAAGATGTCTTAAACTATGTCACTTCATGTGAAGTCTGTGCAAGATGCAAAACACCTCGCTCCTCACCAACTGGTCTGTTGCAACCTCTTCCCACCCCGTCCCGCCCGTGGGGATCCATTTCTATGGACTTCATTGTGGAGTTACCAACCTCTCAAGGGAAGAACACCATTCTAGTGGTGGTTGACTGTCTAACAAAGGCAGCTCATTTTATCCCTTGTGTCGGCTTACCCACTGCAAAACAGACATCAGACTTGATGATTAAGAATGTGTTTCGTTTACATGGAGTACCGGATGAGGTCATTTCGGATCGAGGGGTGCAATTCACTTCAAGGTTTTGGCAAAATTTCTGTGCAGCATTGGACATTAAAGTAAACCTTTCTTCTGCTTTTCATCCCCAGACTAATGGACAGACAGAACTAACCAATCAGACCCTGGAGCAGTATCTCCGCTGTTTTATCTGCCACCTACAGGATGATTGGGTGGATCTACTTCCACTGGCTGAGCTCTCTTATAACAACTCTCAGAGCGCCTCCACTAAGCAGTCTCCTTTTTACTCCAATCTAGGTTATCATCCTAACATTCTTCCTCGATTTCCCATAGATACGCCCTTGCCGGCAGTGGCTGAAAGAATCACTTCTTTACAAAAGAATATGGATCTTCTAAAGGAAAATCTAGAATTGGCTCAGGAAAGGTACAAGAAAGCAGCAGATAAATTTCGTAAACCTGCACCAGCTTTCAAGGTAGGAGATTTGGTCTGGCTGTCAACCAGAAATCTTAAATTAAAGATTCCATCGTCTAAATTGGGACATAAGTACATTGGACATTATAAGATCAATAAGATTATAAGTGCTGTTGCTTGTCGTCTTCAACTGCCCAGAACTATGAGAATCCACCCTGTCTTTCATGTATCCCTACTAAAGGCTGCAACACCCAATACGTTTCCTGGACGTTCTTCTCCTTGCCCTGACCCAGTGCTGGTCGATGGTCAGGAAGAATTTATGGTGGAAAGGATTCTAGATTCCAGGTTGTACAGAAATCAGTTGCAATATTTGATTAAATGGCAGGGCTACCCAGTGGAGGACAACTCATGGGAACCAGTCAATAATGTAAATGCTCCTCGCCTGCTCCGCCAGTTTCATCAGAGGTACCCTGACAAGCCTGGTCTGAGGTCATCCGGAGGTTGTCCCTAAGGGGGGAGTAATGTAAGGTTCTTTGTCTCTGTTGACATGTTCCTTGAAACTCAGTTTTCCGTCGGCCATTTTGCTTTCTGTCTTTCTGCAGCTCTTGCCCTCAGTTAATATGGAGTTTCCAGTTTTCATGTTCCCGCCGATTCTTCCCTCTTGCTTCTTAAGCAGCCTCAGCTGAACAATCAGTGCTCCTGAATCAAGCCTCAGTCAGTCTGTGACCTGACTCCTGGAAGCCTTGGACTTGTACTCCAGCTATTCCCTACTGAGGAACCTTGGAATACTTTTGGACTCTGGAAACCTGCTGTTTGGTGAATCCATGTTTGCAGAGGAATTACGGTACAGAGAAGAGATCCTGAACCTGCTTTGGAGATTTATTGTAGTGCTTGAAGTTACTCTGGCCTGCTGTGTCTCCTGTCGCTGTTCCTGCAAACTGTGTGAACTTTTCAGCATGCTGGTATGAAGTAATACAAGTCATTTCATTTCAACCTATGTCTCCTGTGTTTCCTCGCACCCAAGCACAAGACGCTATAGGAACTGTACACTATACATGACACAGGCACTAATTCAATAGCGCAGTCATAGCTCCTATGGGGGGCAAGGATGCAGATTTAAAAAGTCAGGCACATCTTGAGCTTGGGGAGAGGCAGAAAAAACAGGATTGTTGGCATTAACACACTGGCAGCCCCAACTGGTTACAGACACAGATTTCCAATCCAAAACAGGATTATGAGACTGCAACCAAGGGAAACCTAGTACAATAATGTCATGCAGATTATACAGCACCAAAAATTTGCAACTCTCCTGATGATCAGGTTCAACCCTCATTATCACCTGAGTAGAGAACTGGGTTTATTCTCAGCCAAAGGGGTAGAATCAATCCCCAGTAAGGGAATAGACTTCCGTAGGGGTATCAAGGGAAACCCACAACGTTTAGCAAAATCAAAATCCATCAGGTTAATAGCTGCTCCCGAATCAACAAAAGCCTGAGCAGAAAATGTGGACAGGGAGCAAATCAAGGTTACAGTCAACAGTAATTTAGTCTGAACACTACCCAAGACAACTGAGCGTGCAAAACTTCTTCCCCGCTTAGGGCAGACTGAAATAGCATGAGAGGCATCACCACAGTAGAAACATAACCCATTGCGTTTTCGAAACTCATGACGCTGTGCCCCAGAAGCCACTCTATCACACTGCATGGGTTCAGAAGCTGGTTCACAAGGCAACACCATTCCACGCACACCTCTACGCTCACGCAAACGTCTGTCAATTTGAATCGCTAATGACATAGAATCATTGAGACCAGAGGGAGCAGGGAAACCCACCATTTACATTCTCTGACAGACCCTTCCGAAAAAGGGCTGCCAAAGCATTATCATTCCATTTGGTCAGAACTGCCCACTTTCGGAATTTCTGACAGTACAACTCAGCGTCCTCAAGCCCCTGATTTAATGCCAACAAGGTTTTTTCAGCTTGATCAGTGACATTAGGTTCATCGTACAATAACCCCAGAGCCAGAAAAAATGCATCAACATTACTCAAAACAGGGTCCCCAGGTGTCAGGGAAAAAGCCCAATCCTGAGGATCGCCGCGCAGGAGAGAGATGACAATTTGAACCTGCTGTGCTGCGTTCCCTGAGGACTTAGGTTTTAAGGCAAAAAACAACTTACAGTTATTTTTGAAATTCAGAAATTTAGCTCGATCCCCCAAAAACAAATCTGGCATGGGGATCCTAGGTTCCACAACCGGCAACCCTGCAAGATAGGTAGCAATACTCCGAACTTCAGTGGCAAGCTGATCCACACGGCCAGACAACTGTGTAAACTCCATTGAGAGAAAAAAAAATCCTCCTCAGCACCCAGAGAAAAAGAGGGAAAAAAAAATGCAACAAACAGAAAAAAAAAAATCTCTGACAACATTTTTCTTTCCACACTATTTTTCCCTTCTGTGAGTACCATATAATTTTCAGTTTGGCCGGTGATACTGTTATGTTTTGGTAGCTGAGGAGAGCAGGCAAAAACGGCAATACACCAGAGAGGTTGGAATCTACTGGATTGCAGTACCCTGACTAACCACCACAACTAAAGGCAGCTGTGGAGCGTTCCTACGTTGGTCCTAGACGCCTCGTCACAGCCTGAGAGGCTAACTACACTTAAAGATAGAAAGAGGAAAGCTATCTGCCCCGGAGCAGATCCCCAAAGAACATAGGAAGCCCCCAAACATGTAATGGCGGTTAGACAAGAGGAAATACAGACACAGACAGAAAATAGTATGAGCAAACGCTGGGGCCCAATCTGCATAGACAGAAAAGGATAGGAAGGATACTTACTGCAATCCAAAAAAAACCCTAAAAAAACCAACGCTACTAATTGCAAAAACACCTGAGATCACACGACCTCTACCACCTAAATTAGTTCTCTGGTGTAACAAAACTAAGCCGCAGCCACAGAAAAAACTGGAAAAGGCAAATGAACAAACAACAGTGGCTCCAGAGGAACCCAAGCCCCCCGGGGAGGGGAACCTGGCCAACCTCACAGAAATGCAGAGAAATATGCAAATGGCAAGCACAAAAACAAAAAACAGAAAATATCTTATCTGAGAGCAGGAGAAGAGGCAAGACTCAGCAAGCTTCCAAGTGAACCAGGAAACAACGTTGAGACAAGAACAATTGATCACCGGCAACCATGATGGGGGAAACCTCCCTTATATCCAGCCAGTCCGTGATAGCTGATTGCCAATCCTCATTGAATGGTTCAGTACTGTTTGTAACCACCAGAGGGAGCTTCTGCTCAGAATTCATTTCTAAAACATTCATAACACTGTAAGCCATAACCATCAACATTAACAGAAATAAACACGTGAAATAGATCACTCTGTGTGTAATGACTCTATATATGAGTTTCACTTTTTGTATTGAAGAACTAAAATAAATTAACTTTTTGATGATATTCCAATTTATATATACAGCTCTGGCAAAAATTAAGAGACCACTACAGTTTTATAAAAATCAGCTTCTCTACATGTCCGACAGCCATTCCATTCCAATGTCAGTTGAATTCCAACCAGAGTTCACCTCATTCTACTTAATGTGCTTCTGATTAGGTGATCACCTGAACCAAATCTTATGTAACGAAGGAAAGTATAAAAAACACTGCTGTGGTGTTCACAATCCTCTTGCAGTAGGACAAGCTGGATGGCAAAACAATTGCTAGTAATATCCTAAAAGTAATAGGAATGAAAAAATAACTTTTATCCATGCCAAAGCAGTTGAAAACAAAAGTCTTGAGTGAGGAAAAGAAGGGCTCAATTCTTGCTTTACTAGCAGAGGGATACAGTGAGCGTCATGTTGCCTCCATCCTTAAAATTTCTAAGACGGCAGTCCATTACAGCAAGGTCAAGCAGCAGACATTTGGGACAACAAAACTACAGACCGGCAGAGGGCAAAAATGACTTTCCACTGACCGGGATGGCCATCATCTTATTCAAATGTCACTCAGCAACCGCAGGATGACATCAAGTGACCTACAAAAAGAATGGCAAATGGCAGCTGGGGTGAAGTGCACAGCAAGAACAGTTCGTAGCAGGCTCCTAGAGGCAGGGCTCAAGTCATGAAAAGCTTGAAAAAGCCTTTCATCAATGAAAAGCAAAGGAGAGCCAGGCTGAAGTTTGCCAAAGACCATAAGGATTGGACCATAGAGGACTGGAGGAAGGTAATCTTTTCTGATGAGTCTAATTTTCAGCTTTGCTCAACACCTGGTCTAATGGTTAGACGGAGACCTGGAGAGGCGTACAAGCCACAGTGTCTTGCACCCATTGTGAAATTTGGTGGAGGATCGGTGATGATCTGGGGATGCTTCAGCAAGGCTGGAATTGGGCAGGTTAATCTTTGTGAAGGATGTAAAAATCAAGCTGCATACAAGGTTATCTTGGAAAAACAGTTGATTCCTTCTGCTCAGGCAATGTTCCCCAACTCTGAGGACTGGATTTTCCAGCAGGACAATGCGCCATGCCACACAGCTAGGTCAATCAATGTGTGGATGAAGGACCACCACATCAAATCGCTGTCATGGCCAGCCCAATCTCCAGACCTGAGCCCCATTGAAAACCTCTGGAATGTAATCAAGAGGATGATGGATAGTCACAAGCCATCACACAAAGAAGAACTGCTTACATTTTTGTACCAGGAATGGCATAAGGTCACCCAAAAGCAGTGTGAAAGACTGGTGGAAAGCATGCCAAGAAGCATGAAAGCTGTGATTAAAAATCATGGATAGTTAAATATTGATTTCTGAACTCTTCCTGAGTTAAAACATTAGTATTGTTGTTTCTAAATGATTATGAACTTGTTTTCTTAGCATTATTTGAGGTCTGCAAGCACTGCATTTTTTTGTTATTTTGACCATTTCTCGTTTTCTAAAAATAAATACAAAATTTATTGCTTGGAAATTTGGAGACATGTTGTCTGTAGTTTATAGAATAAAAGAGCAATTTACATTTTACTCAAAAATATACCTATGAAGAGAAAAAATCAGACAAACTGAACATTTTGCAGTGGTCTCAAATTTTGCCAGATTATATATATATATATATATATATATATATATATATATATTACACGGATCATCCATACAGGCTGTATACAGTGGGGAAAATAAGTACCGTATTTGCAAGTTTTCCACCTACAAAGAATGGAGAGGTCTGTAATTTTTATCGTAGGTTCACTTCACCTGTGACAGAATCTAAAAATAAAAAATGGAAAATCACAATGTATGATTTTTACAAAATTAAATTGCATTTTATTGCATGAATTAAGTATTTGATCACCTATCAACCAGCAAGAATTGTGGCTCTCACAGACCTGTTAGTTTTTCTTTAAGAAGCCTCCTACTCTGCACTCATTACCTGTATTAACTGCACCTGTTTGAACGTGTTACCTGTATTAATGACACCTGCCCACACACTCAATCACACTCCAACCTCTCCACCATGGCCAAGACCAAAGAGCTGTCTAAGGACACCGGGGACAAAATTGTAGACCTGCACAAGGCTGTGATGGACTATAGGACAATAGGCAAGCAGCTTGGTGGGAAGAAAACTGTTGGCACAATTATTAGAAAATGGAAGAAACACAAGATGACTGTCAAATTACCTCAGTCTGGGGCTCCATGCAAGATCTCGCCTCGTGGGGTGAGGATGATTCTAAGAAAGGTCAGGAATCAGCCCAGTACTACAAAGGAGGACCTGGTCAATGACCTGCACATTGCTGGGACCACAGTCTCAAACATTACCATTAGTAACACTACACTGCCATGGATTAAATTCCTACAGTGCACGCAAGGTCCCTCTGCTCACACCAGCACATGTCCAGGTCCATTTGAAGCTTGCCAGTGACCATTTGGATGATCCAGAGGAGGCATGGGACAAGGTCATGATGGTCAGATGAGGCCAAAATAAAACTTTTTGGTATCAATTCCATTCGCTGTGTTTGGAGGAAGTAGAAGGATGAGTACAACCCCAAGAACACCATCCCAACAATGAAGAATGGTGGGGAAAACATTATACTTTGAAGGTGCTTTTCTGAAAAGGGGTCAGGACGACTGCACCACATTGAAGGGAGGATGGATGAGGTCATGTATAGCAAGATTGTGGCCAACAACCTCCTTCCCTCATTAAGAGCATTGAAGATGGGTCGTGGCTGGGTCTTCCAGCATGACAATGACAAAAAATACACAGCCAGGGCAACTAAGGAGTGGCTGCGTATGAAACATTTCAAGGTCCTGGGGTGGGTAGCCAGTCTCCAGACCTGAAGCCAATAGAAAGTTTTTGGAGTCAGCTGAAACTCAATGTTGCCCAGCGACAGCCCCGAAACCTGAAAGATCTGGAGAAGATCAGTATGGAGGAGTGGGCCAACATCCCTGCTGCAGTGTGTGCAAACTTGGTCAATAACTACAGGAAACGTCTGACCTCCGTAATTGCAAACAAAGGTTTCTGGACCAAATATTAAGTTCTGTTTTTCAGTTGTATCAAATACTTATTTCATGCAATAAAATCCAAATTAATTATGTAAAAATCGTACAATGTGATTCACCTCTCACAGGTGAAGTGTACCCACTACCTATGATAAAAATTACACACCTCTCCACTCTTTTATAGGAGGGAAAACTTGCAAATCGGAAGTGTATCAAATACTTATTTTCCCCACTTTATATGCACAGATCATACATAGTGTATATATATATATATATACATATATATATATATATATATGTATATATATATATATATATATATATATATATATACACAGTGCACATCTATGACTGCTGATATATACCATCAGATTACATATTACTACTGCTGATACTCTGGGATGTCAGGGAGTCCAGAAGTTGATGAAAAACATTAGTTTCCAGGTCATTTCTCTTCTTTTATTTTAGGGTTAAATGCCGTTTAATTGCGTTCATTTGGTCTGAATCTTCCGTCCATCGCATCACTTCAAACATGTTTTCTCTCTCGCTGAGCTAATGTGGCTCATGTGCCTCTGATTAACTTGCCATCGGTAGGCCAACTCTCAGCGCTCGTAATACACGGATCCTCCGGATTGTCATAACAATTACAGCCAGCCCGTTACATAAGCTTCTGGTTGGTAAAAAAAAATAAAAAAAATAAAAAAAAAATCCCCAGAACCACAAGATGCTTGACATCTGCTTCTTACAAAACTTTTCAGCTGCTGCCAGGAACACAGATCTATTCGCCCCTCCCGATTTTGCGAGCGCAGAAGTCGACAATCACAAAAGGTCAAGTCAAACTTAAAAGGCGACCATACGAATTTAGTCAATGATGGTTTTGTATCATGGGGAGGGGTCGGGGACAATCAGGGTCACTAGTCGAACTGTTTTGTGAAATGTAAAAAAAAAAAAAAGCACAAGGAATGAAATGCAGGCAACATCTGTGCAGAGAAATCTGGAGGGTTGGGAAATGAATGATACGGTAGAAACTGAGCCTTCAACTATCACAGCTCTGCACGTTTACACGGGAAGGACACACTTGTTTAATGCCTTCCAGCAGTGCCGGTGTCTTCACACAGCGGAGCCTGGAGACACTTGTGAGAGCGTACTATCAATACGCCGACAATTAAAGAGGCTGTATGGGATCAGAAATAGGAATGTTTTATTTATTTATTTTTTTAACTAAAAACAGCACCCTTATCAGTTCATTTCAGGCAATGCCATTTGGCAGTACTGAACTAAAACTTAAGATATCAGGGGAGCAGTCAGGTCGTCTCTCATGGAAGCTAAAATTTCGTGCTGAATTGAACGGACGTTCATTTTTTTTTAGGTTCCTAAATGACAGTTCACCATCTACAGATAAAATAAAGAACATGTTTATATACATCCTGAAAGACGGTCGGCTTTGGAGAACCTTGGATTCAGCAGAGATCTAAGGGGGGTTGTCATGTCACAGCAATAAGTGTGTGGGGTATGACAACAGCAATATCAAGCTTTGCTGCAGCTAAAGTTTAGGTACCGGTTATTATTACCCCTTGGAGACAGGACCATTTTTGCACTTTCAATTTCTTCAACCCTTTTTCCAAGAGACTAGTTTTGTCATTTGTTATTTTTGTACGGTGAGACGTAGTGTTTAGTGATACACATTTAGGGTATATATGACGTTTTGATCACTTTTTTTTTTTAATCTATTTTGAGAAAGTCACATCAAGCGAAAAAAAATTGCAATTCTGGAGTTTAGAGTTTTGGTCTCTATGGGATTCATCATATGGGATACCGTATATACTCGAATATAAGCCGAGATTTTCAGCCCATTTTTTAGGGCTGAAAGTCCCCCTCTCGGCTTATATTCGAGTCATATACCAGGGGGTCGGCGGGGGAGGGGGAGAGCAGCTGTCCTATATACTCACCCCTCCGCCGGCATCATCGCGCCCTGTGCCTGAACATCGCAGCAAGAGGACCCGAGGACACAGCAGGACGGGACAGGTAAATATCGCTTATACTTACCCTTCCGCCGGCGCGTCTCTGCCCTGCTCTTCTCCCACGGTCCCAGCGCCAGTGTTCAGCGGTCACGTGTTACCGCTCATTAAAGTCATGAATATGTGCATATTCATGACTTTAATGAGCGGTACCAGCTGACCGCTGAACACTGGCGCCGGGACCGTGGGAGAAGAGCAGGGGCTGCAGAGACCGCGCCGGCGGAAGGGTAAGTATAAGTGATATTTACCTGTCCCGTTCTGCTGTGTCCTCGGGTCCTCTTGCTGCGATGTTCAGGCAGAGGGCGCGATGACGTGGTTACTGCGCGCCGCGCCCTCTGCCTGATCATTCACTGCTGGAGGACCTGGAAGACAGCGGCGCTCAGCGGTGGACCCGGTGACAGGTAAATATCGCCGGGGCCCTGAGCGAGCGGCGACACCGGCACCTTTCCCCCATAGCGCGCCGGTGTCCCCGCCTACTCAGGAGACCGGCATCTGGCCCCCAGCAACGAGAGGTGAGTATGTCTTTTTTTTTTTTCGGTTGCAGCAGCAGCGGCAGTAATTGAGGCCTATACTATGGAGCATCTATGGGGGCACAATCTATGGATCATATATGGGGGCATAATCTATGGGTGCACAATCTATGGAGCAACAATGGGGGCACAATCTATGGGGGCACAATCTATGGATCATATATGGGGGCACAATCTGTGGAGCATCTATGGGGCATAATCTATGGAGCATCTATGGGGGCACAATCTATGGAGCATCTATGGGGGCACAATCTGTGGAGCATCTATGGGGGCACAATCTGTGGAGCATCTATGGGGGCATAATCTATGGGGGCATAATCTATGGAGCATCTATGGGAGCACAATCTATGGATCATCTATGGGCATAATCTATGGGGGCATAATACATGGGCAGCATATAGGGCATAATCTCATTTTCCACCCTAGGCTTATACTCGAGTCAGTAAGTTTTCCCAGTTTATTGTGGAAAAATTAGGGGGGTCGGCTTATACTCGGGTCGGCTTATACTCGAGTATATACGGTAATTAATTTTATATTTTCATAGATTGGACTTTTTATTGGACACAGTGCTAAAAATAATGAGGCATTTTTTTATTTCTGAAAGAAGAGGTGAGTTAAACTTTTATACTTTACATATTTATATATTTATATACTTTACTTTATATATTTTTCAAAACAATTTATTTTTTTATTCTTTTTTGTTTTTACTCCCCCTAGGTGGCTTCAACTGTGATTGCTGGATCATTTGTAATATATATCTAAACACTACAGTATTACAGTATATAGAAAATGACAGAAAAAAAAGGCTTAATGGGAGTACAAAGATGGCGGTGGTTGTTTCAATAGGAAACCCATGATTGGGGAAGGGTGTCTTAGAGGGGAATGAATGTCCCCACCCTTGCCGATCTGACCGCTGCTGTCAGAAGCAGGCTGTATAACCCGCCATGTATGGAGTGAGCGCAGCTCTGGAGCGTGCACTCGATGTGTGATGTACAATTGCATTAAACGTTGGCAAGGAGTTAAAAGGATTTTATGACTTAAAAAAAGATGGGCCAAAATAATAAAATACATTTCTTACCTGATAAATCCACCACTGTTCAAGCACATTGGTCTGATCTGCAGAGATAACAAAACCCAGCTAACCTAGTGACTGCTGCAGCTGACCACTGGTCTCAGTGCTGTAAGGCTAATGATTGGCTGCAGTGGTCATATGAGTAGTCAGTGATGTCCTGGCTGTAGTACTGGTCTTTGTGTACTGCACTACAACAATGATAAACTTGTTTTACCCAAGGAGCATTTGAAGGGATCATTGGCCTTAATAGTATAGGGTTGAGGCATGTGATTGGCTGCAGTGGTAACATCAAATCATATCTTTAAAGGGAATCTGTCACCAAGACTTTGCTACCTCATCTGAGAGCAGCATAATGTAGGGACAGAGACTCTGATTCCAACAATGTATCACTTTACTGGGGTAGCAGTTTTGACACAATTAGTTTTTTAGCTGTAGAATGCAGAAGATGAGAAAGCTAAACCCTGCCCACACCAAGCTCTGTGTGTACATTGTCTATAGACAGTGAGTTGCTTATCACAGGAGGGGGCGGAGTCGGATTGCGAGCACTCGTCAGCTAGTCACAGCAATGATAATCTCCTACTGATAAAACCTTCAGTGTAAGTAAACAGCACACAGCCTGACATATTACACACCATTGAATTCTGTGTTTTAACCCCTACCTCCTGCTGTCCTCAGATTCTATAGCCAAAACCTCCATTTAACTACTAGGGAGACAGAGCGCTCTTTGATCTGACTGGTTTCTATTAGCTTAGCATGTTTCAACAGGGCATTGAATAGGAGTTCCTCTAGATCCCCTTTACACACAGCTCATGAATGTGGAGGACTACACAGCAGCAGGTTTACTAGTCCTCCAGTGATAATTTCCTGCTAATGAAACAGCGATTTTATAAGTGGCCAAGTAAGCGACATCACTGGAATCAGGGTCTCTGTCGCTACACTCACATTAGGTGTCAAAAACCTGGTGGCAGGTTCCCTTTACAGTCTGACCCAAACAGGGCCTGGCAATACCAACCTCCTCCATAAAAAGAATACTTTACATGCAGTGTTCAGGCGGCCAGTTACACATCTCAACACGCACAGCTGGAAAAACCAAAAATATGTGCTCGCCAGGTGCTGATAAACTAAATCTCCTCCAGTTATAACAGCAAAAAAAAAAAAGTGGCAACAGCCTTTCTATAACTAAATATCCCCATGCTCTTTCAATTACCTTGTTGTAACATATTTCTACGTATGGCCCTGAGCTGTCCCGAGGCCGGGCAATTACTGTACCGCCGCTGACCTCGCATGTCCGCTTCCAGGTTTTCTCTAACATGCACTTACAGGATTAGAGGCTTGAAGCTAGAATAGTTAGTGAAGATGACATGTGGAGAAGAATCAGAGCTGTGCAACTTCTCCGTGAGTCATCTTCTCATTACAGGTTACTCATTCTGCCCCAGGTTCCAGATAAAGGCGAGGGGAGAGCGGAGCTGACTAAATGCCAAGAAATCCCCCACTGACACGGCGCTATGACCTTCTGTAGCGCTACAGAAGGTGGTACTAAAGGAATGAGATACAAGATTAGCGGAGACATTCCGCCAAAGCTAAAAGAGAGGGCTAGGGGCCTGCACGGAACGCAACGGGATATTTTTAATCCCCAAGTGATATCCATGGTATTACGTACAGCGGGCTCAGGACTTGAACCTACTACATACAGGGCCATTATATGTGTGAATCGAGTAATGTTATCTATTTGATAAAATACCTTTGTGGTGCTGGGATAAGGTGTTATCCGCCATGCTCGGGTGCTAACCGAGTGTCTTCGGCGTGCTCGAATAATATGTGTGAGTCCCCGTTGCTGCGTGTCGTGTGGCTGTTTGACAGCAGCAACATATGCAGGGATTGCCTAACAAACGTGGCACTTTCACATATTTTGATTAGCCCATCCCATTAAGCAAACTGCGTTGTCACATACCCGCCTGCTGTTGACAGACTAACCTGTGGCATGAGGCAGTGTCTACAACACACAGTTTGCTCAGATAGTGTAGCTCATCCAGGATGGCACATCAATGCGAGCTGTGGCAAGAAGGGTAAATGTGTCTGTCAGCACAGTATCCAGAACATGGAGATCAGGAGACAGGCCAGTACACCATAAGCTATGGAGGGGGCCGTAGGAGGGCAACAACCCAGCAGCAGGACCGCGACCTCCTCCTTTGTGCAAGGAGGAACAATAGGAGCAGTGCCATAGCCCGGCAAACAAACCTCGAGCAGGTCACTAACATCTATGTGTCTGTTCAAATTGTCAGAAACAGACTCCATGAGAGGTATGAGGGCCCAACGTCCACAAGTGGGTGTTGTGCTTACAGCCCAACACCGAGCAGGGTGATTGGCATTTTCCAGAGAACACCAAGATTGGCAGATTCGACATTGGTGCCTTGTGCTCTTCACGGATGAGAGCATGTTCACACTGAGCACGTGACAGAGTCAGGAGACGCCGTGGAGAGCGATCTGCTGCCTGAAACATCCTTCAGCATGACCAGTTTGGCAGTGGGTCAATTATGCTGTAGGGAGGCATTTCTTTGGAGGGCCGCACATCACTCCACGTGCTCGCCAGAGGGTACCTGACTGCAATTAGGTACTGGGATGAGATCATCAGAACCATTGTGAGACCATATGCTGGTGCACTAGAGCCTGGGCTCCTTCTGATGCATGAGAATGCCAGACGTCATGTGGCTGGAGTGTGTCAGCAATTCCTGTATGATGAAGGCATTGAAGCTATGGACCGGCCCGCCCATTCCTCAGACCTAAATCCAGTCGAGCACATCTGGGACATCATGTCTCTTTCCATACACCAATGCCACGTTGCACCACAGACTGTCCAGGAGTTGACTGATACTTTTATCCAGGTCTGGGAGGAGATCCTTCTTTCTGAAATAGTAGTATCTCAATATTTATTAAACACCAGAAGAGAAAAATAGACCTCTAAAAATTAACCTTTATTAATGTATTTAAAAAAGGTCAAAAGTACTTGATTATCCTTAAAAAGCCCCAAAAAGTACTATTAATGTGATTATATACTCGGGCCATATTATTTTTGTTGGGGTATTAATGTGACAACACATTTTGGCTGCATCTGTCCTGGAACATACAGCAATAACTACAAGATATTTATCTCCTTATTACATCTTGGGTACCCCCTTTAATTGTTTTTGCATGTGTGTGTTTTTTTGTGTATATTTTAGTGTGTAGGATGTTCAGGGTGCACTAGGGTCCCTAGGGGGTGCCATCATGTCTATAACTAGAGTGCCAACCTTCACTGGCAGGTAGGGTGAACTTTAGGGCTCATCTATGGAGAGATTAGCTCTTAGACAATTTATTATATTTTCTTTTCCCTATTTACCCTCCATTTTTGCAACTTTTTAAGGATAATCAAGTATTTTTGACCCTTTTTAAATACATTAATAAAGTGTGAGACAGTGAAGGGGTGCGTACTGGATGGGGTGTACATCTCGCCCAGGTTTCTTAGCTGGGTGGCATGAGGAATGTAGGAGTGAAGGTAGGTTGGCAGTGCGACGTTCACTCCACTCCCCCATCCAGTACAGGCTTGCAGCCCAACCATGAGTGCACTCAGCTGTCTAATTAAGCAGCCAGAAGTAGGTGGTGGAGCTAGACAGAGAGGGCTCTCAGTCTGAATCTGACTTCAGACGCTGCTGGAGTCTCCTGGAAGCCAAGCTCTGCTAACTACAAAATATGTGTTGTTTTGGCCAGGCAGTTAGAGCCTAGACCACGGTAGTGAGGTAACTAACTGTGTCTAGCTAGCAGCCTGTCAGACTTAGGACTTTGTTTTATGATTTGGTTTATGTTTGTTGCTGTGGACTTTAATAAAACTGGTTACTGCCAGTTTAACTCAGTACTGCTGTCTGTGCTTGAACTTTTTCTATGCCACTCTGTCTACCCGAGACGGCGATCCAGAGCTATACCCCCTGAACTGGTTACAATTGGTGCTCGAATGCGGGCAGCACAGTGGCTAAAACAGCAGCAAAGAGAAAAAAAAACCTGTCTGTCAAAGCAGCCTTAAAAAGAGACAGTAGCCCTAATAGTGTCTGCACAGAAAAAGCTGAACTTGCTGTGGTAAAGACTTTGGAGTGTGCATGTCCTGGGTAAAGGCTGCCGTTGCCGGGACAGACAAGTCTGACAGCATGGAGGAGCTGCTTAAACATGTGGCGCGAGCTAGTGTGCAACAGCAGGAGACTAACCGATTATTAATGGAGCAGGTTGCAGCACTACGCCAGACTCTCAGCACCTCGTCCCAGAGTGATGACGCAAGGTCACCTGCGTTGTCCGTGGTAAAGAAGGCGGTAAAACAGAACCTGCAGAAGATGACGCCTCATGATGATGTGGAGGCATATCTCGCTATATTTGAAAGACTGGCAGAGAAGGAGAATCTGCCACCATCTGAATGGGCCATGGTGGTCGCACCCTATCTGACTGGGGAACCTCAAAAGGCCTATTTTGACCTTAGCGAGCAGGACAGCAGAGACTATGCCAAGCTGAAAGCGGAGATTCTTGCCCGCCTGGGTGTTACGATTGCAGTCCGTGCCAGGAGAGTCCATAACTGGAGATACACTGGGGACAAGCCTGCTCGCTCACAAATGTATGATCTAATTTATTTAGTAAAGAAGTGGCTGGAGCCTGACGTCAGCACCCCTGCCCAAATGGTCGAAAAAGTAGTGGTGGACCGGTACATCTGGGCCCTTCCGCCTGAGGTGCAGCTCTGGGTCGGACAGGGAGATCCCAAAGACGCCAATCAACTGGTTAGCCTGATTGAGAGGTACTCCGCCACCAAAGACTACCTCCGTGACCAGCCGTTCGAGCGGTCGTCACTTCGGAGTTCCCGGCCTCCGACATCTCCCGGTAAGAGAGTTCCAGCTGGTGGGGCCAGGGGGGCTGCTGATAGACGGGGCCAGGCCCGAGGGGACATGTGTGATTAAGGGCCGATGCTTCCCTGTCGGGAGTTCCCAGGCCTAGAAAGGTCTCCCCGTCTGAACCACCAGACCTGAGACAGTGTTGGAGATGCCGTGAACGGGGTCATATTTCAGCCAACTGTCCACTAGTGGGGGAACCTACGGACTGTGATGCTGGAAGGTCTCTCTCTCTCCTCGCAGAACCAGTGTGCGTGGCCACCCCAGCCGAGGAGAATGGCCCACAGGTGTCCCAGGTGGTTATAAAGGGTTGCCCCGTACAAGCCCTCCTAGATTCAGGGAGTCGAGTGACTCTGGAACATGCCAGCCTGGCTGATAGGGACTTTATCCCCGATAAACACCTGAGCGTGGTGTGCATCCATGGAGACACCAAAGTCTACCCGGTGACTTCCGTAGACTTCGTCTCAAAACTCAGGGAGATCTCGTATGAAGTGGGGGTAGTGAAGAACCTGATGCACCCCGTCATATTGGGTCGTGACTTTCCTCTGTTTTGGGGTCTCTGGGAAAAAAACGGTTCTACCGGACAGTGTGATGAAGCTCCTACTGAGGTTGCGCGGTCCATAGGGGCGGAACACAATGCTAGTGTGTTGTTGAACTTAGATGATGATGATAATGATAATGATGAATTTCCATTTCAGGTGATGTTGGGGGAGGAGGATAATGGTTCTCTGGAACAGAATGTCCCTGACCTACCTGTGGCCCGTGACAATTTCGGGAGTGAGCAGTTGCGAGACCCCACTCTTAAAAATGCCAGGGAAAGTATAACTGTTCTAAATGAGATCCCACAAGAGCCCGGCTCTGATAAACGATTTCCCCATTTTGCCATAAACAATGACCTGCTATATAGGGTCACTAAGGTCAATGGAGAGGTCGTGAGTCAGCTCCTGGTACCTAAACCATATAGAAGTATGGTGCTAAGTTTGTCACATAACCACATGCTTGGTGGGCACCTGGGGATGGACAATACCCAGGAAAGAATCCTCCAGAGGTTTTACTGGCCAGCGGTTTATCGAGATGTGGGGGATTATTGCAAATCCTGCCCCACGTGTCAGATAAATGCTCCGGTTTCCCACTTCCGCAGTCCATTAGTCCCGCTTCCGGTTATAGAGATACCATTTGAAAGAGTAGCGATGGACTTGGTTGGTCCTATTGTGAAATCAGCCAGGGGGCACCAATACATACTAGTGGTACTTGATTATGCAACCCGGTACCCCGAGGCTGTCCCTTTAAGAAATATGACGTCAAAAAATATTGCACGGGAACTCTTTCATATGTTTTCCAGGACAGGAATCCCTAAAGAGATCCTCACGGACCAAGGCACACCTTTTATGTCCAAGGTGATGAAGGAGCTGTGTAAGTTGCTTAAAATCTCGCACATCCGAACATCCGTGTATCACCCCCAGACGGATGGGCTGGTTGAACGTTTTAATAAAACGTTAAAACATATGTTAAAGAAAGCAGTGGAGAAAGATGGCCGGGACTGGGACTACCTGTTACCCTACCTAATGTTTTCGGTCAGAGAGGTGCTCCAAGCCTCTACTGGGTTTTCCCCCTTTGAGTTTGTATATGGTCGGCACCCGCGGGGCTTGCTAGATATAGCCAAGGAAGTATGGGAGACCGAGGCAACTCCATACAAGAGTGTTATAGAGCATATTGCCCAGATGCAGGATAGAATTGCTAAGGTTATACCATTGGTTAAGGATCACCTGCAGAGAGCCCAAGAAGCTCAAAGCAAAATATATAATCGGTCAGCAAAAGTTAGGACATTCAACACCGGGGATCGGGTCCTGATCTTAATCCCCACGGTGGAAAGTAAGTTTTTGGCCAAGTGGCATGGACCCTACGAGATAGTACAGAAAGTGAGCGAGGTCACCTACAAGGCACACCAACCAGGGAGACGGAAGCCCTACCAGGTCTATCATATCAACCTGATCAAGCCCTGGAGGGACAGAGAGTCATTATTGGCCTCGGGGGAATTAGAGAAAGGGTTAAAACTACCTATACCTCCTGTGATAGTGGGTGAGACGTTGTCAGTACACCAAAAACAGGAAGTACGGGAGTTTCTGCAGAAAAATCAGCAGAGGTTTTCAGACTTGCCCAGCCGGACTTCTCTCGTGAAGCACCATATCGAGATCGAACCCGGCACTAAGGTCAAGCTGAAGCCGTACAGGATTCCGGAAGCCCGTAGAGAGATAGTCTCCACTGAGATCAAAGGATGCTAGCCCTCGGGGTCATTGAGGAGGCCCAAAGCGAGTGGTGTAGCCCGATTGTCCTGATCCCAAAACCTAATGGAACCTGGAGGTTCTGCAATGATTTTAGAAAGTTGAACGACGTGTCAAAGTTTGACGCCTACCCTATGCCCCGGGTAGACGAGCTAATCGAGAGGTTAGGGGGCGCCCGTTATATTACAACCTCGATCTGACAAAAGGGTACTGGCAGATACCCGTCTGAGGAGGCAAAAGATAAAACGGCCTTTGCAACCCCTGACGGCTTGTTTCAGTATCTTGTGATGCCATTCGGGTTGCATGGAGCCCCGGCTACCTTTCAGAGGCTTATGGACCTGATCCTGCGCCCACATCGAGTCTATGCGGCTGCCTACCTGGATAATGTGGTAATTTTCAGTTCCGATTGGAAGAGCCACCTCGCTAAGGTACAAGCCGTCTTAGACTCGATAGGCGGAGCTGGGCTGAACATAAACCCTGAGAAATGTGCCATTGGCCTAGAAGAGGCCAAGTACCTGGGCTACGTCATTGGCAGGGGGCTGATTAAGCCCCAAGACAATAAGGTAGAGGCGATTCAGAACTGGTCTACACCCCTCACAAAATGACAGATCAAAGCGTTTCTGGGCATCACTGGGTACTATCGCAGATTTGTACAAAATCTTGCCTCCATTGCTGCCCCGTTCACCGACCTGACAAAGGGTGGGAAGTCAAAAATGGTAGTTTGGAATCCAGAGGCAGAAAAAGCATTTCAGTTTTTGAAAATTTCTTTATGTCAAAGCCCAGTTCTGGTCAACCCTAATTATAGCGAGGAGTTTCTTGTTCAAACTGATGCCTCTAATGTGGGGTTAGGGGCGGTTTTGTCGCAGGTCGTGAAGGGTGAAGAGCACCCTGTCATGTATCTGAGTCGAAAACTGACACCGGCTGAACAAAATTATGCCATTCTGGAGCGAGAGTGCCTCGCAATCAAATGGGCGCTGGACTCGCTACGTTATTACCTCTTGGGCAGGAAATTTAAATTACAGTCAGACCATGCCCCTCTGGCATGGATGAAGCAGAACAAGGAAAGGAATGCCAGGGTGACAAGGTGGTTCCTTTCGCTTCAAGAATTCAATTTCTCGGTAGAGCATAAGCCTGGGAAGTTACAGGGTAATGCCGATGCCTTGTCCAGAGTTCACTGTCTCTTTGGAGTTGTTGACCAGCCCTCCGGTCTGGAGAAGAGGGGGGGGATATGTGAGACAGTGAAGGGGTGCGCACTGGACGGGGTGTAATCTCGCCCAGGTTTCTTAGCTGGGTGACATGAGGAATGTAGGAGTGAAGGTAGGTTGGCAGTGCGACGTTCACTCCACTCCCCCATCCAGTACAGGCTTGCAGCCCAACCCTGAGTGCACTCAGCTGTCTAATTAAGCAGCCAAAAGTAGGTGGTGGAGCTAGACAGAGAGGGCTCTCAGTCTGAATCTGACTTCAGACGCTGCTGGAGTCTCCTGGAAGCCAAGCTCTGGTAACTACAAAATATGTGTTGTTTTGGCCAGGCTGTTAGAGCCTAGACCACGGTAGTGAGGTAACTGTGTCTAGCTAGCAGCCTGACAGGCTTAGGACTTTGTTTTATGATTTGGTTTATGTTTGTTGCTGTGGACTTTAATAAAACTGGTTGCCGCCAGTTTAACTCAGTACTGCTGTCTGTGCTTGAACTTTTTCTATACCACTCTGTCTACCCAAGACAGCGATCCCAGAGTTATACCCCCTGAACTGGTTACAAAAGGTTAATTTTTAGGTCTATTTTTCTTCTGGGAGGAGATCCCTCAGAAGAACATCCACAGCCTCATCAGGAGCATGCCCAGGCGTTATAGGGAGGTCATACAGGCACAGGGAGGTCATACATGCACGTGGAGGCCACACACACTACTGAGCATCATTTTCTTGTCTTGAGGCATTTCCATTAAAGTGGGATCAGCCTGTAATTTGATTTTCCACTTTGATTTTGAGCATCATTCCAAATTCAGACCTCCGTGGGATATTAATTTGGATTTACATTGATCATTTTTATGTTTTATTGTTCTCAATGCATTCCACTATTTAATAAACAAGCTGAAGAGCCCGGCGTTGCCCGGGCATAGTAACTAGCTGTGGTTAGTTATAACACATTATAATGATTATATTGCACATAAATTGTTGCTGTTATGTCATCTCCTCCTGTACATAGTATATACATGTATGTAATTTCCTTCTGTATATAGTATATACCTATGTGTCATCTCCTCCTGTACATAGTATATACATGCATGTCATCTCCTGTATATAGTATATACCTGCGTGTCATCTCCTCCTGTATATAGTATATACCTGTATGTCATCTCCCCTGTATATAGTATATACTTGGATGTCATCTCCCCTGTATATAGTATATACTTGGATGTCATCTCCTCCTGTATATAGTATATACTTGTATGTAATCTCCTCCTGTATAGAGTATATACTTGTATGTCATCTCCCCCTGTATATAGTATATACCTGTATGTCATCTCCACTGTATATAGTGTACACCTGTGTGTCATCTCCTCCTGCATATAGTATATACTTGTATGTCATCTCCCCTGTATATAGTATATACTTGTATGTCATCTCCCCTGTACATAGTATATACTCGTATATCATCTCCCCTATATATAGTATATACTGTACTTCTATGTAATCTCCTCCTGTATATAGTATATACTTGTATGTAATCTTCTCCTGTATATACTTGTATGTCATCGCCTCTTGTATATAGTATATACCTGTCATCTCGTCCTGTATATAGTATACCTGTATGTCATCTCCTTCACGTATATAGTATATACCTGTATGTCATCTCCTTCTGTATATAGGATATACCTGTATGTCATCTCCCTTGTATACAGTATATACCTGTATGTCAACTCCCCTGTATAAAGTGTACACGTGTGTCATCTCCTCCTGTATATAATATATACCTGTATGTCATCTCCCCTGTATATAGTATATACCTGTATGTCATCTCTCCTGTATATAGTATATACCTGTATGTCATCTCCCCTGTAGATAGTGTACACCTGTGTGTCATCTCCTCCTGTATATAGTATATACCTGTATGTCATCTCCCCTGTATATAGTATATACCCGTATGTCATCTCCCCTGTATATAGTGTACACCTGTGTGTCATCTCCTCCTGTATATAGTATACACCTGTGTGTCATCTCTTCCTGTGTGTCATCTCTTCCTGACCTAGTGGAGTTGACTCTGAGGCTCGCAGGGATAGGAGACCTCTGACACGGTAAGCTTCTTGAAATGGAGAGCAGATATATCTGGCTACTGTAGTTTTTAAAAAGCAGGTAGGCCTTTTCTGTGTCGATCTGGAAACATAAAGAGGGAATCCGATTTGGAGAAAGGTGTTGTTCTGGAAATGTATTTCCTGAGTGCTCTCTCCGAATCCAAAGCGTGGAGAGCCTTTTCAGTACGATGAACAGGAGGTGGACAGAACGAGGGAAAGACTATGTTCTTATTTAGATGAAAGGGAGAAACGACATTAGGCAAGAAGGCCAGAGAAGTCCTTAACACCACCTTGCCCTGTTGAAAGACAAGAATGGAGGTTTGCAAGACAAAGTCATCAACTGCGAAATCTGCGTGATGTTTGTTACAGCCACAAGAAAGGGAGCTTTCCAAGAAGAAGAGTGATTGATACGTCTTACAGGAGTTTGAAGAAGGCCACTTGTAAAGCACCTGAGACCAGATTAAAATCACAAAGCTCCGAAGGCCCCTTGTAGGGAGGGATTAAGGTGCGGCAGTCCCTGTAAGAAGGTCTTAACCTGAGATTTGGAAGGTATTTTTCGCTGGAACAGGATGGATAGCATTTGAGAGAAGACAGTGCCAGGATTGAATGGAATCCTGCTTGGAGAAACTCCAACATGGACGAAATGGCAAACACAAGAGGGAAACAAACGTGGTTGTTTTTTGTTTTTTTTAAACACCGAGAGAAAAAAGGCTTTCTCAAATATGATGGTAAATAGGCATGAGAGTAAATTTCCGGGAGTTGATGATAATGATGAACACTACATGTGGCGTTCAATGCCCAGGTCGTTAAGCTCAGCACTCTCGCGTCCTGGCGGTAAATGGGCCCTTGAAAGAGAAGGTTCGCACGGTCTGGTAACCGCTGGGGGAGGGGACTAGTTGCACTAGATCCGAGTACCCGCTCGGCGTAGTCAGTCTGGTATGCCGAAAATCACTGGGATTCACTCGACCTTGATCTTCCGGAAGACCCTTGGGATTAGCGGAAGAGGTGGAGAAAAAGTAAAGGAAGCGAAACTGATGCCATGGAAGCACCAGGTCAATGGACCCGAGGACAATTGAGTCACGGAACGGAGCTAGAAATGAAGGGGCTTTGGCATTTAGCGTAAAGGCCATGAGGTCTATATGCAGCATTACCCAGCATTGACAACCATGCTGAAAGGCTTCCGGGGAAAGGGACCACTGTCCTGAGATCAGGCCCTGGCGGCTGAGGAAAAGTGCGCCCAATTCCCTACCCCTAAAACATGAACTGCCAAAAAAAATAAATAAATGGTTTGCATCAGCCTCTTGCAGAATGCGAGCTACATCAAGCATAGCTCCTGTGCTTTGTGAGCCCTCCTGACGACAGATGTATGCCACGTTGATTGGTTGGATCCGGAGGGGACGACTGTCGAGAAGCAGGCAGAAATGCTGAAGGACTAGTCTGATTGCCCAGATATCGAGAAAATTGATCAGGAGACCTGATTCCCAAAAGGGCAAGCGTCCATGGACCGGGTGGTGGCGGAAGATAACTCTCCAACCAAGGAGACTGGCGTCGGTGGTCAACACCCGCGAGGGATCAGGAAGAAAGTACTTTATCTGAATTAATGAGGACAACAACGTCCACTACCTGAGAGACTGTCTGATCCGGAGACACAGGCGAAAAAACGGCGATCCGCGTGGGACGGATATCTGTCCCACGCTGGTATCAATGCCCGCTTTAGAGGACGGAGATGTAGTTGGGCGAACAGTACTGATTGGATTGTTGGCACCATTTTCCCCGGACCTGCATTCCAGAACGCAGGGAAAGGGAACGGCCGAGGGGAAACATCCGAGCTTCCTGGATCAGTGTGGAAATCTTTCCTGGAGGGGGAATTATCAACCCTCGGGAAGTGTCCAGGCGTAAAAACGAGGGTCCTCTGGGATGGGGCTAGAAAGCACCTGCTGAGGTTCACTAACCAACCAAGATGAGAGAGAGTGTCCATGGTGATGCTGACACTCTCTGCACAGGCTTGAAGGGACGATCCCTTGATAAAGAGGTCGTCTAGGTAGGGCAGAATCAGCACGCCCCGAGAGTGCAGGATGGAAATAACGAGTGCCAAGATCTTGGAGAACAGCCTGGGAGCAGTGGAGAGACCGAAGGTTAAAGCCGTGAACTGAAAGTGGTTATCTCCGATGACGAGATGGAGAAATGCTTGTCGGCCTGAGAAGGATTGAAACGTGAGGTGATAACAGAACGGTAAATTTCTATTTTGAAATGACGCACCCTGACAAACTTGTTAGACAGTTTTAAGTCTTAGGATGTGACGCATGGTTCCGTCCTTGTTTGGGACCACGAACAGGTTTGAGTAAAACAGATTGAACCTGTCTGTGTGTGGGACAGGGACAATGGTACCGTAGATGCGGAGTGCATAAATGGCCTGATAAGGTGGGGTCACCTGCTCCTTGTGTCCTTGAAAGACGGGACCAGAGGAAACGTGTTGGCAAGGGAGACAGGAATTCCATGTCCATATCTGTAAACTACTATATTCCCGACCCATCGGTCGAGAATGACCGCCAGCCAGACCTGACAAAACAGGACTAGACGCTGCCTACCGTGTACTGGTCTTTCAAATACTGCAATGAGTCATTGAGCAGAGAAACTTGTGTGGGAAGGGGTACCCTTGGGTTTGGACCGTGAGGGTCTGCGTTTCCAGGAATGGGAGAGCTTAAATGAAGGATGTGAATCCCTGTCTCTGCGGATGACCAGCCTGCATTAGAGCAGGACAGCCTGTGGCGAACCTGTTGATAGTTTAGACAGAGCCGAATGAAGTTGCTCTTTCCTCCAGTAGCATAATAAATGCCCACTGTGAAAAGGAAGGAAGTTAGAGAATCTTTTGGGAGCGGAATTTGCTCGCCACTCCCGGAGCCATAGGGCTTTCCTGATAGTAATGGCGTTTGGAGCTATAATTTTCTTATCTCCCTATTGCATAGGGCTTTATATTATTATTTTTTACATATACTATTTTGCTACGTTTGTTTGAATGGAAATATCATTCATATTAGGTTTTTCCTGATTATATGTTTTTCTCTTATTTTATGTATATGCTGTTTTCTGAGTAACTATGCGTTGTATATATATTACCAAGGTCTACATGTTTGAGATTAGTGATTTAATTTATTTTATCTCTCATTATTTCTAGAATCATTACCTTGATAAAGGCAGTTATTGCCGAAACGTCGGTGTTGTTTTTCTGTGCCACCTTGGAATAAAATTATATATTTTGCATCTGAGAATGTTTAGCCTCGGGTTATTCTCTATTTGATTATTATACTTCCTGATGGCTGGTGTCTGCTCTCTCCTTTATATTTGGCTGGAGCTATAAGAGCATCACTGTCTGCTGTATCCAGGGAAGCATGTACCCATAATCCCCGGCCCAGGCTATTTGGTAATCCAGACTGACCACCTAGTGGGGCAAGGTATTGTCTTGACTGGTCTTGGCCACCTAGATGACGGTGAGGGACGGGAAGAGAGTTGCCCAGAAGCCTCAAAAGACTGACTGCAGAAGATTGCCAAGTGGATGGTCAGTGGGGAATTGAACAGACAAGCCGTTGGTCAAAGACAGTAGAGCTTAGTAAGCGAGCCGCAATATAGGATCCATTGTTGGAGACTCCGTTCACTCTCTTTTTAGTATGTGGACGAAGGGGTACCATGTTTTAACGGCTTTAGCCCTGAGAATCATTTGTCCGGTGACTGCTATATCTCTGACCTATGTCGGAAACTCAGGGAGGTTAGTAAAAAACCCTGTGAAGACGTTTGGTCCCTTTGAAGGTCCCAGGGAGATAAGGACTAATTTCTGACATTGTACGCAGGGCTGTGGAGTCGGAGTCGAGGAGTCGGAGTTAGTTTTGGTTGGAGTCGGAGTCGGTAGAAATGTACCGACTCCGACTCCAGCTTTAAAAAAATGTATTAATATTTCATAATTGAACTTTCATATGAATTTTATAAATGTTACTCAAATATATATGTTCTATCAAACTATGAACAACAGTGATAAGCAGTTCTGCTGGAGATAGAGACATTTCTTAAGGGCCCGTCTCACATAGTGATCTCGCTACCGAGATCGCTGCTGAGTCACTAGTTTTGTGACGCAGCAGCGATCTCACCAGCGATAGCGCTGTGTGTGACATTCAGCGACGATCAGCGCCCCTGCTGGGTATCGCTGATCGTCGCTGAAATGTCAGGACATTTTTTTGATCGCTGGTCTCCCGCTGACAGGCACGCATCGCTGCGTGTGACAGGCGGGAGACCAGCGATCCGCTGGTAACCAAGGTACACAGCGGGTTTCCAGGCGCGGGGCTGTGCCTAGAAACCCGCTGTGTACCTTGGATACCAGCGCCCTGATGCAGGGAGCTGGTATCCAAGGTACACAGCGGGTTTCCAGGCACTGCGCAGCGCTTGGAAACCCGACATGTACCTTGGTTACCAGCTCCCTGCATCAGGGCGCTGGTATCCAATGTACACTGCGGGTAACTAAGCGATGTTACCCGCAGTGTCGCTGTCCCAGATCGCTGCCTGAGCTGCCTGTTTGACAGCTCAGCAGCGATCATATAGCGATACACCAGCGATCCTGACAAGTGCATATCGTTGTCGGGATCGCTGGTGTATCGCTATGTGAGACCCAGCCTTTACTTCTTGTGTGTCACTGTTCTCCACTGCCCTTATCTAATCTTATACTTGGTTAACCTCATGCTGCCCCAACCCCCCTACTTACAATGTATGAAACTGAAAGTGAAAATGTGTTGCAAATTCTTAGTAGTAAAGCTCCTACTCTAGACTAGATGTTTAATAGGTGTGCATCTTCCAAGCATCTCACAGCTGCTACTCAGAAGAGGAAGACTGTAAGAAGTATTATCCTTTCAACAAACTTTGCATCAGTTAACTGTGAGTACATGAGGAATAACAGTATTACTGACCACTGTACGACCTGGCAATAATTTTGTACAATTGTTTTTAGGAAAAACAATTGTCATTTGGATTGTGAATGCAGAATTAAAAACCTGAGAATGTCAAAGAAGCGTCACATTAAATCAGCTGTATTTGAACATTTCACCATTACTCAAGATAGAAAACATTATGTCTGTCAGTGTATGACAAATGATCCAGACGAAAACAAATGCTGTGAAGCCAAGATCAGTGCATATTCAGGCAAACATAAAAATGCTCCTACCAGAGCTTCTAATCTAGAGACATTTACAGCGCTTTCATCCAGAAGTACTGGAAGCAGTGGATGAGAAAGACTGCATCCAAACCAATGAACTAGTGCCCAGCTCTTCCAGCCAAACAAAGGAGCAGAGAACTTTGCAGCTATCAGTTGCAAGATATTTTGTCAGTGACAAAGTTACTGTGACAATGACAGTAGATACATTTAAAAAACAGATCATAGAGCTTGTTGTAAAGGATAGTGTGCCTATTTCATTATTTTCACGACCAGCTTTTATGTGTCTGAATGGGGAAATGGCCCGCAAGCTTGGTGTTTCTCTGGAGAGAGAAGAGTATTAGAAAATTAGTAATCAAAGAAGCTTTTAAACAAAAGGAAGAACTAAAAAAAACTCTCAAGGGACGCTTTCTATTTCTTAACCCCTTAATGTCCATGGACGTGCACAGTCCATTATGGCAAGGTGTCAGTTTTGGCACCTTGACGGACTGTGCACGTCCAGCCTTTGAACTACCACTGCCTGTAAACACGCAGTGGTAGTTCAGTGCCGACAGCTGTCACAGACAGCTGACAGGCACGGCAAGCGGTGTGGGGACCTTTGCAGTCGGTCCCCGCACCTACAGCGCTGTGAATGGTCAGTAAATCTGACTGACCAAACACAGCAGCGATCAGGCAAAAGAGGCTGAAATTTCAGCCTCTTCTGCCCGATCAGTGCAGGAGCTCAGCGCTGCAGTGGCCGAGCTTCCTGCACTGACAGCCAGGAGCGGCGCCCCCGCCGCCCCTGGCTGTTAACCCCCTGACTGCTGTGATCAAGCGCGATCGCAGAGCTCAGGGGGGGAGGCAGAGGGTCGGGAGCTCCCTCTGCCTCAGATAGGCCCCCTGCAATCTATTTGCAGGGCCCGATCTCTGCCTTGATGACCCGGGGGTTGTCATGACAAACTCCGGGTCATCTAGCTACGGAAAGCTGCTGTGATCATGGTCACAGCAGCTTTCCCTATAGGTACAATGCATTGCAATACTGGAGCATTGCAATGCATTGTAACTGCAATAAAAAGTAAAAAAGTGAAAGTCCCATAAAGGGACAAGTTAAAAAAAAGCATTTTTTTAAAAAAATTGTAAAAAAAAATATTAAAAAATAATTAAAGAAATTCCCATAAAAAATACACATTTTTATGTAATAAAAAAAAACAAAAAAAAAATACACATGTTTGGTATCGCCGCGTCCATAAAACTCCCATCTATAAAAGTGTAACCCTAGTTAACCCCTTCAGTGAAAGCCGTAAAAAAAAACACAAAAAAGTAGTAAATTATACTTTTTCCAAGCGGTATCATACCGCTTGGAAAAAGTGCAATAACACGCGATCAAAAAGTCAGATATAAATAATCATGGTACCGCTGAAAACGTCATCTTGTCCCGCAAAAAACAAGCCACTATACAGCATCATCAGCGAAAAAATAAAAAAGTTATAGCTCGCGGAATAAAGCGATGCAAAAATAATTATTTTTTCTATAAAATTTTTTTATTGTGTAAAAAACGCCAAAACATAAAAAAAAATATATAAATGAGATAGCGCTGTAATCGTAGTGACACGAAGAATAAAGCTGCTTTATCAATTTTACCACACGCGGAACGGAGGGAAAAAAAAAACAATTCCTGAATTGCTGGTTTTTGTTCATTCTGCTTCCACAAAAATCGGAATAGGAAGCGATCAAAAAACGTTATGTGCCCGAATATGGTACCAATAAAAACGTCAGCTAGTCCCGCAAAAAATAAGCCCACAGATAACTCTGTCGGCCGAAATATGGAAAAATTATAGCTCTCAAAATACGGCGATGCAAAAATTTCTTACAAAAAAATTCTTACAAAAAAAAGCGTCTTTTAGAGTGTGACAGAAGCTAAACATGAAAAAAGGATGTAAATCTGGTATCGCTGTAATCGCACCGATCCGAGGAATAAAGTCGCCTAATCACTAATACCGCACGAGGAACGGTGTGAAAAAGAAAACCAATTCTTCACCTTTTGTAGATTTGTTCATTCTGCCTCCCAAAGATCGCAGTAAGGCGATCACAGTGGTTCCCCCCCACATAAGGGATATCAGCGTACTCAGGACAAATTGCACATCAACTTTTGGGGTCCAATTTCTCCTGTTACCCTTATAAAAATAAAAAGGTAATTTTTGTGGAAAAAAATATGATTTTTTTATTTTCACGGCTCTACGTTATAAACTTCTGTGAAGCCCTTGGGGGTTCAAAGTGCTGACCACACATCTAGATAAGTTCCTTGGGGGGTCTAGTTTGCAAAATGGGGTCACTTGTGAGGGGTTTCTACTGTTTAGGCACATCAGGGGCTCTCCAAGCGCGACATGACACCCGCAGACCATTCCATCAAAGTCTGCATTTAAAAACGGTGCTCCTTCCCTTCCGAGCTCTGCCATGCGTCAAAATATTGGTTCCCCCCACATATGGGGTATCAGCGTACTCAGGACAAATTGCACAATAGCTTTTGGGGTCCTATTTCTCCTGTTACCCTTATAAAAATAAAAATTTTGGGGCAAAAAGATTATTTTTGTGGAAAAAAAATATGATTTTTTTATTTTCACGGCTCTACGTTATCAACTTCTGTGAAGCACTTGGGGTTCAAAGTGCTCACCACACATCTAGATAATTTCCTTGGGGGGGGTCTAGTTTCCAAACTGGAGTCACTTGTGGGTTTTTTTTTACTGTTTAGGCACATCAGGGGCTCTCCAAACGTGACATGACACCCGCAGACCATTCCATCAAAGTCTGCATTTGAAAAAGGCGCTCCTTCCCTTCCGAGCTCTGCCATGCGTCAAAATAGTGGTTTACCCCCACATATGGGGTATCAGCGTACTCAGGACAAATTGCACAATAACTTTTGGGTTCCTGTTACCCTTTGGAAAATAAAAATTGGGGGTGAAAAGATCATTTTTGTGGAAAAGATATGATTTTTTAATTTTACGGCTCTAGATTATAACTTTCTGTGAAGCCCTTGGGGGTTCAAAGCTCTCACCACACATTTAGATAAGTTCCTTGGGGGTCTAGTTTGCAAAATGGGGTTACTTGTGGGGGGTTTCCACTGTTTAGGCACACAGGGACTCTCCAAATGCGACATGGCGTCCAATATCAATTCCAGCCAAAAAAGTCAAATAGCGCTGCTTCCCTTCCGAGCTCTGCCATGCGCCCAAATAGTGGTTTACCCCCACATATGGGGTATCAGAGTACTCAGGACAAATTGCACAATAACTTTTGGGATCCTTTTATCCTTTGAAAAATAAAAATTGGGGGTGAAAAGATCATTTTTGTGGAAAAAATATGATTTTTAAATTTTACGGCTCTACGTTATAACCTTCTGTGAAGCCCTTGGGGGTTCAAAGTGCTCACCACAGATCTAGATAAGTTCCTTGGGGGGTCTAGTTTCCAAAATGGGGTCACTTATGGGGGGTTTCCACTGTTTAGGTACATCAAGGACTCTCCAAACGCGACATGGTGTCCGCTCTCTATCCAGCCAATTTGACATTCAAAATCTCAAATGAAGCTCCTTCCCTTCTGAGCACTGCCGTGCGCCTAAAGATTGGTTTTCCCCCACACATGGGGTATCGGTGTACTCAGGAGAAATTGTACAACAAATATTATGTTTCATTTTCTACTGATACCCTTGACAAAATTTAAAAAATTGTGTCGAAAGAAAAATTTTGGGAAAAAAAGTTAAATGTTCATTTTTTCCTTCTACATTGCTTCAATTCTTGTGAAGTACCTAAAGGGTTAATAAACTTCTTGAATGTGGCTTTGAACACCTTGAGCGGTGCAGTTTTTAGAATGGTGTCACTTTTGGGCATTTTCTGTCATATTGACCCCTCAAATTCACTTCAAATGTGAGGTGGTTCCTAAAAAAAATGGTTTTGTAAATTTTGTTGGAAAAATGAGAAATTGCTGGTCAACTTTTAACACTTATAACTTCCTAACAAAAAAAAATTTTGGTTCCAAAATTGTGCTGTTGTAAAGTAGACATGTAGGAAATGTTATTTATTAACTATTTTTTGTGACATATCTCTCTGATTTAATGGCATAAAAATTAAAAGTTTGAAAATTGCAAAATTTTCAAAATTTGTCATATTTCTGTTTTTTTCATAAATAAACGCAAGTTATAGCGAAGAAATGTTACCACTATCATGAAGTACAATACGTCACGATAAAACAATCTCAGAATCGCCAAGATCCGTTGAAGCGTTCCAGAGTTATAAGCAGATAAAGTGACAGTGGTCAGAATTGTAAAAATTGGCCTGGTCTTTAACCTACAAAATAGCTTGGTCGTTAAGGGGTTAAAATGGATGCCTGCACACGTCACAGAGTGAACTATTTTGCCATCAATGTCCGATTTGTTTGTGACAAAAATGAAATAGTTACCAAGACACTGGCAGTAAAAGACACCAAAGCTCATCACACCAGTGAGTTTCTCCAGGTCTTGGTGGAAAAGGTTCTGCAAGACTAGGAACTTAAAAAAGAGCAAGTTCGTTCTGTCGTAACTGACAATGCTTCAAATATGATAAGTACTATTAAGCTAATGAATGAGAGTAATGATGGTGACCAGCAGATAGAAGAACATTCTGGGTCCACAGACACAGAAATGTTTGAAATAGAGGAACACAGTATTGTAACTGAGGAGCAAACTGAAGTTGCTTCAGATGAACAGCAACATGATAGTTTAGATGATCTTGTTGAAACTGTGTCAATACGTTCTTTCATTCATCACATGCGCTGTGTTGTGCATACGCTACAGCTGGCTATAAGAGACAGTCTGCAAGAAGGACATGCTGCTGCACTGATTGGCAAGGTGAGAAAATTGGCTACTGTTGCCAGAACCCCTAAAGTTGACTCAATTTTGAAGAGACGTGCTGGAAAAGGGGCAATTATTGATCAAGCCACACGATGGGGCAGTCCTTACTTAATGATTCAGCGCTTGGTTGAACTGAAAACCTTTCTTGTAGACATGGCTAACCCTCAACTGACGCTAAATGAAAGTCAGTGAAATCAGGTGACAGAGCTGGAAAAATTGCTAGAGCACCCATTTACAGTGACTAAAAAATTACAGGAAAGATGTGTATCTTTGTACCGTGTTAGCCAGTAGATAGAAAAATATTTAGACTTGAGAGTCCTCAGTGGTTGATACCTTTTAATGGCTAACTGAAAAGATGGTAACAAATTGCAAGCTTTCGAGACTACTCAGGTCTCTTCATCAGGCTGAACTAATACAAAATCTGAAGAATCACATATTTATACACAAGAGGACACAGGAATAATGCAATAGGTAAGACATGTGACGTGAAGCAGAACTGTCATTATGGCCGAGGGATGAACATAAATATGACTAGTTCATAGATAAGGAGTGAAAGTTTTATTACCCTCTGATTGGGGTCTGGTATTGTGTTGTGATGACCCTAAAAGGTCAGGGAAGCAGATTCCTTAATTGTTGTAGAAAGTCATAAAACTCTGGGATATATTCATCCCAGCACTAAGAGTGTCAAAGGTCATCATAAGTTTATATTCCCAGACTTTTCTATCCTTCTCAGATTTGAAGTTAGATTTTAATACCAGTAATTCCATATACGTCATGCTATGACCGGGCATACAAAAGTGTTTTGCCACAGGTAAATCCATTCTCCTTTCTCTTATTGTGTGGCGATGAGAATTCATCCTTGTTCTCAGTTTTTGCCCGGTCTCCCCCACATACAGACCCCCAGTTGGACATTTAGTACATATAATTAGGTACACCACATTAGATGTGATGCAGCTGAAAGTACCTGGTATCTTGTAGTCCTGATGGGAGTTGGGGATCTTTATCCTGTCCGTGGTCATTATAGATGTACAGGTTTTGCATTTCTTTTGTCTGCAAGGAAAGGTACCTGCAGCTGTTGGGGAGGACAGGGAGCTTCTGACAATGATGCTTCTTAGATTTGGGGGCTGCCTAAAGCATAGTAGTGGGGGGTCTGGAAATATGGATTGTAATCGGGCATCTTTTTGTAGTAAAGGTTGTAGTTTCCGTGCAGCTCCCCTTAGCATCTCCAGACTTGGATTGTAGGTGACCACTAGAGGCACCCGGTTATTTTCTTCTTTAGCTTTGTAATGTAGCAGGTGATTCCTTGATATTCTGGTGGCTCTTGTAATTTGGTTTTCAATTGTTCTTGGATGGTAGCCCTGGTTCAAAAAAGTCTTTCTGAGGCGACCAAGGTGTTCATCTCTATCCATGGGGTTGGAGCATATACGGTTGTATCTGATGGCTTGGCTGTAGACAATAGAGTTTTTTATGTGTTTTGGATGGAAACTGTCCCATTTAAGATATGTTGGACGGTCGATTGGCTTCTGATACGGGGATGTCTCTATTTCATTGTTCTTTAGCTTAATGGTGGTGTCTAAAAAGTTAATTTCAGTGCTGGAGTAGTTAAGTGTTAAGTTGATGGTGGGATGAAATTGATTGAACTGTTCATGGAACGTCTTTAGCTGTTGTTCAGACTCCGTCCAGATGATTAAAATGTCATCAATGTAGCGGTAGTAGGCCCGAGGCCTGATGGGGCATGAGGACAAAAATTCGCTTTCAAGCTTGGCCATGAAAAGATTTGCATACTGTGGAGCCATTTTACTTCCCATAGCTGTGCCAGTCTCCTGAAGATAGATCTTGTTGTCAAATTTGAAGTAATTGTGGGTGAGGATGAATTTTGTGAGTTTCACCACAGAATCAGCATCATTCCCGGTGTTTCCCATATCCCACACCAGGATGGATTAAATGCCTGCAAAGTCTTCATGGGAAACACCGGGAATGATGCTGATTCTGTGGTGAAACTCACAAAATTCATCCTCACCCACAATTACTTCGAATTTGACAACAAGATCTATCTTCAGGAGACTGGCACAGCTATGGGAAGTAAAATGGCTCCTTAGTATGCAAATCTTTTCATGGCCAAGCTTGAAAGCGAATTTTTGTCCTCATGCCCCATCAGGCCTCGGGCCTACTACCGCTACATTGATGACATTTTAATCATCTGGACGGAGTCTGAACAACAGCTAAAGACGTTCCATGAACAGTTCAATCAATTTCATCCCACCATCAACTTAACACTTAACTACTCCAGCACTGAAATTAACTTTTTAGACACCACCATTAAGCTAAAGAACAATGAAATAGAGACATCCCTGTATCAGAAGCCAATCGACCGTCCAACATATCTTAAATGGGACAGTTTCCATCCAAAACACATAAAAAACTCTATTGTCTACAGCCAAGCCATCAGATACAACCGTATATGCTCCAACCCCATGGATAGAGATGAACACCTTGGTCGCCTCAGAAAGACTTTTTTGAACCAGGGCTACCATCCAAGAACAATTGAAAACCAAATTACAAGAGCCACCAGAATATCAAGGAATCACCTGCTACATTACAAAGCTAAAGAAGAAAATAACCGGGTGCCTCTAGTGGTCACCTACAATCCAAGTCTGGAGATGCTAAGGGGAGCTGCACGGAAACTACAACCTTTACTACAAAAAGATGCCCGATTACAATCCATATTTCCAGACCCCCCACTACTATGCTTTAGGCAGCCCCAAATCTAAGAAGCATCATTGTCAGAAGCTCCCTGTCCTCCCCAACAGCTGCAGGTACCTTTCCTTGCAGACAAAAGAAATGCAAAACCTGTACATCTATAATGACCACGGACAGGATAAAGATCCCCAACTCCATCAGGACTACAAGATACCAGGTACTTTCAGCTGCATCACATCTAATGTGGTGTACCTAATTATATGTACTAAATGTCCAACTGGGGGTCTGTATGTGGGGGAGACCGGGCAAAAACTGAGAACAAGGATGAATTCTCATCGCCACACAATAAGAGAAAGGAGAATGGATTTACCTGTGGCAAAACACTTTTGTATGCCCGGTCATAGCATGACGGATATGGAATTACTGGTATTAAAATCTAACTTCAAATCTGAGAAGGATAGAAAAGTCTGGGAATATAAACTTATGATGACCTTTGACACTCTTAGTGCTGGGATGAATATATCCCAGAGTTTTATGACTTTCTACAACAATTAAGGAATCTGCTTCCCTGACCTTTTAGGGTCATCACAACACAATACCAGACCCCAATCAGAGGGTAATAAAACTTTCACTCCTTATCTATGAACTAGTCATATTTATGTTCATCCCTCGGCCATAATGACAGTTCTGCTTCACGTCACATGTCTTACCTATTGCATTATTCCTGTGTCCTCTTGTGTATAAATATGTGATTCTTCAGATTTTGTATTAGTTCAGCCTGATGAAGAGACCTGCGTAGTCTCGAAAGCTTGCAATTTGTTACCATCTTTTCAGTTAGCCATTAAAAGGTATCAACCACTGAGGACTCTCAAGTCTAAATATTTTTCTAAAAAATTACAAGCAGAGGACTTAACTCTAGGTATTTTCTTAAAGGAGTGGAAGAACCTGATGTTTCGCCTGTCCCAAAGAGGAGGGTTAATTGCAAGTGGCATTGCTACATCAATGAAATGGAGAGAGGAGCTACTATTACAAAATAACATTCTTTTGGCAGCTGTTTATGTTAGACCCAATGCATCGGATTCTTCTAGATGATCAATAGCTAACTAAAGGAAAAGAAGCTCTGTTTGAAATAGCAGTAAGGATGGAAGGGTTGCAGAACAGTCAGGAGGAACAGGAAGAATTTGGTCGTCCTGCCACATCTTCACCCTCATCAACTGATGAAGAATTTAATTTCAAAAAATATTTGGATCACAAGGACCGTGCAAAGCGTTCCCGCATAGAAGAAGAATCATCCCCATCAAAGAACACAGCCAGTACATTTCAGCAGACTTTTTCATGTGCACTAAAAGAAACTGAGAAATTTGACCGTTCATCAAAAATAACAGTGCAACAAGCGATTCCTCTGTATCCCGACATTGTCAGAGATGTTGCCCGAGTGGTTACTGCTTTGCCACCAACCCAAGTTAGTGTAGAGAGGTTGTTCTCTGCTCTCAAAATAATTAGATCAGATTTGAGGGCATCCATGAAGGAGGATCTGACAGAGGCAATACTTTTTCTGAGGACAAATTTATAGATTTCTTCTTATTAACACTAGGACTACTGGACTCGTGACCCGCCTAGAACTACTGAAAGGAGTCATTTTGACTCCTTGCTTGTTTTCGTTTATTTTTAGAGTTTCATTTGTGGTTATTTATTAGTAATTATATTTTTTGTAATGTATTATTATTGTGAGATCCAACAGTAATGCTTTTGATTGTTTTTTTTCTGCTTTTCTTATTTTTCTACAGAAAATAACAATAATTATAATAGACGTTTTTCAAACATTTTTTTTTATTCAAGTGCACACATATAAACAACAACTAAAGAACAAAAAGCAGAGAAAATGTAGGTGGAGGAGCATAAAAATGAAAATATGGCGCAGAATTCACCTTCTAAACATTTGGTGTTTCGCATTTTAGGCATTGCCTTTGATTTATGGCAGTACATTGCCCACACAAAGACTTACCACAAGTCTTACAATTGCCGACAGATCTATTTTTCTTGCACTTTTCTTTGATCTGGCAAAATTTTGTTTGAACCATCACTTCTGAGCATGTAGAAACTTGGGACGTGGAACCCTTTTCCCTATCTGTGACATAAGGACCACTCAACTCTCTCACAAGCGTTTGCAAAAATGCCTTGCGTGACATTTTTTGGTGGGTTATCTCATTGAATATTATCCATGCATTTATACCCGCAAAGTCTAAGGCATTTTCAAATGCATGAACAGGCCATCTCCTTGTGCATGTTCGTGTGGTATATTTTCGTGCCATCTGATCCACTACATCTACTCCATATTTTGTTTCATTGTAAAACTTTACCGTTTCTGGAGTTTTTTTAGCGGAATCAGACGCAACAACAACATCTGGATGGACGGAACTGAAAATGACAACATTTTTGTTGGGCTTTCCTTGATATACTGTAAGTGTAAAATTGTCTTCATTTCTAAACACTTTAGTGTTGTACAATTCCTCTTTCATGGATTTTATTTCTTTAGGCACTTCTCGCCTTATCTTGTTCAGTGTTCCCACGATGGTTGTTCCTTTGCTTTTTAGCTGTTTAGCTAATTTTACTGAAGTAAAATAATTATCGGTTGTAACATTGCGACCTTTTTTCAAAAACGGGTCCAATAACTTCATTACCACATGGTCAGCTAAACGGTCCTCAGCACGCCGTGTGTCATCTTTGCCTAGATAAGGGAAGCCATTTGCCAGATATTTGCTCTCCTTATCAACAGCTAGCCAATATTTGTGGCCATATTTATCTGGTTTGGAAGGCATGTACTGCGTGAATGGACACCTAGTTTTGCTTGGGAAAAGTTGCTCATCCACCGTTATGTATGGGCCAGGTTTGTAACACGCAATACAATTTTCAATAAACCTGTCCCACACAGTAGAAAATAGAGCAAACTTGTCCGTTTGCAGTCTCTCCGATCGAGTAGATTTCTCATCAAATCTGAGAAACCTCATAATTTCAACAAAGCGGTCCCTAGACATTGTCGCTTTGCAAAACGGTATTCCCCAGTCATTACACCAAATACTGCTAATCGAGTGACGGTTCGTGCCAGATATTCCACGAGCATAGAATATCGCAATGAATGCATCTAGCTCCTCATCAGATAGAGTAAACTGTAAATTATTGTTCCTGCATGCTTCTGCAAGCGTACAGTTCTTTATATGTGTCAATATATATGAATCAAAAATTAGCATAAGATAAGAGCCTAGAGTAAACAAGCTATTTTGTTCAGCATTACACAGTAATACAAGCAGGTAAAACACAAGGAAAATGTGAAAAGTTGACATGTAAATTGAACTACATCTATATGAACATCAGGGTAAATAAGACAGAGTGAAAAAATTATGCACAAAACTTTATAGCAACATTTAGTGACAAAAGGACCTCAAAATATAGTAGGGAGTCAAAATGACTCCCTTCAGTAGTTCTTGGTAAATTTTGAAAAAAACGCGCAAATTTTTCACCAAAATTATTTATTCTCACAAAATCTTTTTTCACATCATATTTGAGGAAAAGTCACCGAGTTTCAAGCCGGAATTCTGAAAAATGTAGTCACAGAAGAGAAATAAAAAACGAAAGGAGTCAAAATGACTCCATCAGTAGTTCTAGTGTTAACTGCATAAGTGTTTATTGCATATTTACTTACAAGCGTTTATAAAAGTTTATAAAAGTTATTTGCTATATTCTAATTGTATTCTAATAAATATAGTTTTTGCTCTAAGCGATCTGCTTACTTATAATATGATGGTGAGAAACTGAATAAGCACGTTGTTAATATTTTACCACAGTAAATTTATTGTTACGAATTGGCCATTTATGAAGGAGTCGGAGCCGGAGTCGGAACCTGATAAAATCCAGGAGTCGGAGTCGCAACTGTGACTTACCGACTCCACAGCCCTGATTGTACGGCTCTCAGAGGTCTATTAACCGTTTCAATGAGGGCATCTAAGGATTCCTGGTACTCTAGCGAGTCCGTGTATACGGCCACATCAGACTCATATCCTGAGTCATGTTTGTTGCAACCCCCACAGACGGGGGAGCTGGAAACGGAGCTCGCGTACACCAAAACAGCAGAGTGCCTGGGGGACGAGCTACTGAGACATTAGCTAGAAAATTGGACATTCTTTGCTGCTGCCAGCCCCTGTCTGAAGAATCTCGAATGACAGAGGGGCCATCCTCGTAAGGAAAACTGAAGCCGTGAATTGAGTAGAAATTGCGGAAGGATTTTATAGCCTTAGCCGGGGCAGCCATGGCCTGTGCCAGAGACATTGCCCATTCGTTGGGCTCCTGTGAGATGATGCAAACTGCACAGATTGCAGTGGGGAGCCTTCGCGGTAGTGGGGCATTACACGCAGTACATGAGGTGTAAGCGTGCGTTCCATCAGTCAGTGCTCCCAGGTCATATGTCCGTGCCACCAGAGACGGCAGTCTGCGTCGCGGTGACAGACGAGTAATTGTCCACAGTCAGAAACGACACTTGCAGTGGTGCCAAATCTCCCAGGAAGACTGCCCTCCGGCAAAGTGATGCGCGTCGGTGGCGTGCGGGCTTGGGTCCGGTGTTGCACATTATGGGCAAGCAACACCATTGGAAGGCCTGATATAATGCAGGATCCGTCTGTGCACTTGTGGATGATTCTGCTGGTCTGCAGCAGCGAATATTAGCCCATCACACATGCACATATCTCCGCACTGAAGCACTTCATGCATATGCAGGCAAGAGGAACTTTGCAACCAGCAATACAGATTCTACTGTATTCATCTTAATTTTTTATTTTTTTTAAAGCGCTACTGCTTTAAAAAGGCCGGAAGTAACTTGAGACTAATTTGGCGCCTCTCGTTCCTCACGAGAGGCGCCAGAAATGAGGACGGAGTCGGTCGGGTGGGCGGAGTTAGGCCTAACATTTTTGATTGCGGTGATGGCTGCGGAATCCGCGGCACCGCAAGGGCGGCCGCTGTGCGGCAATGGCGGCTGCATCACTGTAATGACGGCGGCGGAGGCATCACGGCAATGGCGGCCATGTCATGATACTGCAATGGTGGGCGCGTCGCAGCGATGGCGGCCGCGGTAAAGCCGGCGGCGGCGGTGCTGCAATGGAGGCTGCGTCCTAGTAATAGCGGCCACATCATGGTGAAGATGTGATGGTGGCGGCTGCGGTCTCGGTGGCCATGCTGGGAAGCATTGGAGGCCGCGATGGGGGCAGTTGAGACCGCAATGTAGAAGATTGAAAACCACTCGCCATCTGCACAGATTATCTCCTCAATCCACCATCCCTTTGAAAGGGAGGTAGAGAGGTCTCTTTCGCCTCCAGTCACCATCCACTTTCGGGCAGTGGTGGTGCAGTGGGGCCGCACGGACGCCGCATGGAGCCTCTGCATGTTACCTGAGGTAAATATCTTGTCAAAATTGTTGAAGCAAGCTGGCATGTCTGGCTGAAGAACCCGGCTCCAGAAGGGGGTACTTGGGGGCGACACCCCATGTTCCCGTCTGTTGCTGGTGTGGGGAGAACGGACCCCTTGAAGGAATAAGTCGCCCCTGAGGAGAGCTCAGGTAGGCGTTGAGATTGCAGGAGGGGATACGGGGAGACGACACTCCGCGTTCCCGCCTGTTGATGGTTTTGGGAGATCGGGACCTTGAAAGGCCCCGTCGCCCCTTGAATCTGTAGAAAAAAAGGTAAAAAAGTAAAAAATTTAAAAATTAAAATAATAACGTCGGGGTCTGAAGCCAGACCCTAGTGCCTCCTACAGACACTAAGCAAGAACTGGTTCAGGCTAGAGCCAGCAGAGGGTGTATACTGCGGAGGAGGAGCCAATTTCTTTGTGCATTAGCTTAGTGTCCTCCTAGTGGCAGCAGCATAACACCCATGGTCTGTGTCCCCCAATGAGGCGAAGGAGAAAGATATTACATCAGTGGAGCAGATGCTTGACCACAGCTCTCTCAAAAAGGGGACTCCAAAGTCACATTCTCAGAATCAGTGCGGATCACGGCAATCGCACCCCCGATCAACCAGCAACTCAACACCCATCCGGTGAATAGGTGAAAATTTTATATGATATGCCAACCCCTTTAATGGCAAATTGACTTTGCTTTTTTTTTTTTTTACATATATATAATCAAGTGGCCAACCCCTTTGAAAGTCCTTTATTAAGTGCAGGTAATACAGATTGGGCAGATGCGATCGCGAAAAATAAACCACTTCAAGACTGTCCACTTTGGTCTCCTGTGTGACCACTGAAGCAGGGGCACCCGCACCTCGAAGCAGGGGCACCTGTGCGTGTGCATCGAAGCAGGGCACCCGTGCGTGCACACCGCAGCAGGGGCGCCCATGCGTGCGCACCGCAGCAGGGGCGCCCATGCGTGCGCACCGCAGCAGAGGCACCCATGCGTGCGCACCGAAGCAGGGGCACCTGCACGTGCGCCTGGAAGCAGGGGCACCCATGTGTGCGCACCGAAGCAGGGGCACCCATGCGTGCGCACCGCAGCAGGGGGACCCGCACGTGCGCCTGGAAGCAGGGGCACCCATGTGTGTGCATCGAGGCAGGGGCATCCGTGCCTGCGCACCAAAGCAGGGGTACCTGCACGTGCGCCTCGAAGCAGGGGCTCAGTGGATAGGGACACATGAACAAATAGAAACATGAGTTCCCTGACTGATTTTTTTACTACAGTACCATAAGAATGCAAATCACAATTGTGGCTGCATGGAGGATAGTGCAGCAGACCTGGTGTCTTTTTGCTTATGCCATTTTTTCCACCTTTTGTGCCTCCAGGGGTTGTTGATTATTTGTTAAACTTTGCATGCAATTTTATTTTTTTTATAGAATTTGAAAACTTTTAAATGTAGAAATTGAAAAAAAATATCTGAAAACAGAGAACCCCAGCATGAGCAAAAAGTTGTTAAGAAATTCCAAAGTATGGGTGTTGGGTTAGAGAGGCCTGGTTCACAGTCATACTCTGTGCTACAAGTGAGCACTGAGTGGTGGTCTCTGCAGAGGAGCCGGCGACAGAGGCCTCTGACCCAGCAGTGTAAGTCTTATTTTTTATTGCTTTTAAGGCAGAGTCAGAAGCCTTTTAGCTTCATTATTCTCACTCACTTATTTTTCACCTGATACCAATTATGAAACAGTGGCGCCCCCTGCTGGACAAAAGCAAGTACAATAATGTACAAAAATGTAGATAGAAAAATATCTATCTACTGGCTAACACGGTACGAAGATACACATCTTTCCTATATACAAAAATGTAGAGGGATTCAACCCGATACTTTGTAAGAAGCAATAAATGGGTGTTTTTCCAGAGCACACCACGGCAGACTCACAGCTGGGCCAAAAAATAAAAAAGACCTTTTGCTTTATACATGAAAGTCGACTAATTGCAAGCTGTAAACTACAGTCTAGTTTTTTATGGTCCTGAAAAAATTAAATATTGTCATGACAGAAAACACTACAGCAGCGAGGCGCAGCCCCAGTGAAAATCCAGCCTTGTCCATACATTTTACAGCAGATTGGGATTTTCTAATCCCCAGCAGCAGAGGTCAGTACATAATTTACTAAGCACTGGGCATCTAGCAATGGAGAAGACAGAGGCAGTAATAAACCACCTCTGTTGTCTACATAGAAACCCTCTGTTGGTCAAAAATTCTAATTTTTGCTGAAGCAAAACTTCATGGCAATAGGTAGTGTAATTATTATTATATCACCTTGCTTATATGGCACCATCATATCCCACGGCACTTTACAGATATTATCATCACTGTTCCCACTGGGGCTCACAATCTAGATTCCCTATCAGTATGTCTCTGGAGTGTGAGAGGAAACCGGAGAACCCGGAAGAAACCCAGCAAACAGAGAACATAAAAGCTAAAATCATGCGGGGTGGGGACTCGAGCATGGAGCTCGATCACCCGCGATACTCCATGCTACCCGAGCACCTGGATGCTCGATCGAGTGTTGTGCACGCGCATTCTTCACTAGGAATAACCTTATAATAAAATCTATAAAAACAATCCTCTCATCTAGAGTCACCAATTAGCAGCTCAACTTACTTCTCTGCACGTAAAACACCACCATAAAAAGGAGGATCCCATGGCATCAATTCCTAATGGAAAGAGAACATTATCAGCGACATATAAGGAATGGGGGATCTGTTACTTCCAGAGACATTATTGCTAAAAATTACTAAACAAAAAGAATCAATGCAAATCAATGTACTGTAGAGGAAAAAGACACGGACCGCACGTCCAACACTCACACACTGATCTATTGAGGTTGAGCAAACACGTACAAAACTGAACACCAGGTTCTTCGTTAACAATCTGATCAGACTGTATGAGGCCCACTGCCAGGTCACAACAAAACTTTTGGTGGGTCCCCACTAAGATGGAAGGATTTTTTGATCCTTGATCCATTGTTGCTGTGCCTGTGGAGGCTTCACAGTGCAGCATGGGTGCTGTGGAGGCTTCACAGTGCAGAATGAGTGGTATGGAGGATACGCAGTGCAGCATGAGTGCTGTGGAGGCTTCACAGTGCAGCATGGGTGCTGTGGAGGATATGCAGTGCAGCATGGGTGCTGTGGAGGCTTCACAGTGCAGAATGAGTGGTATGGAGGATACGCAGTGCAGCATGGGTGTTGTGGAGGCTTCATAGTTCAGCATGGGTGCTGTGGAGGATATGCAGTGCAGCATGAGTGCTGTGGAGGCTTCACAGTGCAGAATGAGTGGTATTGAGGATACGCAGTGCAGCATGGGGCTGTGGAGGCTTTGCAGTGCAGCATGAGTGCTATGGAGGCTTCACAGTGCAGAATGAGTGGTATGGAGGATACGCAGTGCAGCATGAGTGCTGTGGAGGCTTCACAGTGCAGCATGGGAGATGTGGAGGATTCGCAGTGCAGCATGGGTGCTGTGGAGGCTTCGCAGTGCAGCATGGGTGCTGTGGAGGCTTTGCTGTGCAGCATGGGTGCTGTGGAGGCTTCACAGTGCAGCATGGGTGCTGTGGAGGCTTCACAGTGCAGCATGGGTGCTGTGGAGGCTTCACAGTGCAGCATGGGTGCTGTGGAGGCTCTGCAGTGCAGCATGAGTGCTATGGAGGCTTTGCAGTGCAGCATGGGTGCTGTGGAGGCTTCGCAGTGCAGCATGGGTGCTGTGGAGGCTTCGCAGTGCAGCATGAGTGCTGTGGAGGGCTTTGCAGTGCAGCATGGGTGCTGTGGAGGGCTTTGCAGTGCAGCATGGGTGCTGTGGAGGCTTCACAGTGCAGCATGAGTGCTGTGGAGGCTTTGCAGTGCAGCATGGGTGCTGTGGAGGCTTCACAGTGCAGCATGGGTGCTGTGGAGGCTTTGCTGTGCAGCATGGGTGCTGTGGAGGCTTTGCAGTGCAGCATGGGTGCTGTGGAGGCTTGGCAGTGCAGCATGGGTGTTGTGGAGGCTTCGCATTGCTGCATGAGTGCTGTGGAGGCTTGGCAGTGCAGCATGGGTGCTGTGGAGGCTTGGCAGTGCAGCATGGGTGCTGTGGAGGCTTCACAGTGCAGCATGGGTGCTGTGGAGGCTTTGCTGTGCAGCATGGGTGCTGTGGAGGCTTTGCAGTGCAGCATGGGTGCTGTGGAGGCTTCGCAGTGCAGCATGGGTGTTGTGGAGGCTTCGCATTGCTGCATGAGTGCTGTGGAGGCTTCACAGTGCAGCATGGATGCTGTGGAGGCTTGGCAGTGCAGCATGGGTGCTGTGGAGGCTTGGCAGTGCAGCATGGGTGCTGTGGAGGCTTTGCAGTGCAGCATGAGTGCTATGGAGGCTTTGCAGTGCAGAATGAGTGGTATGGAGGATACGCAGTGCAGCATGAGTGCTGTAGAGGCTTTGAAGTGCAGCATGGATGCTGCAGGGCACTGGCTCACTCCCCCCTGCTGGTGCGAAGTTGCATCAGCTGTGGTTGCTGCACCTTTAAGGTTAGGGACCCCTATGTAGCAGTGGGCTTCACACAGTAAAATCAGAATGTTACCCAAGAGCCTCATGCTCAGCTTTGTACACGTTTGCTCAGCCGCAACAGATGAATGTATGAGCTTGGATGAGCGGTCCCGTGTCTTATTCTACAGTTATAGCAAAACTACAGTAAGTACGACTGCAGGAAAGGTAAGACATCAGGTTTTTAACCCCTTAGTGACAGAGCCAATTTTGACCTTAATGACCAAGAAAATTTTACACTTCTGACCACTGTCACTTTATGAGGTTATGGCTCTGGAAAGCTTCAACGGATCCCACTGATTCTGAGAATTGTTTTTTCGTGACATATTGTACTTCATGATAATGGTAAAATTTCTTCGATATAACTTGTATTTATTTGTGGAAAAAAAAATTTGGCAAAAATTTGGAAAATGTTGCAATTTTCATACTTTGAATTGTCATGCCCTTAAATCAGAGCGTTGTCACACAAAATAGCTAACAAATAACATTTTCCACACGTCTACTTTACATCAGCACAATTTTTACAATTTTTTAAACATCATTTTTTTTTTGTTAGGACGTTATAAGGGATAAAAGTTGACCAGCGATTTCTCATTTTTCCAACAAAACTTACAAAACAATTTTTTTAGGGACCACCTCACACTTGATTGGCTTTGACTGGTGTACATGACAGAAAATACCCAAAAGTGACACCATTCTAGAAACTGCACCCCTCAATGTGCACAAAACCACATTCAAGAAGTTTATTAACCTTTTAGGTGCTTTGAAGGAAGTTTTGGAATGTGTAAAAAAAAAAAAAAAAATGAATATTTCACTTTTTTTTCACAAAAAAAATAATTTAGACCATTTATTTTTCAAAAGGGTACCAAGAAAAAAAAACTCAACCCCAAAATTTGTTGCGCAATTTCTCCTGAGCATGCTACCCCCGGTAGTCGAGACCCTGGAAATTTTCTAACTCTGGGGGCTCTATAACTTTATTCACGATCCCCATTTTAATGCGTATTAGCAGTCGCTAAGTGGTTAATGTATTCACGGTCTTTTGTTGTGGAGCCAGAACATTACATATCTTTTTGTTTCTTATCGCTGCCATAGATTGGAATGAGGAGAGAATAAAATCCTCCCTACCGGGTTCATGGGGTTCAACTTCATTTTCATTTCCACCATCATTTCAAAATCTTTCAATGTCCTGTAAAAAAAAAAAAATCATATAAAATATTTTAATCTCGAGATCATAACATAACTTGTTTAACACTCATGAGACTGTTCGGATACTAAAATCTCAGGAGCAGCATGGTGGCTCAGAGTTCAGCACTGGGGTCCTGGGTTCAAATCCCACCAAGCACATATGCAAAGAAGTATTGTTTTTTGTTCTGTGTTTTCATGGTTTCCTCCCAATCTCCAAAGACTCCATATGGGCAAATTTTATAATTTGATAGAATGGACTTTCACAGGTGCAGTGATGACATTCATTTATTATTTAATTTATTTATTTTTAATGATGGAAGAAGGGGCAGGGTGATTCAAAATGTTATATATCGGTATCATTTTTTTCATATTTTCTAATTTTTTTTTTTCTTACTGACTTTAGGGGACACAGGAGGACAAAGATGGTTGCTGGTGCTCATGCTGTAGAGGGCCGATGTGCGTACCAATGATTGGGCTTTGTAAACACAGCTGGCAAAGATTGACGGTGGCATTTAAGTAGTTAAAACACGGATTTTGGTAAGAACTTACCGGTAAAATCCTTTTCAGCGAAGGAAGGGAGGAGACACAGGAATTCATTACTGATGGGTAGGCGGAGCCCCAGATCAGGATGTCACCTCAGATCAAAAGAGTGCTGACTGGCTGGCCCCTCCAGCTCGGGCTCCTCCTACTCAGCTCCAGTCGTACCAATGCTTTTAGGAAAAGAGCCAAGATCACCAGCGGAGCAACATAACCCCTTCTGAAGGAACTTCAGAGAAAAAACACAAGGATACAGGTTATGCATGCAAAGAAAGCCAAAAACCACAGAGTTCCAGGTACTACTCACGGAACCTGACTACTGCGATGAGCTGGCGATGCTGGAACAGAGCCTTAGCGCGCTGACCTCAGCCCAGATAATCGCTATCAGATAAGGGTCGCGCTGCATCTGAAAACATCAACACACTTCTGCCTTGGGAGGGTGCTGTGTCTCCCTCCCTTCCTTCGCTGAAAAGGATTTTACCGGTAAGTTCTTACCAAAATCCGTGTTTCAGCTGCAGAATGGAAGGGAGGGAGACACAGGAATTCATTACTGATGGGACGTCCCAAAGCAGTTCAAAAATAAGGGTGGGAAAAAACCAACAAGAGGCAGAAACCCAACAACCTTAACAACAAAGCGCAACCAGCGCTAAACACAAGTTCATCCAGAACTTTAAACTACAGCTGCCTGCAGGAAACTACGTCCGAGGGCTGCATCAGCGGAAGCACTGACGTCCACTTTATAAAACTTCGTAAACGTGTGGACAGAGCGCCAAGTTGCCGCCCGGCAGAGCTGCACTGCCGAAGCACCTTGGTGAAAAGCCCACGATGAAGCCACAGCCCTCGTGGAATGGGCTTGAATCTTAATCGGGCAAGATTCACCCTGAAGACGGTAAGCTTCTGTCACGCGGTCTTATGATATGTGTACGATGTCAGTAAACTATTCTTAAAAGAACAACACTCTATACAACATATAGATTAGCAACATCAGCATGTAAATATAGAATAGATTTACCTGACACGATATCCGTTGAACTCAGGGTTAATCTTGAGGACTTGATACACTGTCACAGGAAAGAGGAGGACCGGGGGTCTAACCTGACCCTAAACTGGGGTCCTAACTAATCCCTCACCTTGGAGGTACTGATAATGGTTCAGAGGTCCAAGTCTTCAGCCTAACCCTGTCTCCTATCAGTCCCTGAACCCTGTAATCAGTCCTAAGAAGGATTCTGATTACCACCAAAGGGATATGGGCTGATCTCTGCTAAATACACAGATTAGACATATAAGACAGACTGGAGAAAACACAGACTTGCATACACACTCAAACACAGAAGGAAAATAAATGATCTGGGATATTAAACTCTAAGTAAGGTGAGCTTAAAACAACTAAGGAGCTCTTTAACTTAAGTCTATACAGATACAATCCTATCTGTGGTCTGCATGAAGAATTTCACTGGCAACTCCCAACACAGACAACCAGAGATTTAAAGGAAACCAATCAACAAATAATTAATTGCAGCCGGGAGAAAACTGCACCCAGTCCCAGAACTGAGCACAGACAGAATTAACTCCCTAACTGCCAAACACAAAGAAACAGCAACTCAGCTGTGAGAAGTCAGAATGTGCAACCGCGACGATCTTCGTGGCAATGCACACATGACACTACCCCCCCTTCTACGAGGGGCCTCCGGACCCTCAGGGCCAGGTTTGCCCGGGTGAGTTCTGTGGAAGGTCCGCACCAAACGATCTGCGTTAATGTCAGACGCAGGATCCCACGTCCTCTCCTCTGGACCATACCCCTTCCAATGCACCAAGTACTGAAGGGACCGGCGATTCAGACGTGAGTCAATGATCTTTGACACTTGAAACTCCAAGTTACCATTGACCACCACTGGAGGAGGAGGTAGAGGTGATGGTATGACTGGTGCCACGTACCTCTTAAGTAATGACTTGTGGAACACATTATGAATTTTAAACGTAGGAGGGAGGTCCAGACGAAATGCCACAGGATTAATTATGGAACTGATCCTGTACGGCCCGATGAATCTGGGGCCCAGCTTCCAGGAGGGAACTTTAAGTTTTTATTCCTGGTAGACAACCATACCAGATCGTTCACATTAAGATCTGGACCAGAAACTCTCCTCCTATCAGCCATACGTTTATAACGGTTCCCCATAGCACTCAGATTATTCAATACACCTCTCCACACTGAAGCAAGTGACGACGAGAAACGCTCCTCCTCAGGAACCCCAGAAGGGCCCCCCCCATTGAATGTACAAAACTGGGGATGAAAACCATATGCCCCAAAAAACGGGGACTTACCAGTGGACTCGCTCCGCCTGTTGTTAAGAGCGAACTCTGCCAGAGGCAAGAAAGAAGACCAGTCCTCCTGGTTCTCTGAGACAAAACACCGAAGATAAGTCTCTAGGCTTTGATTCAGACGCTCTGTCTGACCATTGGTCTGCGGATGAAAAGCCGAGGAAAATGACAATTGCATCCCCCGACGTAAACAAAATGCCCTCCAAAACTTGGACACAAACTGAGACCCCCTATCTGACACCACATCAGAAGGCAACCCATGAAGTCTCACAATCTCCCCAATGAACACCTGCGCCAGAGTTTTAGCATTAGGGAGGGCAGGAAGAGCAATGAAATGTGCCATCTTACTGAACCTGTCAACAACCACCAGTATGACAGTCTTCCCTGACGACTGAGGAAGGTCCGTGATGAAGTCCATAGACAAATGAGTCCATGGACGCTCCGGAAGTTTCAAGGGTAAGAGGGTCCCAGACGGACGGGTATGAGGGGTCTTAGAGCGAGCACAAACCCCACAGGACGCGACAAAAGTTAAAACATCTTTATTAACGTTAGGCCACCAAAACCGGCGAGAAAGGAGATCTAAAGTAGCCTTACTCCCTGGATGTCCTGCTAAAGCAGAATTATGATGTGCCTCAATAACCTTTTGTCTCAACTGATTTGGGACAAACAGTCTCCCTGGAGGTCCTGCAGGGGCGTCCCCCTGAGCCTCTAACACCTCCTCCTCAAGCTCAGAACATACAGCCGACACTACCACCCCCTCCTGAAGGATAGGAATCGGGTCATCCATTTTCCCGGCCCCTGGGAAACTGCGAGACAAGGCATCCGCCTTAACATTCTTAGATCCAGGGCGATAAGTGACAACAAAATTAAACCTGGTAAAAAACAACGACCATCGAGCTTGTCTGGAATTCAGACGCTTAGCAGATTCCAAATACAGCAGGTTCTTGTGATCAGTAATGACGGTGACCGGGTGGACTGCCCCCTCCAAAAAGTGACGCCATTCTTCAAAAGCCAACTTAATGGCCAAAAGTTCCCTATTGCCGATATCATAATTCCTTTCGGCGGACGACAATTTTTTAGAAAAGAAAGCGCACGGATGCCATTTACCAGGGGACGGACCCTGGGACAATATTGCACCACCCCTACGTCAGACGCGTCCACCTCCACAACGAACGGCTGTGATGCATCTGGTTGGATGAGAACGGGTGCCGAAGCAAAACATTTTTTCAAAGAGGAAAAAGCTTGGCAAGCTTTGTCCGACCATTTAGAAAAATCCGTCCCTTTTCTTGTCATGTCAGTGAGAGGTTTGACAACAGATGAGAAATTACAAATAAATTTCCGGTAGTAGTTAGCAAACCCCAGAAAACGCTGCAGAGCCTTAAGATCCTCTGGCTGATCCCATTCAAGCACTGCTCTCACCTTTTCAGGGTCCATACGGAAACCGGAGGCTGACACCAAGAAACCCAAAAACTGAAGTTCCTGTACGGCGAATACACACTTTTCCAGTTTGGCGTATAGTTTATTGTCTCGCAAGATCTGCAACACCTGTCTCACATGCTCCTGGTGAGACACAAGATCTGGTGAGTAAATTAAAATGTCATCCAAATATACGACCACAAACAGCCCCACCAGATGACGAAAAATGTCATTAACAAAATGTTGGAATACTGCTGGTGCAGTAGTCAGACCAAAAGGCATGACAAGGTTCTCATAATGTCCCTCCGGCGTGTTAAACGCCGTTTTCCACTCATCCCCCTCTTTTATCCTAATCAGATTATACGCCCCCTGAGATCCAATTTAGAGAACCATTTGGCGCCAACAATTTGATTGAAGAGATCAGGAATCAGAGGGAGTGGATACGGATCTCGAACAGTAATCCGATTAAGTTCGCGGAAATCCAAGCAAGGGCGTAGGCCTCCATCTTTTTTCTTCACAAAGAAGAACCCCGCGGCCACTGGGGAAGATGAAGGTCTAATATGCCCTTTGGCCAGACTTTCCGAAATATAATCTTTCATAGCCTGCCTCTCAGGACCAGAAAGGTTATATAACCTAGCTTTAGGTAACTTAGCATCAGGAAGTAAATTAATAGAGCAGTCATACACGCGATGAGGAGGCAACTCCTGACACCCCTCCTCAGAGAACACATCCCCAAAGTCCTCCAAAAAAGGAGGCAAAGTACTAGGCACGACCGCACTGATGACTGTGTTCATGCAGTTACTTTTGCAAAACTCCCCCCATTGGCTTATATCTCTGGACTGCCAATTAATCACAGGGTTATGTTTAACCAACCAAGGAAGTCCCAACACAATAGGAGTAGGTAGACCCTCCAACACATAACAAGATAATAGTTCCCTATGTATTGCCCCTACCCGAAGGTCAATGTTATGAACCTCATGAACAAAGCTACCTTGGCCGAGAGGCCTGGCGTCAATGGAGAATATAGGGATCGGTTTGACCAATACACTCAGATGCATACCTTGAGCCTGAGCAAACTGAGCGTCAACCAGATTAGCCCCGGACCCACTATCAAGAAGAACAGAAAATCTCTCCACTCTCGTACCAACCACCACCTCCACTGGTACAAGGAACTGAGAAGAACTAGCGGACGAAATACATACTCCCAGGTTGTCGTCCACCACACAACCTGGGATTAACAGTTTTCCGGCGACTTTTTGCTCAACAAGGCACGGGATGGACATCCCCCAACAAAATGTCCCTCTTTCCCGCAGAAGAAACACCTTCTAGTCCTGCGGCGTACCGCCAATCCCCTCCTACGAAATGATGTCCCTCCCAACTGCATAGGCTCCTCCGAACAGACAAGGGGAACCTCAACATAAGGGACTTTAGTAGTAGGTGGAGTAACAACAGGGGGCGGAGTTACCTCGCACCTCTCCCGGAGCCGTCTATCAGTACGGATAGCTAGGGCCATAGCAGCCTCCAGTGATGGAGGAGAATCATACTGAGCCAAAACGTCCTTTAATTTGTCAGAAAGCCCATGACAAAACTGGCTCCTAAGAGCTGGGTCATTCCACTGAGTATCTGTGGCCCATCTACGGAACTCAGAAGCAAATTCCTCCGCCGGACGATCTCCCTGCTGTATCTTACGTAATTTTGTCTCAGCAAGAGAGACCCGATCTGGGTCATCATATACCAAACCCAGGGCAGTAAAAAATCGATCTACTGACTGTAGAGCCGGGGATCCCGGAGGAAGGGAGAAGGCCCAGGATTGAGGGTCCCCTTGTAGGAGCGAGATAACAATTCCCACTCTCTGCTCTTCACTCCCTGATGATCGAGGCCGAAGCCGAAAATACAATTTACATGCTTCCCTGAAGGTAAAAAATTTGTCTCGCCCACCAGTGAACCTGTCCGGGAGAGCTACTTTAGGTTCAAATCTGGTTTGCTCCGAGGGAGACAAAACTTTGGACTTAATGTCCGTCAGCTCCATGGATAATCCCTGCAACTGCAGAGCCAGCTGGGCTACTGGATCCATGGCAACTGGGAATAATTTTATGGGCCAGTGAAAATGTCACGCGGTCTTATGATATGTGTACGATGTCAGTAAACTATTCTTAAAAGAACAACACTCTATACAACATATAGATTAGCAACATCAGCATGTAAATATAGAATAGATTTACCTGACACGATATCCGTTGAACTCAGGGTTAATCTTGAGGACTTGATACACTGTCACAGGAAAGAGGAGGACCGGGGGTCTAACCTGACCCTAAACTGGGGTCCTAACTAATCCCTCACCTTGGAGGTACTGATAATGGTTCAGAGGTCCAAGTCTCCAGCCTAACCCTGTCTCCTATCAGTCCCTGAACCCTGTAATCAGTCCTAAGAAGGATTCTGATTACCACCAAAGGGATATGGGCTGATCTCTGCTAAATACACAGATTAGACATATAAGACAGACTGGAGAAAACACAGACTTGCATACACACTCAAACACAGAAGGAAAATAAATGATCTGGGATATTAAACTCTAAGTAAGGTGAGCTTAAAACAACTAAGGAGCTCTTTAACTTAAGTCTATACAGATACAATCCTATCTGTGGTCTGCATGAAGAATTTCACTGGCAACTCCCAACACAGACAACCAGAGATTTAAAGGAAACCAATCAACAAATAATTAATTGCAGCCGGGAGAAAACTGCACCCAGTCCCAGAACTGAGCACAGACAGAATTAACTCCCTAACTGCCAAACACAAAGAAACAGCAACTCAGCTGTGAGAAGTCAGAATGTGCAACCGCGACGATCTTCGTGGCGATGCACACATGACAGCTTCCAATATAGCTGACCGAATCCAACGAGCTATAGAATCCTTGGAAGCTCGTTGACCACGCCGACGACCGACTGGAACCACAAATAGGGAGTCCGTCTTACGAAAACCTTGAGTAATAGATAGATAAAACTTCAAGGCCCGCACTAAATCCAATGTGTGTAAAGCCCGCTCTTTCACATTCTTCGGATCCGGGCAGAATGAAGGCAACACAATATCCTGGTTGACATGAAATTGTGACACCACTTTAGGCAAAAAATCACCCCGAGTGCGAAGCACTACACGATCCGGAAAAAACTCCAGAAAAGGAGGCGAACAAGAAAGAGCTGCCAACTCAGAAATTCTCCTCAAGGAAGTGACTGCAACAAGGAAAGCCACCTTCCAAGAAAGTAAAGAAAGGCTAGCAGAAACCATAGGCTCAAAAGGTTTATGCTGAAGAGCCTCCAAAACAAGGTTGAGCCGCCAAGGAGACACGGGTGCCTTCCGCGGCGGGAACTTACGAGATATACCTCGGAAAAAGGAGAGCACGTCTCTATTTGAAGCAATGGTTCTCCGGAACAATAAGGACAGAGCAGAAATCTGACCTTTCAGGGTGCTGACTGCCAAACCCTTGTCTAGCCCATGCTGCAGAAAAGCCAACAGGTTGGGAATGGAAAATTTTCTCGGGTTCCGAGAGGACCCCAAACACCACGAAAAGAAGGTTTCCCAAATTTTGTGGTAAATCCTAGTAGTAGCCGGACTTCTTGCAGCACTAAGGGTAGCAATGACCTCGGCTGAGAAACCTCTACGGGTCAAGATTTCGGTCTCAAGAGCCACGCCGTCAAACGCAGGGACATCAAGTCCGGATGACAAACGGGCCCCTGAGTCAACAAGTCCGGTTGAAGAGGGAGTGGAAAAGGAGGTGCCGCCAACAGCGACATTATTGTCGAGAACCACACCCTTCTTGGCCAGTCTGGAGCTATCAAAATAACTGGAATTCTCTCTAGTCTGATCCGACGCAATACTAGAGGAAGTAAGGATATCGGCGGGAATACATAGATCAGCTCGAACTGATCCCACTGAGCCACTAGAGCATCCACCGCCACAGCCTTCGGGTCCTTGTACCTGGACATGAACGTCGGTAACTTGGCATTGGACCTGGATGCCATCAAATCCACTTGGGGGGGTTCCCCAGCGAGAGCACAGTAGTGCAAAAACTTCCGGGTGGAGGCTCCATTCCCCGGGATCCATCCTTCTGCGACTGAGAAAGTCCGCTGTAATATTCTGAACCCCTGGAATGTGAATCGCCGAAATGGCTGGTAAACTGGCCTCTGCCCAAATCAGAATTCGGGACACCTCTACCATGAGTCTGGAACTCCTTGACCCACCTTGGTGATTGATATACGCGACAGCCGTCGCATTGTCTGTCTGCACTCGGACTGGCAGACCGCTCAAAGGGACCGTCCAATGTTGGAGGCAAAGGAAAATCGCCCTCAATTCCAGGATGTTGATCGGAAGAACAGACTCTTCCGATGACCATACCCCCTGAATCCAGAGATTGTTCCAAACACCCCCCCAGCCTGTCAGGCTGGCATCGGTGGTTATGACTGACCACTTCGGAGGGAGGAAAGACTTCCCCAGGGAGAATGCCCCTGGACGTAACCACCATTCTAGAGAATCCCGCACCGCGCGAGAAATGGTGACACTGCAATCCAGCGATTGCGACTGGTTCCATCGACTCAAGATGAACCTTTGGAGAGTCCTGGAATGGAACTGGGCAAAAGGAATTGCCTCCATGGACGCCACCATCAGTCCCAGAAGACGCATACACTTCCGTAGGGACATTGCCGTTGAGGATTTCATAATCTGTACATGTCGAAGAAGACATGACTGTTTGTCTGGTGGTAGGGAAACTACCGACCGAAACGTGTCGAGATGCATTCCCAAAAAGAGGATTGTCCTCGATGGTTCCAGGGACGACTTCTCCCAATTGACCAGCCAACCGAAGTCCTTCAGAAACTGAAGAGACAAATCCCGAGCCGTCAACGCCTCCTCCTCCGAGGAAGCCACGATCAAAAGATCGTCCAGATAAGGGAGAATCGTAATCCCCTGTCTTCGAAGGATTGCCATGAGGGGCGCCAGAATTTTTGTAAAGACCCTTGGCGCTGAGGCTAAGCCGAACGGCAGAGCCACGAACTGGTAATGATTCTGACCTATGGCAAATCGAAGAAAGTGCTGATGAGCCTTTCTGATGGGAATATGCAAATAGGCGTCGCGAATGTCGATTGACACCAGAAAATCGTTCTGTGATAGAGCTGCCACAACGGAGCGAAGCGACTCCATGCGAAATTTCCGGGCATGGACATGCCGGTTTAATCGCTTGAGATCCAGAATCGGGCGAAATTTGTTCTCCTTTTTGGGAACTATAAAAAGGTTGGAATAAAAACCTTTCCCTCGGTCCTCTGATGGAACCGGTATCACTACACCCTTTTGTAGCAGAGATTCGACCTCTCGCTGTAGAGCGACAACAAGCTCGGGTTCCGACGGAACGCGAGATTGACAAAAAACATTTGGGGGTCGAGAAGCAAACTCTATGAAATAGCCTGCCGACACTATCCGCGTTACCCAGGAATCTGGAACGCGAGCCATCCAAGTCGCCTTGAAAAGAAGCAGGCGACCCCCCACTTGAGAATCCTCGAGTGGACCCCTGGCGTCAATCCGACTTTGCGGGCTTCTTGTCAAGTTCCCGCTTGTCCTGGCGGAAACTCTGCTTCCAGGGAGTACGAGTTTTCTGAGAGGATTTCCTTCCTGAGAAGGAAGGACGACCCGATCCCCACGAGGAGTGACTAGATCGTCCTCGGCCCCGAAAGGACCGCCGACCACTATAGACACCAGGCTTACTGGACACCGAGGCCATGGCCCTACGCTGTGGTAATGCTGATTCCTTCGCCTTAGCCTTGGAAATCAGCTCTGTGAGGTCGGATCCAAAAAGATGGCCACCCTTGTAAGGTAAGGCCAACAACCCTTGTTTGGAAACTGCGTCCCCGGCCCACTGTCTGAGCCATAAAGCTCTTCTGACTGTGACCGCTGAAGCTTGCGCTTTGGCCAGCAGAGATGCCGTATCCAGACCGGCATCAAAGATATAACAGGCTGCCGTTTCTAACCATTCACAAGTTTCCCGTATCTCAGATAACGGAGATTCATTTTGCAACTCCGTCTTCAGACGTGCCAACCAGCCTAGAGAAGCTCTAGCAGCACACATGGATCCTAGCACTGCTCGGAATCCATGACCCGCAGCCTCATAGCTTGCTTTTGCCGCCAATTCTGTTTTTCTATCCAAAGGCTCCTGTAAGCTCGCTTTCCCCTTAATAGGGAGTAGTGAGGATTTACTAAGCTGAGATAAAGACACATCCACTTCAGGAGCAGAAGACCAATTAGCCTTTAACTCCGCAGAGCAAGGATAAAGTGTATCAAAGAAATGCGTTCCATGAAAACGCTTATCTGGACACAGACGTTCCTCCTCTATTACACTATTAAGCTCATCCAGAGCTGGCAATGCTGTACGCGAAGCACGGGACTCCTGGAACATGCGTGCTGATTTACCAGGACGACTAGTTACCTCCTCCGGTAACTGTAATATATCTCTCATGGCTTCAATTAATGCCTCCGTACGCTTCGCCATAGAGGAACGCCCCTGCGGCTCGTCCGCATCTGAATCGGATATTTCTCCATCCGAATTTAAAGGGGAACTCTGCCCAATATCAGATACATCTGACTCGCTCCGTGTAGAGGCCGGTAACGGCCTGCGTCGCTTCCTCTGAGAGGAATTAGCAGACACATATTGACCTAAAAGGTCAGACAAGTTGTTGATCGATCGAGCGATATCGTCCAATTTTTCACCGCTGTCGACCGCAGTGCTAGACGCTGTGGAGGTCTGCGTATCTGATTGCCGTAATGGCACTGGGACGTGGTCCGCGGCATCTGAACTCTGTTCAGACATGTCTCACCTGTATGAGCAGGTCAAAGCGGTAATACCAGCAAAAACTATGCGGTTTTTTTTTTTTTTAAACGCTGAAGGGTTAACGCTCCACCAGGCAGGGTTACCCCAGCGGTATTCAGTCAAAAAATTTAGCTGGTAGAAATAACCCTCAGAGGGGTTAATATTGCAAACTCACCACAATATATATATTTGTGAGCCCCAGCCAATTTTATGTCTCTAATGAGACTGCAGCTGCAGGATAGCGATCGCTGCGCTGCGGGGTGAGGAATCAGCACTCACCCAGCTGGCCGTGGTGTCTATGAGGAGAGGAGCGGTCTGAGGAGCCCAGGAGCCTGTGTAATGGCCGCCACAGTGATGGGAGATGGAGGAGAAGCGCCAGAGCGCGCGTCTTCCTGCTCAGAAGACCGGGAATCGTTAGGCCACGCCCCCTGCTAGCTCGAATATTGAGCGCGAACTCCCTCGCTCCTGCTCCCTCTCTGTCCTGCAGGTATCTGCCTGCGGACAAAAGATCACCACATCTACTTGTAACAGCGCTGTCACCGCAGCGCTGAAGCATACTGACATACATGTAGTAGCGCTGTACATGTAGTAGCGCTGTCACCGCAGCGCTGAAGCATACTGACATACAAGTAATAGCGCTGCTCACTCAGACGCTAAGGCACTCACACATAATTATAATAAAAAATTTGTGTGGAGTACTCACCAGCCAAAGCGCCACAGGGACCCTCAGGGTTTCTGGCGCTGTGCCCATGCTTCCCCCCAGGGCGAGGAACGCAGTGACCGCACGTGTGGTTTGCGTCCCGCCAGGGAAGCCATCCTCATCCCCCCGGGCCGGCAAGGATTCTGCAGGGACTATTGAGTAAATACAGATCCGCCAAGGGAGAGGTTGGGGTACAGCAGCGCTGGTACCCCTGAGACCTCTAGACCAACTAGTGATCCAAGTCTCCTGTCCGAATATAAAATAATAAAATCTTCTGAGGAGCTGCATTAGCAGCGACCATCCTCTGGACCTCAAATCTTAGACTGGAGCTGAGTAGGAGGAGCCCGAGCTGGAGGGGCCAGCCAGTCAGCACTCTTTTGATCTGAGGTGACATCCTGATCTGGGGCTCCGCCTACCCATCAGTAATGAATTCCTGTGTCTCCCTCCCTTCCATTCTGCAGCTGAAAAGGAGAAATCAGGAAGCTGTCAACTATGTAAAACAGTGGGCATTTTCATGGAACGGTGAGGGATCAGCTCCTGAGCCTGCTCTGTACAGTGGGACCGAACCAGGGACATACTTCTACGTCACATCTTGAGAAGGGTATAAGAACTCAAATGTCCTGCGGTCAGTCTCCTCTATCTATATTAAACGTGAACATTCAAAAATCCAGAAGGATTCAATTTGCGCCGTGATTGCGGCAACTTACAAGTCGCAACATTAACACATTAGCGCATGACATTGTGATCTCATGTTGACCAGTCTAGTGATGAGCGAGCGTGCTGACCTTTCCAGTATGTTAGGCACCCTCCACAATAATGATAGTAACTTACCGTTCTTTTAGTTTTCTGGATAACTTTTCAAGAAACAGCATCACAGTCTCTGGCAATAAAAGCAGATAAAGTTAATAGTTCTGATGTGACCTGCACACAGAGTATCATATAAAGTGGAGACGTGCTTCATTGTTTCAGTCTCAAAAGCAACGCCATCCAAAATAAGTGTTCACATGATATATATATATAGTTTGATATTTTACTCTCTGTTCTGACTTCAGGGTTAAGCTAATAAGACATTATGGCTGCGATTCATCATTGCATTTTTGTAACCACTTCCTTTGTCTTCTGGTATTAGTTAACATTTTTGGCGCCAAAATTCATTAAAATGTTGCACGCGATTCATGCATTTGGCGCAATGTCAAAAAATTGGCTTTTTTTCCTGTCTTGAATTGCTTTAGATGTAAAATCATGTGCCGAAATACACCAGAGGGGAACTGCCGCAAAATTGAACCAAATTTTGCACCTTTTTAAAATGTTGCAAGTAAAGAAAGAATCAGCTGAAAACATCTGAAATCCATAAATCACCCCCTAAAAACCAAACGCAAAACAGGCGAGCTCATGAAATGGATTTTTGAAAAAATGGTGCAAATATGATAATGAAAGCAAAAAAAAAAAAGGCACAAAACACAAAAACTAGACAAAAAAAACAGGAACAAACCACCAATGAAGAATCACAGGCCTACATTTTAGGTCACTGTCAGGTGGAACTTAGACATCCATCTGCTTTAACCCCTTCACCGGAGAGCCTATTTACGCCTTCCTGACCAGGCAAATTTTTTATCATTCTGACCAGCCTTCACTATGTGGTAATCACTCTGAAACTTTTCAACGGATCCCACTAATTCTGAGAATGTTTTCTCGTGACACGTTGTACTTCATGTTAGTGTTCAATTAGGTCGATATTTTTTGCATTACTTTATCAAATATTAGAATTTTGGTGAAAATTTAGCAGTTTTCAAACTTTCAATTTTTATATCCTTAAAACAGTCATGCTGTACGAAATAATTAATAAATAAAATTTCCCACATGACTACTTCACATCGGCATCATTTTTTAAACAATTTTTTTTGTTAGGAAGTTAGAAAGGTTAAAAGTTTATCAGCAATTCTAATTTTTCCAACAAAATTTACAAAAAACTATTTTTTTAAAGACCACCTCACATTTGAAATGACTTTGTGGGGTCTATGTAGCAGAAAATACCCAAAAGTGACACCTAAAGTTAACCCTTTAGGTGATTCATAGGAAGCAATGTGGAAGGAAAAAATAAAAAATTTACTTTTACCCATAAAAACAAATTGTAATCATTTATGGATGTGTGATACGCTTTGAAGCAATCCTTAATGCAAAGGCCAAGTTTCACACTGGTAAATTGTGCATTTTCATATTTCCTTATTGGAGCATACTTTGCACCTTTTTAGGGATCTTTGGAAAACCCCTCCTGGAAAATGTTGACATGGGATGATACGGGCACCATCAGTTTTAGAAGTTCTACGACCCTCACCTTCCTCACTGCCAAAAATTAAGGCTTTGATGACTACCTCCAATTTTTTGTACCATACGTTACCTTTCCGCATGGCACTGTACGGTTTGAGGACCTGATCTGAGATCTACACCCCATGAACTTATTATAAACCAGGGTACAATCTGGCTTTGGTACCTCGGACAGTGAGAAAGGAGCTGTTGTGACGGTGTATGGTGGTCGAAATAACAACATCTCTCTTGTCCTTATACTTGACCACCAGCATGTTGTCACTGCATTGGGCTCTGCTGTTGCCCTTTCTCACCAGTTGCCCAATTAGCGGCTTAGAGGGGCCTCTCTGATTTTTGACAGAGAGGGTCTTTAAGAGTGGGATACTGGTGTAAAAGTTATCTACGTCGAGGTGATAACCCTTATCCAGCAGTGGCTGCAGCAATCCCCATAAATTTTTCCCACTCCCATCCAAGGATAAAGGGACATTCAGGTGATCAATCTGGGTATCCTTATCATGGCCATCCGGAATACCGATGCACTGTAGAGTATATAGGTGCTCTAGTATTGCTGAAGCTCTGGTTTTCTGACTATGCCCCTATACAGCACAATGCGCCAAAATGTCATCATATCTGCTGCATTTACAGGGGTCCATCTGGAGTATGATGATGTACTATTTTGGGTGAAAATTGATGGGTATACAAATTTGTCTCGGTCAAGAAAGATTTATTATTTCCTCACTGAAGAACACTTAGAAAAAGTCAAATTCAGTGAAGCCTGTAACATGAAATTCGATTCCTGAGCTGCTGGTGAAATCCGGAATAACAGGCTAATTTTCGGGGGATGGAGTACATATGGGATCGATTGCTGAAGGGTTTGCCTGGGTCCTAGGGCGCCTTGCTGGGGGTCCTTCCTCACTAGAAGAGGAGGAATAAAGGAATGTGGGATCTTCCTCACTATCTGAATCTGTGTCTGAGGCAAGGAAAGCGTATGCCTCCTCTGGTGAACGGCGTCTTCTTGACGAATGGGCCATTTTTTTATTCTTCAAAACACTGGGGCTGTGTAAGTGGTGATTTTACATGTGTATTGTGTGGGGCTTGTGTAAAGAGTACTATTATGAAATTTACTATAAAAAGTGGAGAGAAAAAAGTAGCAAAAAAAGAGCAATTTAGAAGAAAAAATGAAAAGAATCAAGTAAAAAAAAAAAAATCTGTATAAAAAAATTACAGAGACGTTCACTACACTAATGCACTACCTATGATGCTTCTCCGTACTATTCTTTTTTTTCTGTACAAGAAAAATGGACATCACCAACACTGCGATGTCTGCTCCCCTAATGCACTACCTTCCCACCTATAAAACACGGATTTTGGTAAAAACTTACCTGTAAAATCCTTTTCAGCGAAGGAAGGAAGAGAGACACAGTATTCATTACTGATGGGTAGGCGGAGCCCCAGATCAGGATGTCACCTCAGATCAAAAGAGTGCTGACTGGCTGGCCCCTCCAGCTCGGGCTCCTCCTACTCAACTCCAGTCGTACCAAAGCTTTTAGGAAAAGAGCCAAGATCACCAGCAGAGCAACATAACCCCTTCTGAAGGAACTTCAGAGAAAAAACACAAGGATACAGGTTATGCATGCAAAGAAAGCCAAAAACCACAGAGTTCCAGGTACTACTCACGGAACCTGACTACTGCGATGAGCTGGCGATGCTGGAACAGAGCCTTAGCGCGCTGACCTCAGCCCAGATAATCGCTATCAGATAAGGGTCGCGCTGCATCTGAAAACATCAACACACTTCTGCCTTGGGAGGGTGCTGTGTCTCTCTTCCTTCCTTCGCTGAAAAGGATTTTACAGGTAAATTTTTACCAAAATCCGTGTTTCAGCTGCAGATGGAAGGAAGAGAGCCACAGTATTCATTACTGATGGGACGTCCCAAAGCAGTTCAAAAATAAGGGTGGGAAAAACCAACAAAAGGCAGAAACCCAACAACCTTAACAACAAAGCGCAACCAGCGCTAAACACAAGTTCATCCAGAACTTTAAACTACAGCTGCCTGCAGGACCCTACGTCCGAGGGCTGCATCAGCGGAAGCACTGACGTCCACTTTATAAAACCTTGTAAACGTGTGGACAGAGCGCCAAGTTGCCGCTCGGCAGAGCTGCACTGCCGAGGCACCTTGATGAAAAGCCCACGATGAGGCCACAGCTCTCGTGGAATGGGCTCGAATCTTAATCGGGCAAGATTCACCCCGAAGGCGGTAAGCTTCCAAAATAGCTGACCGGATCCAACGAGCTATAGAATCCTTGGAAGCTCGTTGACCACGCCGACGACCTGCTGGAACCACAAACAGGGAGTCCGTCTTACGAAAACCTTGAGTAATAGATAGATAAAACTTCAAGGCCCGCACTAAATCCAATGTGTGTAAATCTCGCTCTTTCGCATTCTTCGGATCCGGACAGAGTGAAGGCAACACAATATCCTGGTTAACATGAAATTGTGACACCACTTTAGGCAAAAAATCACCCCGAGTGCGAAGCACTACACGATCCGGAAAAAACTCCAGAAAAGGAGGCGAACAAGAAAGAGCTGCCAACTCCGAAACTCTCCTCAAGGAAGTGACTGCAACAAGGAAGGCCACCTTCCAAGAAAGTAAAGAAAGGCTAGCAGAAACCATAGGCTCAAAAGGTTTATGCTGAAGAGCCTCCAAAACAAGGTTGAGCCGCCAAGGAGACACGGGTGCCTTCCGCGGCGGAAACTTACGAGATATACCTCGGAAAAAGGAGAGCACGTCTCTATTTGAAGCAATGGTTCTCCGGAACAATAAGGACAGAGCAGAAATCTGACCTTTCAGAGTGCTGACTGCCAAACCCTTGTCTAGCCCATGCTGCAGAAAAGCCAACAGGTTGGGAATGGAAAATTTTCTCGGGTTCCGAGAGGACCCCAAACACCACGAAAAGAAGGTTTCCCAAATTTTGTGGTAAATCCTAGTAGTAGCCGGACATCTTGCAGCACGAAGGGTAGCAATGACCTCGGCTGAGAAACCTCTACGGGTCAAGATTTCGGTCTCAAGAGCCACGCCGTCAAACGCAGGGACATCAAGTCCGGATGACAAACGGGCCCCTGAGTCAACAAGTCCGGTTGAAGAGGGAGTGGAAAAGGAGGTGCCACCAACAGCGACATTATTGTCGAGAACCACACCCTTCTTGGCCAGTCTGGAGCTATCAAAATAGCTGGAATTCTCTCTAGTCTGATCCGACGCAGTACTAGAGGAAGTAAGGATATCGGCGGGAATACATAGATCAGCTCGAACTGATCCCACTGAGCCACTAGAGCATCCACCGCCACCGCCTTCGGATCCTTGTACCTGGACATGAATGTCGGTAACTTGGCATTGAACCTGGATGCCATCAAATCCACTTGGGGGGTTCCCCAGCGAGAGCACAGTAGTGCAAACACATCCGGATGGAGGTTCCATTCCCCGGAATCCATCCTTCTGCGACTGAGAAAGTCCGCTGTAACATTCTGAACCCCTGGAATGTGAATCGCCGAAATGGCTGGTACATTGGCCTCTGCCCAAATCAGAATTCGGGACACCTCTACCATGAGTCTGGAACTCCTTGTCCCACCTTGGTGATTGATATACGCGACAGCCGTCGCATTGTCTGTCTGCACTCGGACTGGCAGACCGCTCAAAGGGACCGTCCAATGTTGGAGGCAAAGGAAAATCGCCCTCAATTCCAGGATGTTGATCGGAAGAAAAGACTCTTCCAATGACCATACCCCCTGAATCCAGAGATTGTTCCAAACACCCCCCCAGCCCGTCAGGCTGGCATCGGTGGTTATGACTGACCACTTCGGAGGGAGGAAAGACTTCCCTAGGGAGAATGCCCCTGGACGTAACCACCATTCTAGAGAATCCCGCACCGCGCGAGAAATGGTGACACTGCAATCCAGCGATTGCGACTGGTTCCATCGACTCAAGATGAACCTTTGGAGAGTCCTGGAATGGAACTGGGCAAAAGGAATTGCCTCCATGGACGCCACCATCAGTCCCAGAAGACGCATACACTTCCGTAGGGACATTGCCGTTGAGGATTTCATAATCTGTACATGTCGAAGAAGACATGACTGTTTGTCTGGTGGTAGGGAAACTACCGACCGAAACGTGTCGAGATGCATTCCCAAAAAGAGGATTGTCCTCGATGGTTCCAGGAACGACTTCTCCCAATTGACCAGCCAACCGAAGTCCTTCAGAAACTGAAGAGACAAATCCCGAGCCGTCAACGCCTCCTCCTCCGAGGAAGCCACGATCAAAAGATCGTCCAGATAAGGGAGAATCGTAATCCCCTGTCTTCGAAGGATTGCCATGAGGGGCGCCAGAATTTTTGTAAAGACCCTTGGCGCTGAGGCTAAGCCGAACGGCAGAGCCACGAACTGGTAATGATTCTGACCTATGGCAAATCGAAGAAAGCGCTGATGAGCCTTTCCGATGGGAATATGCAAATAGGCGTCGCAAATGTCGATTGACACCAGAAAATCGTTCTGTGACAGAGCTGCCACAACGGAACGAAGCGACTCCATGCGAAATTTCCGGGCATGGACATGCCGGTTTAATCGCTTGAGATCCAGAATCGGGCGAAATTTGTTCTCCTTTTTGGGAACTATAAAAAGGTTGGAATAAAAACCTTTCCCTCGGTCCTCTGACGGAACCGGTATCACTACACCCTTTTGTAGCAGAGATTCGACCTCTCGCTGTAGAGCGACAACAAGCTCGGGTTCCGACGGAACGTGAGATTGACAAAAAACATTTGGGGGTCGAGAAGCAAACTCTATGAAATAGCCTGCCGACACTATCCGCGTTACCCAGGAATCTGGAACGCGAGCCATCCAAGTCTCCTTGAAAAGAAGCAGGCGACCCCCCACTCGAGAATCCTCGAGTGGACCCCTGGCGTCAATCCGACTTTGCGGGCTTCTTGTCAAGTTCCCGCTTGTCCTGGCGGAAACTCTGCTTCCAGGGAGTACGAGTTTTCTGAGAGGATTTCTTTCCTGAGAAGGAAGGACGACCCGATCCCCACGAGGAGTGACTAGATCGTCCTCGGCCCCGAAAGGACCGCCGACCACTATAGACACCAGGCTTACTGGACACCGAGGCCATGGCCCTACGCTGTGGTAATGCTGATTCCTTCGCTTTAGCCTTGGAAATCAGCTCTGTGAGGTCGGATCCAAAAAGATGGCCACCCTTGTAAGGTAAGGCCAACAACCCTTGTTTGGAAACTGCGTCCCCGGCCCACTGTCTGAGCCATAAAGCTCTTCTGACTGTGACCGCTGAAGCTTGCGCTTTGGCCAGCAGAGATGCCGTATCCAGACCGGCATCAAAGATATAACAGGCTGCCGTTTCTAACCATTCACAAGTTTCCCGTATCTCAGATAACGGAGATTCATTTTGCAACTCCGTCTTCAGACGTGCCAACCAGCTTAGAGAAGCTCTAGCAGCACACATGGATCCTAGCACTGCTCGAAATCCATGACCCGCAGCCTCATAGCTTGCTTTTGCCGCCAATTCTGCCTTTCTATCCAAAGGCTCCTGTAAGCTCGCTTTTCCCTTAATAGGGAGTAGTGAGGATTTACTAAGCTGAGATAAAGACACATCCACTTCAGGAGCAGAAGTCCAATTAGCCTTTAACTCCGCAGAGCAAGGATAAAGTGTATCAAAGAAATGCGTTCCATGAAAACGCTTATCTGGACATAGACGTTCCTCCTCTATTACACTATTAAGCTCATCCAGAGCTGGCAATGTTGTACGCGAAGCACGGGACTCCTGGAACATGCGTGCTGATTTACCAGGACGACTAGTTACCTCCTCCGGTAACTGTAATATATCTCTCATGGCTTCAATCAATGCCTCCGTACGCTTCGCCATAGAGGAACGCCCCTGCGACTCGTCCGCATCTGAATCGGATATTTCTCCATCCGAATTTAAAGGGGAACTCTGCCCAATATCAGATACATCTGACTCGCTCCGTGTAGAGGCCGGTAACGGCCTGCGTCGCTTCCTCTGAGAGGAATTAGCAGACACATATTGACCTAAAAGGTCAGACAAGTTGTTGATCGATCGAGCGATATCGTCCAATTTTCCACCGCTGTCGACCGCAGCGCTAGACGCTGTGGAGGTCTGCGTATCTGATTGCCGTAATGGCACTGGGACATGGTCCGCGGCATCTGAACTCTGTTCAGACATGTCTCACCTGTATGAGCAGGTCAAAGCGGTAATACCAGCAAAAACTATGCGGTTTTTTTTTTTTTTAAACGCTGAAGGGTTAACGCTCCACCAAGCAGGGTTACCCCAGCGGTATTCAGTCAAAAAATTTAGCTGGTAGAAATAACCCTCAGAGGGATTAATATTGCAAACTCACCACAATATATATATATTTGTGAGCCCCAGCCAATTTTTATGTCTCTAATGAGACTGCAGCTGCAGGATAGCGATCGCTGCGCTGCAGGGTGAGGAATCAGCACTCACCCAGCTGGCCGTGGTGTCTTATGAGGAGAGGAGCGGTCTGAGGAGCCCAGGAGCCTGTGTAATGGCCGCCACAGTGAGGGAGTCGCAGGAGAAACGCCAGAGCGCGCGTCTTCCTGCTCAGAAGACCGGGAATAGTTAGGCCACGCCCCCCGCCAGCTCGAATATTGAGCGCGAACTCCCCCGCTCCTGCTCCCTCTCTGTCCTGCAGCTATCTGCCTGCGGACAAAAAATCACCACATCTACATGTAATAGCGCTGTCACAGCAGCGCTGAAGCATACTGACATACAAGTAATAGCGCTGCTCACTCAGACGCTAAAGCACTCACACATAATTATAATAAAAAATTTGTGTGGAGTACTCACCAGCCAAGGCGCCACAGGGACCCTCAGGGGTTTCTGGCGCTGTGCCCATGCTTCCCCCCAGGGCGAAGAACGCAGTGACCGCACGTGTGGTTTGCGTCCCGCCAGGGAAGCTCTCCTCATCCCCCAGGGCCGGCAAGGATTCTGCAGGGACTTTAAGTAAATACAGATCCGCCAAGGGAGAGGTTGGGGTACAGCAGCGCTGGTACCCCTGAGACCTCTAGACCAACTAGTGATCCAAGTCTCCTGTCCGAATATAAAATAATAAAATCTTCTGAGGAGCTGCATTAGCAGCGACCATCCTCTGGACCTCAAATCTTAGACTGGAGTTGAGTAGGAGGAGCCCGAGCTGGAGGGGCCAGCCAGTCAGCACTTTTTGATCTGAGGTGACATCCTGATCTGGGGCTCCGCCTACCCATCAGTAATGAATACTGTGGCTCTCTTCCTTCCATCTGCAGCTGAAATAGGGATTTTTGTGTACTCACCGTAAAATCCTTTTCTCCGAGACGCTCATTGGGAGACACAAACCATGGGTGTTATGCTGCTGCCACTAGGAGGACACTAAGCTAATACACAAAGAAGATTGGCTCCTCCTCCGCAGTATACACCCTCTGCTGGCTCCAGCCTGAACCAGTTCGGTGCAAAAGCAGTAGGAGAGATTAACATCATATCAAGGTACGATCATTCACATAATATTAGTGATCACCACATCGGCTGAAAGAGACAAACAGAAGTCGTTAGACTAAAAAGGGTGGGTGCTGTGTCTCCCAATGAGCGTCTCGGAGAAAAGGATTTTACGGTGAGTACACAAAATCCCTATTTCTCCTTTGCCTCATTGGGAGACACAAACCATGGGACGTCCTAAAGCAGTCCATGGGTGGGAAGCAGCACGACAGCCGAAACCTTAATATACGCAGCGAATAATCTGATGTACAGATGCGCTGCTGTCGATTGCAGAAGATATCTGCTTAAGGGTAGCCTTGCAAAGGCTTAAGTGTAATGGTAAATTAACGTGAGAAGACTGGACCAAGTTGCAGCCCTGCAACCTTACTGTATCGACGTCTGGGACAGAATGACCTAGGACGCCTGTACTGATGTAGTGGAGATTACTCTGAGGTTCGCAGGGATAGGAGACCTTAGAATCGGAAAGCTTCTTAAATTGGAGAGCAGATATATCTGGCTACTGCAGGTTTTTTTTTTGTTTTTTTTTAAAAAAGGCAGGTAGGCCTTTACTGTGTCGCTCTGGAAACATAGAGAGAAAAAAACCTATTTGGAGAAAAATATTTAAACTTGAGTGTCCTCGGTGGTTGATACCTTTTAACACGGTACGAAGATACACATCTTTCCTATATCTATTTGGAGAAAGGCGCTGTTCTGGAAGTGTTTGTTACAGCCACCAGAAAGGAAGCTTTCCAAGAAAGAAGAATGATAGATACATCTTACAGGAGTTTGAAGTAGACCAGTTGTAAAACACCTGGGATCACAAGAAAACAGGGTGGATAGCATTGAGAGAAAACAGTGCCAGGCTTGAATGGAAACCTTTTGGAGGGACTCCAATATGTACGAAATGGCAAACACAAGTGGAAAACAACCGTGGTTGTTAAAACCACCAAGGGAACAAAGCTTTCTTGGATACGATGGAAAATACGCCTGAGAGTAAATTTCTGGACATTGACGATAACGGTAAACGCTACATGTGGTGGTCAATGCTCAGGTCATTAAGCCCAGCCCTCTCGAGTCCTGGCGCTCTGGAAAAAGAAGATCTGGACGGTTTGGTAACCGCAGAGGTAGGGGTCTAGATGCACTAGAACCACGTACCACGCTCGTCGTATTCAAACTGGTGCGACGAAAGAACAGTGGGATTCCCTCCGCCTTGAACTTCTGGAAGACACTTGGATTAGCAGAAGAGACGGAGAAAAAAGAATAGAAGCTAAACTGATGGCACAGAAGCACCTGGTCATCTGTCCCGAGGACAATTGGGTCACAGAACGGATCTAGAAATGCCGGGACTTTGGCACTTAGCGTAGAGGCCATTGAGGTCTATATGCAGCGTTACCCAGCATTGCCAACCGTGCTAAAAGGCTGCCAGGGAAATAAATAAGAGTCCTGGGATCAGGCCCTGGCGGCTGAGAAAAAGACGTACGCCCAATTTTCTACCCAAAGAACGTGAGCTACCGACAAAAAAGGTAAATGGTTTGTATCGGCCTTTAGCAGACTGCGAGCTACGTCAAGCATAGCTTCTGTGGTTCGTGAGCCCTCCTGTCCACAGATGTACAGTATGCCACAGCCGTGGTGTGGACATATTGGATCCGGGGGAAATGACCATCGGAAGCAGGCAGAAATTGGATGACTAGTCTGATTGGCCGGATCTCAAGAAAATTGATCAGGAGACCTGATTCCCAAAAGGTAAGCATCCCTGGACCGTGTGGAGGCAGGGAAGCACCCTCCAACCTAGGAGACCGGCGTCAGTGGTCAACACTAGCGCGGAAACAGGAAGAAAGTATTTTCTCTGAATTATTAAGGACAACAACGTCCTGTCAAGGTAAAATATAATTTTCTACTATACTTTTATATTCATAGTGTATATATGTGTCTTGTTATTTTGATATGTCAAGGTAAACACGAAGTTTTCCTTAAAAGAATACTATTCAGATTGAAACTTATTTTAAGATAATGTCAGTATCTGCTGGTGTCTGTCTCCACCTTGTGTCCTATCACTGTATTACACTAACTAATGTAACTAAAATGGCCGCTCCAAGCCCTCGGCCACCGCCCTATAATGGTGCCGATCTCAGAACAAAGGGAGGTTGGACCTGTCATGTGTGTGGTGAACAGAATCCGCCCTGGGCGGAGACCTGCCGTGTTTGTGGGGCGGGTCGCCCCTGGTGTAATGCCCAGCCCATCGCCCCTCCCACACCCAGCGGCCATTTTGGTAAACCCAGTGGCCATCTTAATACACCTGGAAATGACCAACACCCCATCTCCTCCGGTGGCCATCTTGAGACACCCAAGCACACCCAGTCAAGCCTATATCCTTTGCTGATACCAACCAGGGCCTACTACCAGCCCCCGCCCGCACCTGTGCAGGCCACAGCTCCCAATATGGCACCAGATGCAACACCATTGTTCCCTTTCACACACCCCAACCCGGCCATTGCTGCAATGCATGAATCTTCAGTTTTTCAGACAATGATCAGAAGCCGCCGCCGTGATATTATGGGATCTAACGAAGGGGAGGAGGATCAGGAGAGAGAAGAGGGGTGGGCCCCTTAACAGCCACCACAATCCCCAGCAGCACCAGTATCTTTTCTTCCCTCCTCCATTCCCCCACCATCATTATCAACCCCTGGTCCTAGGGCCTATTCCACCCCTACTTCAGAGATAAGGCACCTTCCTCTCCTTCACAAATCCTCAGAGAGGACAGTCGCTCTGTAAGGTTCACGGAAAATCCGGTCAGGCCCCCAGCTCCCGGTGTACTTGAAAACTGGTATATCCATAGGGTACGGTGATATCCTGACACATCGGGTTGGTGCTATAGTTAGTCCTGTCAACTCCAAGAAAGGGGGTCTGGCTCTATTAATAGCCCAAGCTGGTGGTCCCATCGTCACTGCAGAATGCATGGCTCATATATACACTCATGGCCCTTTGCCACCTGGACAGACTCTGACAACCCATGCAGGGGACCTTCCCGCTGATATCATCATCCATGCAGCAGGTCCAGTCCATGATCCTCTAAACTCAAATGAGTCACGGGCCACCCTTCGGGCCACCATACGTTCAATACTCCATCATGCTGGTATGTTAAAAACAGAAGACATTAGGCACCAGGAATTATTTGAAACCAATGATAAAATAGCAAATTTGTGATTGCTTTGTCTAAAGAGTTAACTAACACCCACTCTACAGTGTCTGCTTCTCTCCCAGAATTTACAGGTGACACGGTGCACGATTTCTCGCCTGGTGACCTTGTATACATAAAAAATTTATGAGAAGAAACTGTCTCCAGCCCAGATGTTACATGGGCCAACCCACCAGTCCAAAACTGCTGTAATGAGCGTGATGCAGAAGCATTGGGAGGCACCAGGCTTTTCCACCTGTATAGAAGGTTTGATCCAGGGATGCATGGTATGTGCTACACATAATCAGAGAAGGGTAGTCAAGACACCACCCAAACACGCCCCTCGGCCCTTCTATCCTTTCCAGAGACTGCAGATTGATTATATTCGGCTGCCAAAATCAGGGTCATGGGAGAACGTGTTGGTGTGTTTTTGATTTATTCTCAGGTTGGCCGAAGGCTTTCCCGATTGCCAAGGCTACGGCTGCGGCAATCGTAAAGAAGCTGCTTGCGGAGGTGGTGTGCAGGTATGGAGTACCAAAGGTGACCGAAAGTGACAGAGGTACACATTTCATATGTGAGATAATAAATGAAGTCTTGACAGCTCTGGGAATTTAACAAGTTTTCCACACCCCATATTATCCACAAAGCAGTGGAAAAGTAAAAGGACTAAATAGGACATTGAAGTTAAAAATCTAAAAGGCCATGGCTGAAACAGGGAAATCTTGGCCTGAATGTTTATCATTAGCACTATACTCAATAAGGTATACTCCAAATAGAAAAACTGGACTTTCTCCGTATAAAGTACTATTTGGCAAAGTGCCTAGTTTAGGATGTTTCTTTTCCCAAGCACTGGAAATGAGTAACCATGTATTAAGTTCATATGTAAGGGATTTGCATAAAAGACTCAAGAAAGTATATGATAATGTTTTCAGTTCTCTTCCAGATCCGAACCTGGATCCTGGGAGTCTGCAGCCTGGAGACTGGGTAGTCATTAAAAGACACGTGAGGGAGAGTCTGGATTCGAGAATATAGCTCCACTGATATCCAGAAAGAGAAGGAGTCTGGGTCAGCTACACACCGGTTATGCTGAGGATCCCAAAGTTTATATGGATCCCATAGGTGTTCCTAGGGGGGTCCCAGACGAATACAAAGCTCAGAATCAGATCCTGATGGGTTTCCGTTCTCTCATCCCAACTGTGCAGATCAATTACAATGTAGATTGGATAAATTATATATACTACACTGAGCAAAGATTTATCAATTTTAGTCAAGATGCTTTCCAGGGTATAGTTGAGAAACTGGGCCCAAAACAAAAGAATGACTCTTCAAAATAAACTGGCCATTGACATGATTCTAGCTGAAAAAGATGAAGTCTGTGGGATGATAGGGGAAGAATGTTGTACTTATATTCCTCAGAATTCTGGAGTCAACGGTAAAACTATAGTGGCCCTTACAAAGATTAAAAATCTGGCTCAGGAAATAAAGGCCAATGCAAAAGTAGATACCTCTTTCTTCTTAAGATGGCTTGGAGGACTTAAAGAATTTCTCCAACAAGCCTGCTTAGTGGTAACAGGACTTTTTGGTACTAGGATTGATAATTCTATGTTGTGCGATATCTATGTATAGGAAAGCTGTGACCAATGCAGCCGCCTCCTCAGGTACTTTCCTTCATCAGGAAGTTGTGTCGCTACTATATGAAGACACTGATAAGGGTGATATGGAGAAATATACTCCGCAGGATAAACCTGATAAAACCCCCTATAACAAAATACAAATGGAAATAAGAGATTTAGTTTAGGGATAGTGGGAGAACTCCATGTGCAAATTTGTTAGGGACTTGGTTGTTTGGGGGCGGTCCATAAGGGGCCAGTTTCTAAAATGACCAAGCGAAGAAATCCATTACCCTGTCCCCACACATGGACAGTCTCGAAGGTCACATATATTAAGGGAAAACTTAGTGTTTAGGGGGATTGTCAAGGTAAAATATAATTTTCTACTATACTTTTATATTCATAGTGTATATATGTGTCTTGTTATTTTGATATGTCAAGGTAAACACGAAGTTTTCCTTAAAAGAATACTATTCAGATTGAAACTTATTTTAAGATAATGTCAGTATCTGCTGGTGTCTGTCTCCACCTTGTGTCCTATCACTGTATTACACTAACTATCTAATAATTTGAACTGGATCCACTGAAATGCCCCCCACCTTTGGAGAATGGAGGAACCACATGATACACGAGAACAATAGAATCTTTCTTCAAGAAATGAAACTAAAGATGACAGCATGATCTAGGAGGACTTAGAAGATCTAAGGACCAATTAGGATGACCAGATGCTGAACGTGTACATATATAGACATGTTCAGCAAACCTCCCTCCCCCAATCTCTCCTTTACTCCACCCTAATGTCCTGTGTATGTAATTTTATGTATGTGAAAATAAAGTGCAGAACTTGCTGAGATGGTTGCCTGTTAACACCATTTTAAGAGCATGCTCTGAAGTCTGAACCAGCGTATTGCCTGATTCATTCTTGGTCGACCCGTGCTCGTAGTCTAATTTGGCATGACTGGAGGATGAGTGGTATGTCGTTACGACCCCGACAGTCCACTACCTCAGAGACCGTCTGATCCAGAGGAACTAGCGAAAAAACAGCGGTCCAGGGAGGATGGATATCCGTCCCACGCTGGTAGCAATGTCTGCTACCGACGATGGAGACATAGTCGAGGGAATGGTACTGATGGATTGTCGACACCATTTTTTATTTTATTTATCCACACTGGGGAAGTGTCCAGGCTTGAAAAGAGGATCCTCTGAGATGGGATGAAAAAAGGGGATTGCGCAAGTCCTCTAACCGACCTAGGCGAGTGAGAGTGTCCACGGTGATGCTGACCCTGTCTGCACAGGCTTGAACGTGTGGACTCTTGAAAAGGAGGTCACCTGGGTAGAGTGGAATCACTATGCCCCGAGAACACAGGATAAACACAGGATAAACATAACGACTGCCATGACGTTGGAGAACAGCCTTCTGCGATGGAGAAGCGGGGAAAAACCTTGTCGGGTTGGGAAGTATTGGAATGAGAGGTGATAACGTAGGGAAAAAACCATCTTGAAGAGCTGCACCCTGACAAACTTGTTTGACAGATTTACTTCTAGTATTGGACGTATGGTTCCGTCCTCTAACAGGTTTGGGAAAGACAGTTCGAACCTGTCTGTGTGTGTGTGGGAACGTGAGAATGGATCCATAGAAGCGGAGTACATGAAAAAGGCCTAATAAGGTTGGGCCGCCTGTTCCCTTTTGTCCTAGAAGACGGGACCGGAGAAATGTTTGGCGAGAGAAACAGGAATTGCATGTCCGTATCTGGAAACCAGCAGATTTCAGACCATGGTCGAGAATACCCGCCAGCCGGACCTGGTAAAGCAGGAGTAGCTGGGTGCCTACCCTGTCCGAGTCTTCCAGATACTGCAATACTGAGAAAGTTGTGGGAAGGAGTACTTTCGAGATTGGACCGTGAGGGTCTGCGTTCCCAGGAATGGAAGAGCTTAGGGAAGATAGAGACTTCTTCGAGGGGAATCTGCCCGCCACCCTCGGAGCCATAGGGCTCTGCTGATGATAATGTCGTTGGAGCTATATATATATATATATATATATATATATATATATATATATATACCCATAATCCCTGACCCAGGCTATTTGGTAATCCAGACTAATCACCCAGTGAGGCATGCTATCGTCCTGATTGATCTTGGCTAGGGCCCTAGACCAAACATCATGCTGTGGTCACCTAGGTGACATTGAGAGAAGGGAAGAGAGTTGTCCCGGAAAACTCAAAAGACAGTAGAGGTTAATAAGCAAGCTGTAATATAGGATCCATTGTTGGAGACTCCGTCCACTCTATTTTTAGAATGTGGACAAAAGGGCACCGTGATTAAACGGTTTTAGCTCCGAGAATCATTTATTCGGCAACTACTATATCTCTGACCTATGTCAGCAACTCAGGGGGGTTGGTAAAAAACCCTGTGAAGACGTTTGATCCCTTTGAAGGTCTCAGCGAGGTAAAGACTAATTTTTATATTGTATGGCTCGCAGAGCTCTGTTAACCGGTTCGATGAGGGCCTCTAAGGATTTCTGATAGTCTGGCGAATCCGGATATACCCACATGAGACTCATATTTTGAGTCATGTTTGCTGCAATCCCCAGGAACGGGGGAGCTGGGAACTGAACATTCGTACCCCAAGAAAAACAGCAGGATGCATGCCGTGGCATTCCCTGTTGCTGTCAGTCCCTGTCTGAAGACTCGAAGGACAGAGGGGGCCTTCATAGGTAAAACTGAAGCCAGAGACATTGCCCATTCGTTGGACTCCTGTGAGAAAATGCAAACTGCACAGAATGAAGTGTAGAGTTGCCGCGGTAAAGGGACATTACACGTAACACACTAAGCGTCAGCGTGCGTTCTATCAGTCAGTGCTCCCAGGTCATATGTCCGGCACGGCCAGAGACGGCAGCTTGCCTAGCGTTGACAGACAAATAACGTAGGTCACAGGAGATTGCAAACCACTCACCAACCGCACTGATTATCTCCTCAATCCACCATACCTTTAATAGGGGGGTGGAGAGGGCATGTTAGCCTCCAGTCAACATCCGCACTGATTATCTCCTCAATCCACCATCCCTTTGATAGGGAGGTGGAGAGATTTTGTTAGTCTCCAGTCACCATTCACTTTTGAACAGTGGTGATATAGTGAGGGCACACAGGCGTCGCATGGAGTCTGAGACGCAGGGGGCTCCCAGACTCATGTTGGGGTCTGTAACCAGACCCTAGTGCCTCCTACAGACACTAAGCAAGAACTGGTTCAGGCTGGAGCCTGCAGAGGGTGTATACTGCGGAGGAGGAGCCAATCTTCTTTGTGTATTTGCTTAGTGTCCTCCTAGTGGCAGCAGCATAACACCCATGGTTTGTGTCTCCCAATGAGGTGAAGGAGAAATGACTCTGTACTGACCACGGTTATTTTTCTAGAAAAATAAAAAAAAAATCGGACGTCACAAGCCATCTTGACTTGGAACTTGACGATGTTGGACGGTGGATGTCGTGAAGGGGGTTAAAGTCTCATTACCAAAAACACATGCCACACAATAGACGCCATTTTGCTATGACCTTGTGGCGGAAGTATCTTTGAACTATACAAACTGAACCGGACACCTCAGTTGGGTGATGATCGCACACTTTTCTCACCTGGAGTTCTTGCCATGGTCCCAAGCAACGCTCTGTGTGCAAATGTCGGATAACCAACAAGCTGAGCTAAGGCGTTTCTACTCTTGAGAAGTTCATCCAAGCATTTCATCTGACTGCTGTTGGGGTAAAGGAAGATCTTGTAGGCGGCTTCCCGAACCTAGATGAACATAAAAAAAAATAATAAGATACAAAAGGATAGAAATAATCAGGTGTCACATATGTACGACGCAGAATGTGCCACAATAACATGTGGAAGACCATTCAATTTAACAAGACAAATTGTAAGGATGATGCTGACATTAGAAAAATGTCAAATGAACCCACAACATTCGCCAGGACTGGTTACTAGTGATGAGCGAACGTGCTGGGATAAAGTGTTATCCGCCATGCTTGTGTGCTAACAGAGTGTCTTCGGCGTGCTCAAATAATATGTTCGGGTCCCCGCGGCTGCATGTCTCGCGGCTGTTAGACACCCGTAACACATGCAGGGATTACTTAACAAAGAGGAAGTGGAGTGTGAAACATTTTTTCCTGTACGCTAGTTAGTTTATCGGGCACAAAGTCATTCGTTTTTTTTTTTATGATGAATTTTACACTCTGAAAGAAAAGGAACGTGTTCACGCAGCAAGTTCACTTTACCGAGTATTGAAATGAAAAGCTTCGTACACACGTACTGTGCAAAACTCAAGCACCGAAGAACGGCAGCCATCAAATTACCTGCTCCTGTCAATCACCTACCAGGTCATCGGGACAGTCTGCATGGATCCCACTGATCTGTATGTACTTTCCATCCCAGGAAAAGTGAGAGCGGATATGTTCTGGTATCACACTGACATCAATCCTATTGGGCAGGTTGGATCCCATCAGGAAGTCATTGCTGAGGTCGGCAATCACTACGTTCAGGTTGACGGCCTTCTGACGCTGCAATGAGACAAAGCAATTATTCTAAAGCTATAGATGTCGAAATGCAATCACCTTTTCTAGTCCCAGAGGAACCTATATTTGCAGTAACACGGTTATAGGGGTGGTAAATCCCTACTGCAATGGGACAGTGCTTGCATTGGTTTTCGATAAAACCTCTAATTAGGTAACTATGATCGGGAATCACTACTATTTCAGACACAGAAAGCTTACAGACTTACAAATGCTGCATTACATGGAAGTCACCCATGAATGGTGGCTTCTGTAATGCATAAACATGCGAGGAGCTCCACAACAGGGGTTGTCGTCCCCAACAAAACATTAAAAAAGGTTGTCTTATCTTAAATGTTAAAAGTGCAAGTCCTTGCAAAAACAAGCAAGTTTGCAATTTATAGAGAAAAATTATTTCTATAGTTAATTGCTCATTACGTAGAGAACCAGCCATCGCTACAGTTTGTTAGCAGAGGCCAGTCTCTCCGCAATGAGAGAAGGCGGTATCCACCAACCTGGCTAGTTTCAGTGCTCCTCTGAAGCTGCAGGGGTGAAGCTACCTTTGCTTGCAGCAGGGTAAAGTGCACAGTTTAGACAGAACCTTAACCATGCCGCTGGTCCGCAGCGCACACCCTTCCCCAACAGGCAGGAAGCCAGGAGGCAGGGAAGTGCTGCGTACCCAAAGACATAACTTGACAAGTCACTAGTGAAGAGTAGAAATGGGCAGACACCTGGATGTTCGGGTCCAGCCGAACAGTTACAAAAAGTTCGGGTACCCGAACCCGGACTCCGGTCACATGAATGGGGGGCCCAAACATCCAGTGTTTGCGATACTGTCATGTGCATGACAGTGCGGCAAACACAGCTTCTGATCGGCGGTAAAATCATCAATGCTGGTCAGAGAGCCGCGATTCCCACGCTGTCAAAAGATAGCGGGAGCACACAGCTGTGATCACAGGTAGAAAGTTTTCCTCCAGTCAATGGTGTCAGCTGACGGGAATACTGCTCCCATCAGCCAACGCCTGCTGCTGCACTAATAACAGTGAGACCAGGAGTGGCTGATGGTAGTATTTATCAGCCAGCGTGAGCGTTGTAAATAATTAAAAAAAACAGCTTGGTTTCCCCGGTATTTTTGATAACCAGCCAGGCAAAACTCACAGATGGGGGCTGCAACTCTCAGCTTCAGCAAGGTTGGCTATCAAGAATAGATGGGTCCCAGCGCTGTATTTTTTAATTATTTAAATAAATAATTTTAAAAAACGCGTGGGGTCCCACCCATTTTTGACAACCAGCCTAGCTAAAGCAGACAGCTGGGGGCTGGTATTCTCAGGCTGGTAAGGGGCCATTGATCTCAGGCCTGGTAAGGGGCTACCCTTTTTTGGTACAGCTGCAATCAAATTTATTCAACTTTCATTGCAAATTACATTTATAGGTAAAACTTACAAACTTTCTACTGTTTGCAATAAAGGAGTTGTCCAGGTCTGGGGTACAAATCTGTAGTCTCTCCATGTGACTGCTGACTTTTGAATCCTCACAGTGCACACACCTCATGCTGTGAGGATCCGCCGGCACCAGGAGAAGGCAGTAAGATGAACATAAGTATGTAATTTGCATAAATACAGTCACGTGATGACTAGACGTGCACGGTCTTGCTTAATACATGTGATTTGATTGAGGTCGGGCACGTCTATTCAGAATGTGGCCGAAAGTATGCAAATCACATACTTGCGGTCACATGACTGCCTGCTCTCGGCTCCAGAGAATCTTCAAAGATTTTTTTAGACAATACGGTGGTAGAATTCAATTCCTCTTCCTCTCTCAACACATCCAATACCTGGACTGGCTGGGGTTTGTCAACTGTGAAGTTTGATTGTATGTTATAAATATGGCTAATGCAGGAGAGTGGTTAAGAACTCAATTGCATAACACAAACAAGGAAAAGAACGCATGAATATAACAAAGGCATTGAACGTTCCTGGAGATACAGTCAAAAACATAGATCGCAAATTCAACGTTACTAAATGCTGAAGGTCTGCATGCTAGGACCCAAAGGCGTGCACCTCTACTCACTGTAAAGTATGAGAAAAATCAGCTCCTGTATGCTAAAAACCTTAGAAATTAGCTAGTCCAGAAGTTTGGGGATTCCCTGCTATGGAGCAATTAAACAAAACTGGAACTTTTTGGGCTTATGGATTAGTGGTATGTTAGGCAGAGGCAGAATGAAGCATATGATGAAAAGAACAGGTTGCCAACAGTATAGCATGGAGGTAGCTCGATGACACTTACAGTGAAGCAATTCAGTGGCTGAGACGCCTACAGTAAAGCATGGCGTTTACTCAGTGATGCCTACAGTAAAGCATGGCAGTGACTCGGTGACAGCTACAGTAAAGCACAGTAGAGGCTCGGTGACGCCTACAGTAAAGCATAGCGGTGGCTCAGTGACGCCTACAGTAAAGCACTGTGGTGACTCAGTTACGCCTACAGTGAAGCACTGCGTTGGCTCTGTGACACCTACAGTGAAGCATTGTGGTGGCTCAATGATTCTCTGCAGCACTAGAAACTTGCAACGTGTGTAGGGCAAGATAGATTCAATGAATTAACATCATGCCTTCTGCAAGGAAGCTGAAGCTTGGGCATCACTGGACACTCCACAACAGGACAATAATCAAAACATACCTCAAAGGCAACCAAGGTTGGGTTTAAGAAATAGTCATAGAAACGCATCCCAAATGTCGATGTTGGATAGGAACTCCCCTGCTCCATCGAGGAGATGACGGAACGGAGAGACTCCATCCTGAAATGGACTCTGACAAATTTGTTTAGAAGCTTTAGGTCCAGGGTGGGTCTGACTGTACCATCCTTATTTGGGACCACAAACAGATTTGAATAGAAGCCCTCAAACCTTTCGTTCTCCGGGACCGGGGTACTGACTCCCGCTTTGAGGGGACGGGAGGCAAAAAATCGGGTTGGAAGAAAATTCTATTTTGTATCCGGAGGACACCAGATCCCTTACCCACTCGTCGAGAACGAGCCAGGCATGGTGAAACAGGAGTAGGCGGCCGCCTACTCTGCTGGTATCGACCAGACAAGGTTGCCTGTCATTTAGCCGAGGGTCTTTGGGGTCTGGATCCCCTAGATCTGGTCTGTTTGGGGCGAGCCTTCCATGGCTTGTTGGGTTTGTACGAGGCCTGTGGACTCTTATCCCTGTGAGCGGGGCGTCCTGAACCAGTGGAGCTGGCCGTAGAGGACCACCCGTTATTGCTGCGAAAGGACTGGAATCGTGTCTGCAGCTGTCAGTGGATAGGTCGTTTAACTCTCTGCTGGGGAAGGGATTTACTGGTCCCGCCTGTAGCATCCAAAATAAGCTGGTCCAGCTTTTCTCCAAATAAGCAGCCGCTGTGGTAAGGGAGAGGTTAAAGATTTTTTGGAAGCAGAGTCAGCTCACCAGTCCTGAGCCATAGCTACTGCGTTAGAGGCTGCAAGCGTAGAGCAATTAGCCGCGTCTAGGGAGGCGTTTACCAAATAGTCGCCGGCCAAGCAAACTTGATTGGCCAGCTCTGCTACCTCCGGGGGAAGATCACTCTTCTATATGGCCTTATGCAGGGAATCTGCCCAGGAAGCCACAGCTTTGGCTACTCAGGTCGCTGCAAAGGAGGGAAAAAGTGTCGAGCCTGATGCCTCGAAAACCGAATGGGCGAGGCTGTCAGTCAGGCGATCTGTGGGATCCTTAATGGAGGATCCATCTGGCAAAGACTGAAGAGTCTTGGAGGTTAAACGCGATACAGGAGGATCCACTGGAGGGGTTTCTGTCCATTGTTTGCGGAGGTCAGATGAGGAGGGATATCTGGTCTCAAGAGATCTCTGACCTGCAACACGTTTGTCTAGACGCTCCCTATGTCGCCGAACTATGTCCTGGAACTCAGGGTGATTGGAAAACACCCTATGAGGACGTTTGGTCCTTTTGAAGGACACCGCGTTTTCTGCGTGAGAAGTAGTAGGCTCTTCATCAACCTGCAACGACTCTAATGAGGCTATCCACTGTAGCCTGATAACCTGGTGACTCTAGGACAAGGGGCCCATCAGACTTGGAATCGGAGTCGTGTTCACTATAAGTCCCTGGAGAGGGAGAGCGAGAAAAAGAGCTAACGGATGCCGAGACACCAGAGGGCCTGGGTAATGAGCTATGAACCCGTTTCCTAGATGCCTGTCTGTGTTTTAATTGAGAACGGCCCCTGCGGCCGATGGTTCCCTTGATGTAGGGGAATTCTCTGAGACAGGTGGATTAGTGGTCCTGCTCCTGGAGGCCTTCGTTAGGGAAGCCATAGATTGCGATAATGACGAAACCCACTCTGGGAAACTAGACACCGTGGGATCGTACGCGGTGGGTGGCTCCTGAGAGCATTTAGGGTCGCAAGCATCACAGAGCGGAGTATTATGTCCCCTTAGTAACGCAGCCTGACAGGAGGTGCATGAAGCAAAAAACACTATGTGTTTTGTTGGACTTTTTTGAGGTTTTAGGTAGGGACATGCTGTACCCCCTTTATCTCCCAATATACTGCACGGAAAGCTATGTGTGTGCAGCTGAAGATCAGCAGAGCACTTTGAGTGGAAAAGGGAAGGGGGCCTGAGGGCAGTGTAGCAGAGCACTTACCCAGGTCCTGTGCCCCTAAGAAGCCTTGTCCCCAGCGGTGCAGCGACGGTCGTAGATGCGATCCCAGGGTCCCTGCGTGCCTGTCTCCAACTGAATATGGCTGCCGAGATCAGGAAGGCGCTTCTTGCAGTGTGCGAGAATCACCAGGCAGGTGGGCGGTACCGCCGGAGTGACGTGCGGTTGTGGGCAGGGTTACCGGCTTGCAGCCTAGCAAGGGCCGAAGCCGGGGACTAAATTACCGGTGCCCGGATGGAAAAGGCGACCAGGCCCGCGACGCGCTCAGGAGCCCACTTCCCTGATCAAAAACTCACCGCCGGAAGCCTGGAGGGAGTGAAGAGCAGAGCTGCCTCTCTGCATGCAGGTCAGGGCTGCAACAGGGACGATGCAGGAACCCTCAATCCATCATCCCCTTTGAGGGGGAGGCGGAGAGGGACTGCCCAGCTCCCTGCAGCACCGCTGTTCCATCAGTGGTGGTGCAGTGGGAACAGCACGGATGCCACGGGGGCCTCTGTGTATCGTAAGGGTTCACTCCCCTAGGATTTTACAGGGATATGTCAGGCTGTAGCCTGGCTCAGAAGGGGGTACATGGAGGTGACACTCCATGTTCCCGTCTGTTGCTGGTGCGGGGAGATCAGCGTCCTGAAGGGAACAGTCGTCTCTAGAATAGCTCAGGCATGGCATCCCACGTCGCAGGAGAGACTACAGGGAGGCGACACTCCCCGTGCTCGCCTGTTGTTGGTTGGGGGAGATCGGCCCCTCGAAAGGGTCCGTTGCCCCAGTCATCCTCGTGAAAAAGGGTTTAAAAAAAAAATTTAAATAAAAATAATAAAGTATGGTCTGAATAGCAGACCCGTGTGACTCCTACGGACACTAAGCATGAACTGGTTTGATCCGGAGCAAGTGGGTGGTGTATACTGCAGAGGAGTAGCTAACCCTTTTTGTATTCACTTAGTGTCAGCCTCCTAGTGGCAGCAGCATACACCCACAGTCCTGTCTCCCCCTATGTGGCGAAGGAGAAAAATGTTTAGTCAGATAAGAATACAGCGGCTGCAGTAGCAGCAAACCCAAAAATATTAGTGACCTGAAGGTCATTGCCCTTTAGGAAACGGCTGATATTCCACAGGAACACTGCCAGAAGCTGGTGTCTGGCTATGCATCACCTTTGCAGCAGGTCATAACAGCCAAAGGGACTCTAAAAAGTAATACAGATGTTTGTCATGAGGATGTCGAGTAATAATTTGGAGACTGCAATAATCAATAAAAGTTGCATTTTGTGTTGAATTTGGAGAAATCAATTGTTATAGTCAGTATGTTGAGCTATTCACATTGTTCGTTTGATTGGTTTATGGCAAACAGCAGAAAGTTTGTACATGTTGCTAATAAACTCAATTTGTAATGGTGGGGGAGTGAATAATTTTGATTGCAATTGTATAAAATCCCTTCTGCTTACAAAAGTTAGATTAGACTGTGCCAGACACAATCCACGAGAGATAACAGACACAATCCACGAGAGATAACAGACACAATCCACGAGAGATAACAGACACAATCCACGAGAGATAACAGACACAATACACGAGAGATAACAGACACAATCCACGAGAGATAACAGACACAATACACGAGAGATAACAGACACAATACACGAGAGATAACAGACACAATCCACGAGAGATAACAGACACAATACACGAGAGATAACAGACACAATACACGAGAGATAACAGACACAATACACGAGAGATAACAGACACAATCCACGAGAGATAACAGACACAATACACGAGAGATAAGAGACACAATCCACGAGAGATAAAAGACACAATACACGAGAGATAACAGACACAATACACGAGAGATAACAGACACAATACAAGAGAGATAACAGACACAATCCACGAGAGATAACAGACACAATACACGAGAGATAACAGACACAATACACGAGAGATAACAGACACAATCCACGAGAGATAACAGACACAATACACGAGAGATAACAGACACAATACACGAGAGATAACAGACACAATCCACGAGAGATAACAGACACAATACACGAGAGATAACAGACACAATACACGAGAGATAAGAGACACAATCCACGAGAGATAAAAGACACAATACACGAGAGATAACAGACACAATACACGAGAGATAACAGACACAATACACGAGAGATAACAGACACAATCCACGAGAGATAACAGACACAATACACGAGAGATAACAGACACAATACACGAGAGATAACAGACACAATCCACGAGAGATAACAGACACAATACACGAGAGATAACAGACACAATCCACGTGCATCTTATACAAGACGGGACTCACCTTCTCCTCATTCATGTGGATGCCGCTGATCTCAAAATCAATTAGAAACAATTCAGCCACGCGCCTGGTAACAAAATAAGAAATGAAAAGTCATTATATGTGATTGGGCTTAATGGTATGGTACATTCTTGTCTTACATATACACAACACATATACATATACAGTATGTATATATCTTGTGAAAAAAATGCTATATATTACTGTATATATATCTGTATTTCTCTCTCTATGTATAATAACTTTTATCATAGGTACATTTCAACTGTGAGAGAAAGAACCTTAAAAAAATCCAGTAAATCACATTGTATGATTTTTACATAATTAATTTGCATTTTATTGCATGAAACAAATATTTGACACAATAGTAACATAGTTATTAAGGTTGAAGGAAGACTTTAAGTCCATCTAGTTCAACCCATATCCTATCCTAACCTGCCCTAACATGTTGATCCAGAGGAAGGCAAAAAAAAACCCAAGTGGCAAACAGTAAGCTTCACATTGGGGAAAAAAATTCCTTCCCGACTCCACATACGGCAATCAGACTAGCTCCCTGGATCAACGCAGTATCTAGGAAACTAGTGAATATAGCCTGTAATATTATACTTTTCAAGAAAGGCATCCAGTCCCTTCTTAAATTTTAGTAGGGAATCACTCATTACAACATTAGACGGCAGAGAGTTCCATAGTCTCACTGCTCTTACAGTAAAGAATCTGCGTCTGTGATTATGGCTAAACCTTCTTTCCTCCAGACGTAGAGGATGCCCCCTTGTCCCTGTCACAGGTCTAAGAGTAAAAAGATCATTAGAAAGGTCTTTGTACTGTCCCCTCATATATTTATACATTGTAATGAGATCACCCCTAAGCCTTCGTTTTTCCAAACTAAATAACCCCAAGTATAATAACCTGTCTTGGTATTGCAGACCCCCCAGTTCTCTAATAACCTTGGTCGCTCTTCTCTGCACCCGCTCCAGTTCAGCTATGTCTTTCTTATACACCGGAGACCAGAACTGCACACAATATTCTAAGTGTGGTCGCACCAGTGACTTGTATAGAGGTAAAATTATGTTCTCCTCATGAGCATCTATGCCTCTTTTAATGCATCCCATTATTTTATTTGCCTTGGCAGCAGCTGCCTGACATTGGCCACTAAATGTGAGTTTGTCGTCCACCCATGCACCCAGGTCTTTTTCAGTGACAGTTTTGCCCAGTGTTTTAAAATTTAGCACATAATTATACATCTTGTTTGTTCTACCCAAGTGCATGACCTTACATTTATCCCCATTAAAGCTCATTTGCCATTTATCAGCCCAAGCTTCTAGTTTACATAAATCCTCCTGTAATATAAAATTGTCCTCTTCTGTATTTATTACCCTGCAGAGTTTAGTGTCATCTGCAAATATTGAAATATTACTCTGTATGCCCCCTACAAGGTCATTAATCAATGTTAAAGAGAAGCGGCCCCAATACTGACCCCTGTGGTACCCCACTGCTAACCATGACCCAGTCCGAGTGTGCTCCATTAGTAACCACCCTTTGTTTCCTATCCATGAGCCAGTTCTTAACCCACTTACACATATTTTCCCCTATCCCCATTGTTCTCATTTTATGTATCAACCTTTTGTGTGGCACTGTATCAAAAGCTTTTGAGAAGTCCATGAACACCACGTCCACTGCATTCCCTTGGTCCAGTCCTGAACTTACCCCTTCATAAAAGCTTATCAGATTAGTCTGACAAGAACGGTCCCTCGTAAACCCATGCTGATACTGTGTCATGAGGTTATTCAGCCTCAGATACTCCAATGTAGTATCCCTTAAACAACCCTCCAGGATTTTACCCATGTTAAGCACACTGGCCTATAATTTCCAGGTTCAGTTTTTGCCCCCTTTTTGAATATTGGCACCACATTTGCTATACGCCAGTCCTGTGGTACAGACCCCGTTATTATGGAATCTTTAAAGATTAAAAATAATGGTCTATCTATGACTGTACTTAATTCCTGCAGTACTCGGGGGTGTATCCCTTCCGGGCCCGGGGATTTGTCAACTTTAGTGATTTTTAGACGCCGTCGTACTTCCTGCTGGGTTAAGCAGGTGACATTTAATGGAGAATTTTTTTTTATCACTGATCATGTTATTTGTCATGGGATTTTCTTGTGTAAATACAGTTGAAAAAAAGTCATTTAGCATATTGGCTTTTTCCTCATCCTCATCCACCATTTCACCCAGACTATTTTTAAGGGGACCAACACTATCATTTTTTAGTTTCTTGCTATTTATGTAGTTAAAGAATATTTTGGGATTATTTTTACTTTCTCTGGCAATGAGTCTCTCTGCCTCAATCTTTGCTGTCTTGATTTGCTTTTTACAGAATTTATTCAGTCTTCTGTATTTATTTAATGCCTCATCACTACCTACTTGCTTTAATTCCCTAAACCAGCGGTTCTCAACCTGTGGGTCGCGACCCCCGCGGGGGTCGAACGACCAAAACACAGGGGTCGCGTAAAGCACTGTAGTGATAGCTGCAGCTGCCGGCTTCATTAGACATCCATACTTACCCTCCTCGCTCCGTCGCTGCAGGTCCCTGCATCCCTGTCGGCCGCGGCAGCTTCCTCCTGGCAGTGCAGTGACGTAGTACCGCTCATTAAGGTAATGAATATGGACGTGACGCCACTCCCATAGACGTGGCGTCCATATTCATGTCCTTAATGAGCGGTATTACGTCACCGCTGCGCACAGGAGGAAGCTGTCGCGCCCGACAGGGACGCAGGGACCTGCAGCGACGGAGCGAGGAGGGTAAGTATGGGGGAGGACGGGGGAGAGGAGCCATGTATACAGGATGGGAGGGGGAGCGGAGCCATATATACAGGATGGGAGGATGGGAGCGGAGCCATGTATATAGGATGGGAGGGTGGAAGCGGAGCCATATATACAGGATGGGAGCGGAGCCATATATACAGGATGGGAGGATGGGAGCGGAGCCATGTATATAGGATGGGAGGCTGGGAGCGGAGCCATATATACAGGATGGGAGGGGGGAGCGGAGCCATGTATATAGGATGGGAGGGTGGGAGCGGAGCCATGTATACAGGATGGGAGGATGGGAGCGGAGCCATATATACAGGATGGGAGGGGGAGCGGAGCCATGTATACAGGATGGGAGGATGGGAGCGGAGCCATGTATACAGGATGGGAGGGTGGGAGCGGAGCCATATATACAGGATGGGAGCGGAGCCATATATACAGGATGGGAGGGGGGAGCGGAGCCATGTATATAGGATGGGAGGGTGGGAGCGGAGCCATGTATACAGGATGGGAGGATGGGAGCGGAGCCATATATACAGGATGGGAGGGGGGAGCGGAGCCATGTATATAGGATGGGAGGGTGGGAGCGGAGCCGTGTATACAGGATGGGAGGATGGGAGCGGAGCCATATATACAGGATGGGAGGGGGGAGCGGAGCCATGTATATAGGATGGGAGGGTGGGAGCGGAGCCATGTATACAGGATGGGAGCGGAGCCATATAAACAGGATGGGAGGGGGGAGCGGAACCATATATACAGGATGGGAGGATGGGAGCGGAGCCATGTATACAGGATGGGAGGATGGGAGCGGAGCCATATATACAGGATGGGAGCGGAGCCATGTATACAGGATGGGAGGGAGAGCGGAGCCATATATACAGGATGGGAGGATGGGAGCGGAGCCATATATACAGGATGGGAGGATGGGAGCGGAGCCATATATACAGGATGGGAGCGGAGCCATATATACAGGATGGGAGGGGGAGCGGAGCCATGTACAGTGCCTACAAGTAGTATTCAACCCCCTGCAGATTTAGCTGGTTGACACATGCGGAATTAACTTGGCATTGTGACATTTGTACTGTAGATCAGCCTGGAAGTGGGAAATGCACTGCAGCAAAAATTTTTGTTGCAATTTTTTTTTTTTTTTTTTTAAACGTTAAAAGTTAATTCAGAGTGTCATTTATTAATCAACCCCTCAAACCACAAGAATTCTGTTTGGTCCCCCTAAAGTATTAAGAAGTAGTTCAGGCACCAAGAATAATGAGCTTCACATGTGTGGATTAATGATCTCTTTTGCCAGCCTTTTCTGACTATTTAAGACCCTCCCCAAACTTGTGAACAGCACTCATACATGGTCAACATGGGAAAGACAAAGGAGCATTCCAAGGCCATCAGAGACAAGATCGTGGAGGGTCACAAGGCTGGCAAGGGGTACAAAACCCTTTCCAAGGAGTTGGCCCTACCTGTCTCCACTGTTGGGAGCATCATCCGTAAGTGGAAGGCTTATGGAACTACTGTTAGCCTTCCACGGCCTGGACAGCCTTTGAAAGTTTCCTCCCGTGCCGAGGCCAGGCTTGTCCGAAGAGTCAAGGCTAACCCAAGGACAACAAGGAAGGAGCCCCGGGAAGATCTCATGGCAGTGGGGACATTGGTTTCAGTCAATACCATAAGTAACGTACTCCACCGCAATGGTCTCCGTTCCAGACGAGCCCGTAAGGTACCTTTACTTTCAAAGAGTCATGTCAAGGCTCGTCTACAGTTTGCTCATGATCACTTGGAGGACTCTGAGACAGACTGGTTCAAGGTTCTATGGTCTGATGAGACCAAGATCGAGATCTTTGGTGCCAACCACACACGTGACGTTTGGAGACTGGATGGCACTGCATACGACCCCAAGAATACCATCCCTACAGTCAAGCATGGTGGTGGCAGCATCATGCTGTGGGGCTGTTTCTCAGCCAAGGGGCCTGGCCATCTGGTCCGCATCCATGGGAGGATGGATAGCACGGCCTACCTGGAGATTTTGGCCAAGAACCTCCGCTCCTCCATCAAGGATCTTAAGATGGGTCGTAATTTCATCTTCCAACAAGACAACGACCCAAAGCACACAGCCAAGAAAACCAAGGCCTGGTTCAAGAGGGAAAAAGTCAAGGTGTTGGAGTGGCCTAGTCAGTCTCCTGACCTTAACCCAATTGAAAACTTGTGGAAGGAGCTCAAGATTAAAGTCCACATGAGACACCCAAAGAACCTAGATAACTTGGAGAAGATCTGCATGGAGGAGTGGGCCAAGATAACTCCACAGACCTGTGCCGGCCTGATCAGGTCTTATAAAAAGACGATTATTAGCTGTAATTGCAAACAAGGGTTATTCCACAAAATATTAAACATAGGGGTTGTATAATAATTGACCCACACTTTTATGTTTAAAATTTATTAAAATTCAACTGAGCAACATAACTTTTTGTTTTGTAAGATTTATGCTTCTGTTAATAAATCCTACTCTCGTTTGCAGTTTGAAGGCTCTAACTTATTTGCATCTTATCAAACCAGCTAAATTTGCGGGGGGTTGAATACTACTTGTAGGCACTGTATATAGGATGGGAGGGTGGGAGCGGAGCCATGTATACAGGATGGGAGGGGGAGCGGAGCCATGTATACAGGATGGGAGGGGGGAGCGGAGCCATATATACAGGATGGGAGCGGAGCCATGTATACAGGATGGGAGGGGGAGCGGAGCCATATATACAGGATGGGAGGATGGGAGCGGAGCCATATATACAGCATATTTCCGATGGCTTTAGCCCAGTGGCGTAGTAGGGGCGTAGGGCGCGGGCGTTAGCGTGGGGCGTTCCGCCCCAGGCAGCACGTGTGTGGGGCGGCGTGGCACCAGCAGCAATTCCTCCTCCCACGGAGTCACAGTGCTGCGGCTCGGGACTCTCCGGAGCTGAGCGGCGGGTCGGTGAGTCCACTGTGCAGGGAGAGGGGGGACCCGGCCTGAGCAGGCGGCGCAATACTTACCTCTCCCGTGCCTCCGTAGCTCTGGGCTCCAGGGGGCGCCTGCAAGGCGCCCGCGCTTCCTGTCACAGCAGCGCCGCTGGATGACGTCATCATTCAGCGGCGGCTGTGGCAGAGAGCGCGGGCGCTGGACAGGTGAGATGTGAGGTGTATGTGTCTGTGTGTATCAGTGTGTGTGTGTGTGTGTCTGCCTGCGTGTGTGTATGTGAGAGAGTGCTGCGGTGCTGTCTGTGTGTGGTGCTGTTGTGTGATGGTGATGGGGGAGGCAGAGTGATGGTGGTGAGGAGACAACGATGATGATGGGGAGCCAATGATGATGGGCAGGCAAAGATGATGATGATGGGGAGGCGATGATGATGGGGAGGCAATGATGATGATGATGATGGGGAGGCGATGATGATGGGGAGCCAATGATGATGAGCGGCAATGATCATGATGATGGGGAGCCAATGATCATTGGCAGGCAATGATGATCATGATGATGGGGAGGCGATGATGATGGGGAGCAATGATGATGGGCAGGCAATGATGATGATGATGATGGGGAGCCGATGATGATGGGCAGACAATGATGATGATGATGATAGGGAGGCAATGATAATGATGATGGGGAGGCAATGATGATGGGGAGTCGATGATGATGATGGGGAGGCAATGATGATGATAATGGGGAGTCTTTCCACAGTGCCCTTTCCTGAGCCGTAACAGTGCAGAACGCAGCACAGTGCAGAGGAGAGCTCCATATTTGTATGGAGCATTATATGGGGACCAGTATTCTTTATGGAGCATTATATTTGGCCCATAATACTGTATGGAGGACTATGTGGTGCCCATAATATTGTATGGAGGACTGTAATTATTTTTTTGTTTGGGGGTCACCGCAACATGAGGAACTGTATTGCGGGGGTCTCGGCATTAGAAAGGTTGAGAACCACTGCCCTAAACGCTTTCTTTTTGTCCCTTATTGCGCCCCTTACAGCTCTATTTAGCCATAGTGGTTTCCTCCTAATTCTAGCATGTTTATTTCCATAGGGTATGGTACACAGGTCCTATTTAGGATGCTAATAAATGTCTCCCATTTTCTTTGTGTATTTTTATGTCTCAGGATATCGTCCCAGTTTATTTTTTAAGAAATATACGTCACTCCCGCACTAAGGAATGTAGGTGCCTCGATCAAAGGGTTACCAGACCCATGTATAACTATGCAAATCAAAAAACCTGGCACTCAAGGATTGATGTTTAACCATTAGTAAGTATTTATTAACATCCACAGTAACGTTTCGGTCGACAAACTCCGACCTTCATCAGACTGAAAAACATATCAAACAAAAATCACAAAAACGCACAGAATCATAAGAACAAAGTTAAGGACAGTAATACAAGAATACATAATATAGAGAATCTCATCTAGCTGTGAGTATAAAGAATTATCTACATCGAACCGATAAACCCATGTGAGTCTTATTGAAGAAATATACATATACAAACGTAAAAATCATATATCTGATATAGTCCTACTCAGATAATATAAACGGAATAATTTTATCAATGGTTTAATGTTCACATTTACCAGAGGGGTAAGAAAATAAAAAAGTATAAAAATCTGCTTACCCAATATCTGCTTGAAAATGTATCATGTAAAGAAATTTTTTTCTGAAACAACATAAAGTGTGCCGCTGATTGTGACTACCCTTAAGGAACTTCAAGTGTACTAAATATAGAAATAGTAGGTAACTCTTACCATATAGAAAAATAGAATAAAGTGCTTCTCTAGAAATAATCAGCACTAATTTAAAGGCGCTGTTCCTGTACAAAGTAGAAAAATATATATCAGAAGGCTAACGCTAGTAGTCAAATTTCAAGGGATAACAAAATACCCAAAGTATCTTTACCGGAGCCAGATCTCTCATAGGATAATTATAACACTGATCCCGCTCGGAATAGAAATCGTTTCCGTCTCACGGCTTTAACAGTTTTAACAGTGCTGTACCTATGCATAATAATAGATCCTTCAGAATCAGGCCCAATTTTACAAGTTATGCGGACACTCTATAGCGTCCAGTGGTTCTTACCATAGCCGGACCTCTTGTAAGGCAGATCGAGAGGAGTAGCGCTAAAGTAGTGACGGCATATATGCCAGTGTTAATGCGTCTAAATGCTATGCCCCATGTGTGTCTTAATATGGCGGTGGACGCCGGAAGTAAAGTATTGTCCACTCTGTATGACGAATGCAGGACACCACAGAGGCGCATGGTGATGACGCAGGCGGCACGAAGGTGCATAGGTAATAAACAGCAAGCCGGCGTGACGTGTTCCGTGAAGTGTACGGTCATGTGACAGATATAGTCATGTGATCAAATGGTGATTCTCGGACGGTGAAATCAATGGAGCCGGTGAAGAGGGTGAATATTCAGTGAAAGGCAAATTACGCGGTCACCTAAAAAGAAAAATGAGTGAATCCCAACACCAGTAATTAATGGGAAAAAATTGAAATAGTCATATTAAACTTAGCGTAAATGGTCACGTTATATTCCTATTTAACCCTTTGGGTTCCATACTGTTTAAATAGTGTATCCAAAATGCTTCTCGGAATTGAAGTTTCTTATTTAGATTCCCTCCCTCCTATTAAGACCTACTTGTTCAAAACCAAAAACCTTAACTGGGCTATGGAGTGGCCCATTTCATTAAAATGAAACGGCACCGGTAAATGAAGTTTTTTAACCTAATATCCGACTTGTGGTGTGAGATACGATCCTTTATGGCTTGGGAAGTCTCCCCCACAATGGGACTTTCCCACAAGGGCATTTTATAGCATAAACCTGATCTGGTGTTACAAGTATAGAAACCTCGAATGGGGATATCCCTGCCAGTTAAGGGTGTGAAATCTTGGAACCCTTAAGTACGTTGGTGCACTGAGCACATTAAAAGGCAGGGATATGTGCCTTTTTTGAGTACCGAGAAATTGTTGTGTTGGTATTTTGATATTCGAGCCTACATCAGCTGTACAATTTTGTTCTTAATGTTGCTGGCCCTTCTAAAAAAAGGTAAGAAGGGGGCCTGAAATTCAATGACATCCGGAAAACTATCCTTAACCCCTTACTGCCATCGGACGTACTATCCCGTCCATGGTACTGGGCCCGTATGACCGGGGACGGGATAGTACGTCATGGCGATCAGCTGCGCTCTGAGGGGAGAGCAGCTAATCGCCCCCGGGTGTCAGTGCTTTCACAGCTGACACCCATGACTGTGTGTAGGAGCGCTCCCGGCACATTAACCCCTTGCACACCGCGATACAAACATGATCGCGGTGTACTGGGGGCACAGGGGAGGATCGCGCAGGGTGGGGGCTCCCTGCGCGCCCCCCTGAGCCCCTCAGAGCAGCGCGATGTGATCGCGCTGTTCTGAGGGCTTCCTCCCTCCCAGGACCCGGATCCAAGATGGCGCCGGGGGTCTGGAGGGAGGCGGCTACCTCAGTGCCTGCCGAGAGCAGGCACTGAGAAGCCTGCATCTATGCCTGTGTGATCGTGGTGTGACAGAGTGCTGTGCACACTGTCACACCAGCGATCTGAAAAAATACTGTGATGTCCCACCCTGGGACAAAGTAAAAAAGTTAAAAAAGTAAAAATAAACGTGTAAAAAAAAAATCCAAAATAGATAAAAAAAAAAAAAAATATTCCCCAATAATTCACTTCTTCCTGTAAATAAAAAAAAAAAATAAAAGTACACTTTATTTGGTATCGCCGCGTCCGTACGACCCCCCCTATAAAATTGTCCCACTAGTTAACCCCTTTAGTGAACCCCTTAAAAAAAAAAAAAAAAGAACGAAGGAAAAAAATCAATGCTTTATCATATACCGCCGAATAAAAAGTGGAATAACGCGCGATCAAAAAGACCGATATAAAAAACACGGATTTTGGTAAGAATTACCTGTAAAATCCTTTTCAGCGAAGGAAGGAAGAGAGACACAGTATTCATTATGATGGGTAGGCGGAAGCCCCAGATCAGGATGTCACCTCAGATCAAAAGAGTGCTGACTGGCTGGCCCCTCAGCTCGGGGCTCCTCTACTCAGCCCCAGTCGTACCAAAGCTTTTAGGAAAGAGCCAAGATCCCCAGCGGAGCAACATAACCCCTTCTGAAGGAAATTTCAGAGAAAAAACACAAGGATACAGGTTATGCATGCAAAGAAAAGCCAAAAACCACAGAGTTCCAGGTACTACTCACGGAACCTGACTACTGCGATGAGCTGGCGATGCTGGAACAGAGCCTTAGCGCGCTGACCTCAGCCCAGATAATCGCTATCAGATAAGGGTCGCGCTGCATCTGAAAACATCAACAACTTCTGCCTTGGGAGGGTGCTGTGTTCTCTTCCTTCCTTCGCTGAAAAGGATTTTACAGGTAAGTTCTTACCCAAATCCGTGTTTCAGCTGCTGATGGAAGGAAGAGAGCCACAGTATTCATTACTGATGGGACGTCCCAAAGCAGTTCAAAAATAAGGGTGGGAAAAAACCAACAAAAAAGGGAGAAACCCAACAACTTAACAAACAAAGCGCAACCAGCGCTAAACACAAGTTCATCCAGAACTTTAAACTACAGCTGCTGCAGGACCCTACGTCCGAGGGCTGCATCAGCGGAAGCACTGACGTCCACTTTATAAAACTTTGTAAAAAGTGTGGACAGAGCGCCAAGTTGCCGCTCGGCAGAGCTGCACTGCCGAGGCACCTTGATGAAAAGCCCACGATGAGGCCACAGCTCTCGTAGAATGGGCTCGAATCTTAATCGGGCAAGATTCACCCCGAAGACGGTAAGCTTCCAAAAAAAGCTGACCGGATCCAACGAGCTTAGAATCCTTGGAAGCTCGTTGACCACGCCGACGACTGCTGGAACCACAAACAGGGAGTCCGTCTTACGAAAACCTTGAGTAATAGATAGATAAAAACTTCAAGGCCCGCCACTAAATCCAATGTGTGTAAATCTCGCTCTTTCGCATTCTTCGGATACGGACAGAGTGAAGCAACACAATATCCTGGTTAACATGAAATTGTGACACCACTTTAGGCAAAAAATCACCCCGAGTGCGAAGCACTACACGATCCCGGAAAAAAATCCAGAAAAGGAGGCGAACAAGAAAGAGCTGCCAACTCAGAAACTCTCCTCAAGGAAGTGGGCTGCAACAAGGAAAGCCACCTTCCAAGAAAGTAAAGAAAGGTAGCAGAAACCCTAGGCTCAAAAGGTTTATGCTGAAGGCCTCCAAAACAAGGTTGAGCCGCAAGGAGACGGGTGCCTTCCGCGGGGGAAACTTTCGAGATATACCTCGGAAAAAAGGAGAGCACGTCTCTATTTGAAGCAATGGTTCTCCGGAACAATAAGGACAGAGCAGAAATCTGACCTTTCAGAGTGCTGACTGCCCAAACCTTGTCTAGCCCATGCTGCAGAAAAGCCAACAGGTTGGGAATGGAAAAATTTTCTCGGATTCGAGAGGACCCCAAACACCACGAAAAGAAGGTTTCCAAATTTTGTGGTAATCCTAGTAGTAGCCGGACATTTTTGCAGCACGAAGGGTAGCAATGACTCGGCTGGAAAACCTCTACGGGTCAAGATTTCGGTCTCAAGAGCCACGCCGTCAAACGCAGGGACATCAAGTCCGGATGACAAACGGGCCCTGAGTCAACAAGTCCGGTTTTGAGGGGAGTGAAAGGAGGTTGCCACCAACAGCGACATTATTGTCGAGAACCACACCCTTCTTGGCCAGTTGGAGCTATCAAAATAGCTGGAATTCTCTCTGTCTGATCCGACGCAGTACTTGAGGGAAAATAAGGATTTTCGGCGGGAATACATAGATCAGCTCGAACTGATCCACTGAGCCACTAGAGCATCCACCGCCACCGCCTTCGGGTCCCTTTTACCTGGACATGAACGTCGGTAACTTGGCATTGGACCTGGATGCCATTCAAGTCACTTGGGGGGTTCCCCAGCGAGAGCACAGAAGTGCAAAAACATCCGGATGGAGACTCCATTCCCCGGGGATCCATCCTTCTGCGACTGAGAAAGTCCGCCTGTAACATTCTGAACCCCTGGAATGTGAATCGCCGAAATGGCTGGTACACTGCCTCTGCCCAAATCAGAATTGGGGGAACCCTCTACCATGAGTCTGGAACTCCTTGTACCACCTTGGTGATTGATTTAGCGACAGCCGTCGCATTGTCTGTCTGCACTCGGACTGGCAGACCGCTCAAAGGGGACCGTCCAATGTTGGAGGCAAAGGAAAATCGCCCTCAATTCCAGGATGTTGATCGGAAGACAGACTCTTCCGAGGGACCATTACCCCTGAATTCCAGAGATTGTTCCAAACACCCCCCAGCCCGTCAGGCTGCATCGGTGGTTATGACTGACCACTTCGGAGGGAGGAAAGACTTCCCCAGGGAGAATGCCCCTGGACGTAACCACCATTCTAGAGAATCCGCACCGCGCGAGAAATGGTGACACTGCAATTTCCAGCGATTGCGACTGTTTTCCATCGACTCAAGATGAACCTTTGGAGAGTCCTGGAGTGGAACTGGGCAAAAGGAATTGCCTCCATGGACGCCACCATCAGTCCCAGAAGACGCAACACTTCCGTAGAGACATTGCCGTTGAGGATCTCATAATCTGTACATGTCGAAGAAGACATGACTGTTTGTCTGGTGGTAGGGAAACTACCGACCGAAACGTGTCGAGATGCATTCCCAAAAAAGAGGATTGTCCTCGATGGTTCAGCGACGACTTCTCCAATTGACCAGCCAACCGAAGTCCTTCAGAACTGAAGAGACAAATCCCGAGCCATCAACGCCTCCTCCTCCGAGGAAAGCCACGATCAAAAGATCGTCCAGATAAGGGGGGGAATCGTAATCCCCTGTCTTCGAAGGATTGCCATGAGGGGCGCCAGAATTTTTGAAAAGACCCTTGGCGCTGAGGCTAAGCCGAACGGCAGAGCCACGAATGGTAATGATTCTGACCTATGGCAAATCGAAGAAAGCGCTGATGAGCCTTTCCGATGGGGAATATGCAAATAGGCGTCGCGAATGTCGATTGACACCAGAAAATCGTTCTGTGACAGAGCTGCCACAACGGAGCGAAGCGACTCCATGCGAAATTTCCGGGCATGGACATGCGGTTTAATCGCTTGAGATCCAGAATCGGGCGAAATTTGTTCTCCTTTTTGGGAATATAAAAAGGTTGGAATAAAAACCTTTCCCTCGGTCCTCTGACGGAACCGGTTTACTACACCTTTTGTAGCAGAGATTCGACCTCTCGCTGTAGAGCGACAACAAGCTGGGTTCCGACGGAACGCGAGACTGACAAAAAACATTTGGGGGTCGAGAAGCAAACTCTATGAAATAGCCTGCCGACACAATCGCGGGTTTCCCAGGAATCTGGAACGCGAGCCATCCAAATGCCTTGAAAAGAAGCAGGCGACCCCCCACTCGAGAATCCTGAGAGTGGACCCTGGCGTCAATTAGACTTTGCGGGCTTCTTGTCAAGTTCCCGCTTGTCCTGGCGGAAACTTGCTTCCAGGGAGTACGAGTTTTCTGAGAGGATTTCTTTCCCGAGAAGGATAGGACGACCCGATCCCACGAGGAGTGACTAGATCGTCCTCGCCCCGAAAGGACCGCCGACACTATAGGGACACAGGCTTACTGGACACCGGGCCATGGCCCTACGCTGTGGTAATGTGATTCCTTCGCCTTAGCCTTGGAAATCAGCTCTGTGAGGTCGGATCCAAAAAGATGGCCAACCCTTGTAAGGTAAGGCCAAAAACCCTTGTTTGGAAACTGCGTCCCCGGCCCCACTGTCTGAGCCATAAAGCTCTTCTGACTGTGACCGCTGAAGCTTGCGCTTTGGCCAGCAGAGATGCCGTATCCAGACCGGCATCAAAGATATAACAGGCTGCCGTTTCTAACCATTCAAGTTTCCCGTATCTCAGATAACGGAGATTCATTGTGCAACTCCGTCTTCAGACGTGCCAACCAGCCTAGAGAAGCTCTAGCAGCACACATGGATCCTAGCATGCTCGGAATCCTGACCCGCAGCACTCATAGTTGCTTTTGCCGCCAATTCTGTTTTTCTATCCAAAGGCTCCTGTAAGCTCGCTTTCCCCTTAATTAGGGAGTAGTGAGGATTTACTAAGCTGAGATAAAGACACATCCACCTCAGGACAGAAGTCCAATTAGCCTTTAACTCCGCAGAGGAAGGTAAAGTGTATCCAAGAAATGCGTTCCATGAAAACGCTTATCTGGGACATAGAAGTTCCTCCTCTATTACACTATTAAGCTCATCCAGAGCTGGCAATGTTGTACGCGAAGCACGGGACTCCTGGAACATGCGTGCTGATTTACCAGGACGACTAGTTACCTCCTCCGGTAACTGTAATATATCTCTCATGGCTTCAATTATTGCCTCCGTACGCTTCGCCATAGAGGAACGCCCCTGCGGCTCGTCCGCATCTGAATCGGATATTTCTCCATCCGAATTTAAAGGGGAACTCTGGCCCAATATCAGATTACGTCTGACTCGTCCGTGTTAGAGGCCGGTAACGGCCTGCGTCGCTTCCTCTGAGAGGAATTTAGCAGACACATATTGGACCTAAAGGTCAGACAAGTTGTTGATTCGATCCGAGCCGATTTCGTCCAATTTTTCACCGCTGTCGACCGCAGCGCTAGACGCTGTGGAGGTCTGCGTATCTGATTGCCGCAATGGCACTGGGAGTGGTCCGCGGCATTGAACTCTGTTCAGACATGTCTAACCTGTATGAACAGGTCAAAGCGGTAATACCAGCAAAAACTATGCGGTTTTTCTTTTCTTTTTTTTTTTTATATATGCTGAGGGTTAACGCTCCACAGGCAGGGTTACCCCAGCGGTATTCAGTCAAAAAAATTTTGCTGGTAGAAATAACCCTCAGAAGGGTTAATATTGCAAACTCACCACAGTATATATGTTTGTGAGCCCCAGCCAATTTTATGTCTCTAATGAGACTGCAGCTGCAGGATAGCGTCGCTGCGCTGCGGGGTGAGGAATCGCACTCACCCAGTGGGCGTGGTGTCTTATAAGGAGAGGAGCGGTCTGAGGAGCCCAGGAGCCTGTGTAATGGCCGCCACAGTGAGGGAGTCGCAGGGAAAACGCCAGAGCGCGCGGTCTTCCTGCTCAAAAGACCGGGAATAGTAGGCCACGCCCCTGCTAGCTCAAATATTGAGCGCGAACTCCCCCGCTCTGCTCCCTCTCTGTCCTGCAGGTATCTGCCTGCGGACAAAAGTCACCACATCTACAATGTAACACGCTGTCACAAGCAGCGCTGAAGCATACTGACATACAAGTAGTAGCGCTGTCACCGCAGGCTGAAGCACTCACACATTATTATAATAAAAATTGTGTGGAAAATCATCGCTCAGCGCCACAGGGACCCTCAGGGGTTTCTGGCGCTATGCCATGCTTCCCCCAGGGCGGGAAGCGCAGTGACCCAGCGTGTGGTTTGCGCCCCCGCCAGGGAAATCTCCTCATCCCCCAGGGCGGCAAGGATTCTGCAGGGACCATTATGTAGTTACAGATCCGCCAAAGGGAGAGGTGGTGAAATACACTGATAACATGTAATAGCGCTGTCACGCAGCGCTGAAGCATACTAATATACATGTAATAGCGCTGCCATCAGACGCTAAAGCACTCACACATTAATAATAAAATTTTGTGTGGAGTACTCACAGCCAAAGCGCCACAGGGCCTCAGGGGTTTCTGGCGCTGTGCCCTGCTTCCCCCAGGGCGAGGAACGCAGTGACCGCACGTGTGGTTTGCGTCCCGCCAGGGAAGTCTCCATCATCCCCAGGGCGGCAGGATTCTGCAGGGACTTTGAGTAAATCAGATCCGCCAAGGGAGAGGTTGGGGTACAGCAGCGTGGTACCCCTGAGACCTCTAGACCAACTAGTGATCCAAGTCTCCTGTCCGAATATAAAAATATAAAATCTTCTGAGGAGCTGCATAGCAGCGACCATCCTCTGGCCTCAAATCTTAGACTGGAGCTGGTAGGAGGAGCCGAGCTGGAGGGGCCAGCCAGTCGCACTCTTTTGATCTGAGGTGACATCTGATCTGGGGCTCCGCCTACCCATCAGTAATGAATACTGTGGCTCTCTTCCTTCCATCTGCAGCTGAAACATGGTACGCTGAAAAACGTCATCTTGTTCCCGCAAAAAACGAGCCGTCATAAGCATCTTCAGCGAAAAAAATAAAAAGTTATAGCTCGCAGAATAAAGCGATGCAAAAATAATTATTTTTTATATAAAATTGTTTTTATTCTATAAAAGCGCCAAAACATGAAAAAATGATATAAATGAGGTATCGCCATAATCGTACTGACCCGAAGAATAAAACTGCTTTATCAATTTTACCACACGCGGAACGTATATAACGCCTCCCCAAAAGAAATTCATGAATGCTGATTTTTGTTCATTCTAACCTCCCAAAAATCGAAATAAAAAGCGATCAAAAAACGTCACGTGCTCAAAAAATGGTACCAATAAAAACGTCAACTCGTCCCGCAAAAAAATAAGACCTCACATTGACTCTGTGGGCCAAATATGCAAAAATTATAGCTCTCAAAATGTGATGATGCAAAAATTTTTTGCAATAAAAAGCGTCTTTTAGCGTGACAGCTGCCAATCATAAAAAACCCGCTTTAAATAGTAAATCAAACCCCCCTTTATCACCCCCTTAGTAAGGGAAAAATAATAAAATTAAAAAAAATATTTATTTCCATTGTCCCATTAGGGTTAGGGTTAGGGTTGCGGCTAAAGTTAGGGTTAGGGTTGGCGCTAAAGTTAGGATTAGGGTTAGGGTTTGGGGTTAGGGGTTGTGTTAGGGTTAGGTTTGTGGTTAGGGTTGGGACTAGGGTTAGGGGTGTGTTGGGGTAGGGTTGGAGTTAGAATTGGAGGGTTTCCGCTGTTTAGGCACATCAGGGGCTCTCCAAATGTGACATGGCGTTTGATCTCAATTCCAGCCAATTCTGCGTTGAAAAAGTCAAACGGTTGCTCTTCACTTCTCATGCTCTGCCATGCGTCCAAAAGTAGTTTATCCCCACATATGGGGTATCAGCGTACTCTGGACCCCAGAGTTATTGTGCAATTTGTCCTATTTCTTCTGCTACCCTTGGGAAAATAAAAAAACTGGGGGCGAAAATATCATTTTTGTACAAAAAAAAATATTTTTTGTTTTTACGGCTGTTACATTATAAACTTTGTGAAGCACTTGGGGCTTCATAGCGCTCACCACACATCTAGATAGTTCCTTGTGGGGTCTATTTTCAAAATGGGGTCACGGTTGGGGATTTCCATGTTTAGGCGCATCGGGGCTCTCAAAGCGACATGACGCCCCAGACCATTCCATCAAAGTCTGCAATCCAAACGTCATACTTCCCTTCGAGCCCCGACGTGTACCCATACAGTAGTTTTCTCCACATATTGGATATCAGCGTACTCAGGACAAATTGGACAACAACTTTTGGGGTCCAATTTCTAGTTACCTTGTAAAAAATAAAATATTGGGGCAAAAAATCATTTTTGCAAAAAAAAAAAAAAGGATTTTTTATTTTTTCGGCTGTGCGTTATATACTTCTGTGAAGCACTTCGGGGTTCAAAGTGCTCACCACACATCTAGACAAGTTCCTTGTGGGGTCTTTTTTCCAAATGGGGTCACTTGTGGGGGTTTCCACTGTTTAGGCGCATCTAGGGGCTCTCCAAATGCGACATGATGCCCCAGGACCATTCCATCAAAGTTGCAATCCAAAACGTCACTATTCCCTTCCGAGCCCTGACGTGCGCCCATACAGT
>JARQOD010000002.1:41811947-41867925 GCA_033576555.1 Oophaga sylvatica | reverse complement strand
CGGGCCTTCCTGGGACTCACTGGGTACTATTGACTGTTTGTGAAGAACTTCACTCGCATTGTTACCCCATTGCTGGAGCTGTTGAAAGGAGTACTGTCTGGTGTAAAGACCAGGACTATACAGTGGGGATACACTCAGGAAGAAGCGTTCCGAGCTCTGAAGATGGCTCTAACCGAAGCACCCGTACTGGCGTACACAGACTTCTCTCAACCATTCATCCTTAACACCGATGGAAGTCTACTTGGAATAGGGACTGTGCTGTCGCAAATACAGGGTGGAAAAGAGCGAGTGATAACCTATGTCGATCTCTCCATGATTCTGAGCGAAACCCAGACAACTACAATTCTTTCAAGTTAGAGCTGCTGGCATTGGTGTGGGCCATAACTGAGAAGTTTGCTGAGTATCTGTCTGGGTCCGAAGTCTTGGTGCGCACTGATAACAATGCTTTAGCCCATCTCGAAAATGCAAGACTAGGAGCCCTGGAGCAGCGATGGGTGGCCCTGATAGCTAAGTACCGATACAAGATCGCCTACAGAAGAGGAGCTGAGAACACAAACGCCGAAGCCCTTTGCAGAGTGACACATGAGTGACCTGGACCCAGCCGGGATGAAGAGCTGGAGGCTGATGAGATCCCTGAGTTCAGTAATTCCGTCAGGACGATGGCGGCCACGCAGGAACAGATCCAGGCAGCACCCAGAGAATGCACCCTGGGACAATCCTGTGATGAGTGGGTATGACTTCAACAGGAGGATGGGGAACTCTCTCAGATGAGGCAGTGGGTGGCTCTAAAACAACTTCCCAATCAGGGAGAGAGGGACGCCCTGTTCCCTGGAAATCTACAAATCCTTCGACAGTGGGAAAGGCTCCACTTAAAAGATGGACTATTGTATCGGAAGATCCAGCTGAACCGAGAACTGGGAGTCACCTAAGTGGTGCTCCCCGAAATGCTGCTTCCCAAAGTAACAATGGAGACCCACGAAAGAGGGGACCACTTTGGCCCGGAAAAGATGTTCCAGTGGCTGCAGAAGTTAGTCTACCACCCTCGACTGAAGCTGCAGTAGAAGAAGCCTGTCGACAGTGTAGGGGCTGTGAGTTAGCCAAACCTCTGGAACAAAGAGATCCTACGCAAACCATCGTGACTTCTGCTCCCTTAGAGTGCTGATGATAGACTACCTGACTATAGGCCCGGTCCACCTAGCATACGAACACTGTCTAGTAATGACTGACCACTTTACTAAATTCGCTGTGGTGACTCCGACCCAGGATCAGACTGCTGAAGCAGCTGCACAGGCCATTTGCAGAGACTTCATCCAAGTGTATGGCTGCCCGAAGAGAATTCACTCTGATCAAGGCGCCTGTTTCCAGGGGTGAGTAATGGAAGAACTGTACCGCATGTATCAGATGGAGAAATGTTGGACAACACCCTACCATCCTCAAGGGAATGGAGCAATCGAACCTTGATGCCCATGCTGCGGATGTTAGAGGAAGACAGAAAAGTTCGCTGGCCTGAGTTTGTGGCTGAACTCGTTTTGGTGTACAATAACCGAGTACATCGTACCCCGGATATACGCCATAACGCCCTGCTGTTTGGCCGAAAGGGGAGAGAGATCACTGAGCTGGAATTGGATCCAAAGGAGGACTACCTGCAGACGGGGTGTCTATCTGGGTTCGAGAACATGATAACCGTTTGCAAACGCTACATCGGCGTGTGCAGACCAAGTTTCGGGAACTTGAACATCCTGAAGTGACTCCCCTGCGAGGGACAGCTCTCAAGGCCGGGGACCGAGTGTTAGTCCGAGACAAACGCCCCCGAGGCAAGCTGGAGTATCGGTAGGAAAAGACCCCATATCGGGTAAAACGGAGGATCAGTTCTGAAGGTGCCATCTATGAAGTCCAACTTGAGGGAGAAGAAGACGCTCCTACTCAAGTAGTTCATCGGAATATGCTATGGCCCTGCCTGTCAAGAGATCCTGGTCGAATTGAAGAAACGCAAACTGTTCCTGAAGCACCTTCTCCTGCGGCTGTTGATTATGAAGAAGACTTTCTCGACCTGCCATGTGTTGACCCCAAAGAGGAACAGGCGCCTGAAGCTCCTGAAATGGCTGTTCCCCCAGGCTTGGGCGCGTCACCGTCCTTGCCCATTCAACCTGATTCTACTACTCAGTCTGATTCTACTACGCGATCTGACTTAGCCGCACAGAACGGACAACAGCTGGAATACCCGCCAACAGATACAATCACAATCATTTTTTTTGGCAGCGAATTATCCTGGAAATGGAAGAGTGTCTGTGACGCCCTGGGGTGACTAAGACACCCAGGGGCGACGTGCTTCCAAGAATGGACTCTCTGGGTCACGGCACCGAAGCTCCCTCGAGTGCGCAGACCAGATGGAACCAGCCCCATACAGGGATCGTTAGGGGCAAACCCGAAGGAGTCAGATGCCGCAACAGCTGGCACCAAGAGGGACAGCTCAAAGCACAGCAGGAAAAGTACTCGGATAGGACAAGAGAGGGACAACCAGGATGGAGCAGAATGACGAGACTGACAGAACCAAACAGGACGGAGCAGAATGACGAGACGGACCAGGGACCGAGCAAGCTGACAGGACTGAACTGAACAGGAAGGAGCAGGGAACAGAACATGACAACTGATAGGATATTAAAGAATAGTGGGTAGAACCCACAAGTACAGCCAAGATTACAGCACACAGAAACACTCTATAATCAGGCTCTCCAATGTGGAGGAGGCGCCTGATATTCCCTGTGGCAGCACCTGATTGCATTGCAAATGCTTCCGGGTAAGGTGCTGCAGGGTTAAAGAAGCGGGCCTGCAGCTCGCCGCGTGCGTAGGGGCGCTGCCGGCCAACAACGAGGAAGAGCAATGCCGAGAGCCCCGACCCGCAGAACGGCGGAGCGCGGTAGCAGCCCGGTGAGTAGAAGGGCGTGGAGTGGGCACGGCAGCAGCGGGCATGACGCGCTGCGGGCACCGTCATGACATGTCATAGTAACATAGTAATATAGTTATTAATGTTGAAGGAAGACTTTAAGTCCATCTAGTTCTACCCATAGCGGTTACTATAATGACTCTCCCATGGAATGCAAGCAAAATGAGAGGGGGAGTGTAAGCAGGACTGAGCTAGGGGTACCTATCTTGCTCCGGATCTGGAACCATTGGGGCTGTCTCCCCTGTTGTCCTGGGGAAAGCTTAAGGAACAGGACCAACCTTTGCACTCAGCAGCAGGGGGTGTGGCAAAGGGTAAAAAGGCTGAGCGTGTGTGGAAACACAGAATTGGTGGGAGCAGGGAGAAGTGAGTGCTCTGTTCCTTGAGCACTGTAGCATCGTAGGCCTACGCCCGAGCATTATCGTTGCTACCCACAGAGACTGAACCGAGATGTGCTATGTGCCAGCGGGTCCCCGCTAAACATCTAGCCAGACTGTGACAGTGCAGCGCGTGTGCCGCCTAAGAGATACTGGGTACGTGTCTGTGAATGACTCCCTGGTGTATATTTGCCGAGCCTCGCTGGGCTCAGACTGTGCTGTGGCCTTTACCGTTGCCGCCACAACGATCTCCGGACCAAGGACCCCGCAGAGAGCATCAGAGACTATCCGCTCCAGCCAGGATCCCCGTCGTTGCTTTCTTCAGGTCTCCATCGGAGCAGCCCCATGCCAGCCTTTGTTGGCGCCATCACCGGCACCGTAACTGCCATGGCCTGGAAGACGTCTGATAGGCTGTTTATCTAACATGAACTGCCATTACCTTTACCCTTGTTTTTCATTGACCCTGCACATTTTTTGCATCTGAACTGTTTGTTCTTCCTTTAACAGCCTCCCTGTGTGGAGTATTCCCCTGTTAAGTAAAACTGTTAACCCTTGCTCTGCCTCCTGTCTGTCACTGCATCCCGCAACCTGCTCACATATACAGGACTGGATTCCGCTTCTGTACTAAAGCACCTGATGCTCTGCGTTGAGACTCAGGAGTCACATGCACCAGCCAATGTGCACTCGCAGCCTGCACCCTACACAGATTTCACTTGAGCTGGTGTGGCACCCCAGGAGTTCGGTTGCCACAATGGCCTTGCCTCCCTCTAGGGGAGAGTGATGTCATCCCTGGAAGCAACAAAGGGATCCCCTTAACAGGTAGTTCCAGCATACAACACAGTTCCTGCTCCAGGCCAGCAGGGGGAGCTCTAACCCGATTTTAGGAGAGCTACTCTCTGGTCGGAAGCAGGAAGCTAGTAGTTAGTGCCTGAGCAAAGTTGAGAGAGGACGTATGGCTAAGAGCTGGGAGACAGGAGCTAAATCTGAGCTCACCCCCAGACTTGAGCACCAGAGACCGGAGTCCGAGGCTGAGTGGGTGCTAAAGCCCCAGCAGCAGAATCCGGAGGGCAGAAGACAGCATTTCCTCTGTCCCCAACTGATACTCGATGACACAGCAGCACGTGTGAGCCAGAGACGTCAGACAGGAGCGATCCCTGAAGCAGGCTACAGCTGCCTGTCATGCGAGTGGAGTTCTGCTTAAGTAGCAGACAGAGAGAGGAACTTGAACAGAGTTTACAGCAGCAAATACCTTAGAGAATAGTGCTAGAAAGGAGGCCTCACAACCCACCTGAACAAGGAGATTCCCAAATTGCTTTCAGGCTGACCGACTCCAGAACTATCTGTAACCTGAGCCCCTGACTGTACCTACACAGCTCAGTAAAAGGTAAAGGAAACTGCACTCTGTTGTGTCTTCTGAATCTTTCCTTCTTCACCTGCCCTGCACCACACTTTCTACCAACATCTCTAACATCCTCGCTGCCCTGGGACATAGCCCTACTCGTGGAGGGCTTAACTATCTTTGCTGCCCTACCATCATCCCAAAGAATCTGCATTGCAGCATCGGTCCCCTGACCGAGTACCACGGGTGCCGTCACAAACACTATTACAAACTCTTTAATTTTCCCTTGTAAATATACTCCCTTTATTGGACTCCCAGGGCCACGGACCGGGTCACTGCTGGCGTGACACTGCCCCTTTAAGAAGCGGCCCTGTACCGAGTATCCCCACTGCCCTGGCGGGCGCTCCACTGGCAGGGAACCCAACTCCTCACCTCCTTCCTCGGTACTCCTGTCCTCCACACTGTGAGTCACATGACCTCTAACTTTTGAAGGCCGGGATGAGAGCAATCTTTCGTGTGCAGGAGGACAGGTGTTCAGACTCTCCCCATCAACCCAGCTGTTTGGACACTTCTATCAGGGAAAATGCTTTTAAAAGTACTAAGGAAAGAGAGCCATGTTCGATCACGTCTACTCTGCTTGCTGCCCAAGCGACACCCTGGAAAAATGTGATTTTTTTATTTTCACCGTTCTACGTTATAAAGTTCTGTGAAGCACCTTGGGGGTTTAAGGTGCTCACCACACATCTAGATAAATTCCTTGAGGGGGGTTTAGTTTCCACAATGGGGTCACTTGGGGATTTCCAATGTTAGGCGCATCAGGGGCTCTCCAAATGCGACATGGCACCTGCTGTAGATTCCAGCCATATTTGCATTCAAAAGGTCAAACAGTGCTCTTTCCTTTCCAAGCTCTGCCGACATATGTGGTATGGACGTACTCAGGAGAAATTACACAACAAATTTTGGGGTTCTTTTTCTCATGTTACCCTTGTGAAAAAAAAATTGGGGCTAAAATATCATTTTTGTGGAAAAATGTGATTTTATATTTTCACAACTCTACGTTATAAAGTTCTTTGAAACACATGGGTGTTGAATATATTCATCACCAGGGCTGCCACTAGGAATTTCACGGCCCCATAATAGCAAAATTTTTGGAGCCCCTGGAGACTCCACCCAGGCTCCACGCCAGCTCCGCCTCCACCCCTCGAACCCTCCAGAGTCCCATCTTCTACTCTTGGAAAAACTCCACTTCTGCACCATGTCCTCACCAATCACACATTAACAGTTTCCATCACCATATCACATAGTCATCAGCACCCTACTCTACTCTAACCTATTAAACATTTCTTAAGATATCTAATACTCTTTTTAGGTATATTTTTAGTTTTTCAATTTTTAAAATGACCAATTATACTACATACAAGGGACAAACACCACCACACCATGACCAGATCACATATAACCACCACACAGTGACCAAATAATACCACATGCAAGGAGCAAATACTGCCACACCATGACCAGATCACAAATTACCACCACATAGTGACCGAATACTACAATACTGATCATTAATAAAAACCACAACACTATTATTAAGTGCTAGCATACATAGGAGCTCTGTACATTGAATATAGTGTACAGGTAATACAGTGATCACCAGTGACATTATACACAGGAGCTCTGTATATAGTGTCAGTGTACAGATGACTAGAGATGGGCGGACACCTGGATGTTCGGGTTCGGTGGGCTCGGCCGAACAGTTACAAAAAGTTTGGGTTCGGGTGCCAGAAAAGTACCCGAACTCGGACCCCATTCACTTGAATGGGAGGCCTGAACAACCAGTGTTTGATGTGCTGTAATGTGCATGAGAGCATGACAAACGCCGCTTCTGATCGATAGGGAAATCATCCCCGCTGGTCAGATAGCCCGGTTTCCATACTGTCAAAAGACAGTGGGAGCACTCAGCTATCATCAGAGGTATAAAGTTTACCTCCGGTCACTGGTGTCAGCTAATGGGACTACTGATCCCATCATCTGACTCCTGCTACTGATAAGTACAGTGAGAGCAGGAGTGGCGGATGGGGCATTCATCAGCTGCTCCTGTGCTGTAAATAAATAATTTTTAAAAAAAATGGCGTGGGTTCCCTGTATCTTTGCTAACCAGCCAGACAAAACTCACAGCTGGGGGCTGCAACCCTCAGATGTCAGGTTTAGAGAGGCTAGTTTTCTAGAGTAGAGAGGTCCCCACGCCGTTTTTTAAAATTATTTAAATAAATAATTTTAAAAAATGGCGTGGGTTCCCCCCCATTTTTGACAACCAACCTTGCTAAAGCTGACAGATGGGGGCTGATATTCTGAGGCTGGTAAGGGGCCATGGATATTGACCCCCAGCCTAAAAATAGCAGCAGCAGCTGCCCAGAAAAAGCACATCTATTAGATGCGCCAATTCTGGCGCTTTGCCGGCTCTTCCTACTTGCCCTGTAGTGGTGGAAAGTGGGGTTCATACTTGTGGGGTTGATGTCACCATTGTATTGTCAGGTGACATCAAGCCCACGGCTTAGTGATGGAGATGTGTCTATAAGACACCTATCCATTACTAATCCTATAGTTGTATGGTAAATAAAGACAGTCAGAATAAAGTCCTTTATTTGAAATAAGTCTAAACACTGTTTTCCATTTTTATTTAAATGCATAATTCTAGCGAAGCCCTTGATCTCCTGTAATAAAAGTAAAATAAAAAAACAACAATATAACATACCTGTCCGTCGTTCTGTCCTACGCCGTAATCCATGTCTGGGGGATAAACAGTTTTCAACTAGTGTTGAGGGTTGAGACTTACCCCTACTCCTTGACAGCACCTCTGCTGCCCCCACTGGAGAAGAAGGGGATGGTTGAAAAAATACGGCAGAGACAGTAGCCCCCTGGCAGCAGCCCTCACACGACTGACCCCAGCTGACTACTTCCCTGGAACGCCAATCTATGACCAGGTTGTGTTTTGTCAACCAAGGGAGGCCTAAAACGATGGGTATTGGCAAACCCTCCAAGACCTAGCATGACAGGGACTATTCATGACGAGTCCCTATACGCAGGCGTATATCATGCACGATTTTGGTCACACTCCCCTGGCTGAGTGGACAGTCAATGGTCCGGACGCCTAGAGGTTTTGATAGCGTCCTTATATCAGGCCATGGTTTCGGACAAAGTGAGCATTCACAAAATTGACTCCTGCTCCACTGTCCACAAGCATCGGTATTCCCTTAGATACCCCGCCAATCACCACTCTCGCAGTCAGGGTACACTGAGGGGAAGAAATAGAGGAAATATACACTCCCTGGTCGCCTCCCTCCACACGACCAGGGGATGCGGCTTCTTAGATGGCACAGGTATTTTGGCACGAGCTGGGCAGCCCCCAACTAAATGACCAGTCTACCCACAGTAAAAACATGCCCCCACACCATGCCGAACCGCAGGCAACCCCGTTTGGAAACCAACTGCTCCCATCTGCATGGGTTCGTCCTGACTGCTCAGCTGTGCTCCTCCCTAACAAGGAGAACAGGGGGCAGTTTTGGTGTATACCTCTCCTGAGGCGTCTATCCACCCGGATGGCAAGGGACATGGTGGCCTCCAATGACTGGGGTGGCGTACTGCACCAGAGTATCCTGCAACCTTGGGGATAGACCCTGCACAAAATGACTCCTAAGGGTAGGATCATTCCACTGAGTGTCAGTGGCCCATCTCCTGAACTCTGAGCAGTACTCCTCAACCGGCCGGTCCCCCTGCTTGATCTTACAGAGTTGGGATTCCGCCAGAGAGATGCATCAGGATCTCCATACACCAGAGCCGCAAAAAACCCGTCCACCGACCGTAAAGATGGTGAATCGGCCAGCAGGGAGAAAACCCAGGACTGGGGATCACCCTTAAAAAGGGAGACAATAATCCCCACATGCTGTTCCTCACTCCCTGATAAATGGGGCGGAGCCTGAAATACAATTTACAGGCCTCTTTAAAACCAGAAATTTATCTCTCCCTCCAGAAAACCTGTCAGGAAGAGACATCTTAGGTTCTGGTTAAACCTGCATCTGAGCTTAGGCCCAGAACCCCACCAATTGCTGTAACTGCTGCACCACCTCACCCCGCAGCACCTTAAGCTCATCTGTGAGGGTCTGCAGCAATTGGGCAAAGGCTTGCATTTGGGCAATAGCTCACCAGAAAGTGAAAAAAACCCAAACTCTGTTGGTTATATATTTTTATTTATATAGCGCCATTATTCCATGATGCTGTACATGAGAAGGGGTTACATACAAAGTTATAGATATCGTTTACAGTAAACAAATTTACAATGACAGACTGGTACAGAGGGGAGAGGACCCTGTCCTTGCGGATTACATTCTACGGGATAATGGGGAAGAAACAGAAGGTCGGGATGCGGCAGCTCTGGTGGTGGCGGTGATGTGGCAGCTCGGGTAGTGGTGGCGAGGCGGAATGGTTATTGCAGGCTGTAGGCTTTCCTGAAGAGATGGGTTTTCAGGTTCCGTCTGAAGGATCCAAGGTGGTGGATAATCGTACGTGTTGAGGCATGGAATTCCAGAGGATGGGGGATATTCGGGAGAAAGCTTGTGTAAGCTTTTCAGGGATATAGCTCTGGGATCGCCGTCCGGGTAGACGGAGTGGCACGGAAACAGTTCATTCACAGACAGCAGTTCTGGTAAAAACTGGCCGCAACCAGCTTTATTAAAGTCCACAGCAAACAGAACATAATCAAAATCAAATCATAAACATAAGCCCTGGGCTTGTCCAGCCACTTACTACACTTAGATAGATTTCCCTCTCTATCCGGGTCTAGACTCTAACAGCCTGTCCCCAAAACAACACATATGTTCAGTAGTTACCAGCATGGAGTTTCACAGAGTCTCCTCCTTGTGTCTGAAGGCACCTTCAACGTCCAGACTTGAGAGAGCTCCCCTCCTATTCAGCAACTACCAGCATGGATTTTCACAGAGACTACTCCTGTGTCCGGGGTACATCGAGCACCCAGACTGAGACAGCTCATACTCCTGGAGACTCCTTCTTGTGCCTGGACTCCTTGTCCAGACTAAGCGAGCTCTCTGTCTGTGTTCGTAGACACCTACTTCTGGTCTCCTAATTAACAGCTGAGTGGTTTCAGGCCTGAGCTGCAAGTGTGTACTGAATGTAAGGTGTACTGACCTTTCTCTTCCACTAGGTTTACAAAGCCATACATTTCCCTTATACCAGTCAGCAAAGTATCTAGGTGAAATGTACACCCCATTCAACACACATACTCTCACTGTCTCACATATCCCCCCCCTCTTCTCCAGACCGGAGGGCTGGTCATCCAGACCGGAGGGCTGGTCAACAATCCAAAAGAGACAGTGAACTCTGGACCAGTCATGGCCCTCATCAGCTTCATCTTCACTACTGTCATCTGTATCTTCACCTGAGCCATAGCCAACATCAGCTTTCTCTTCATCTGAAGCATCCGCACTACCCTGTACCCTCCCAGGCCTATGCTCTCTGCGGGCCTCGGGTATCCTTCACGGTTTCATCTTGACCTTAGGGCCGGGCTCAGTTTCGATATAGTGCCTGGCCAGAGAAGTACGACCCGGCACATCAGAACACTTCTGCTGACTCTTCCTCAGAAACTCACGTACCTCCTGTCCTTGGTGCACTGACCATGTGTCACCAACTATTACAGAAGGTATAGGGGGTTTTTCACTTTCTCTAGTTCCCCTTGAACCCTCTTTAGCACATCTATTTTCTTGAATATCGGTTGACTCATAAAGTCTATTTCACAGACCTTAAGCTCCTCTGCCATGGTCTCTGACCATTTTAAGCTACACTGTTCAAATGATTGGGACTGTAGAAGGAGCTGATCGTTTTTCTTTTGCAGTACACATAATTCATCCGCTAAGTCTCCAGCTGAATTGTAATGTTCTACCGTGACAACAGCATTCTTATATAGAGCCTTAGACTTATTGAGCAGCATTTGCTCTTGCAACGAAGAGATTCCCTGTATCCTTCCTTTTACTTCATTGACCTTCTCACGAAGATGCTCATGGCTTTCATCACACTCCTTCATCACAGTTTGGAGTTTTTTCTGAGAAGTCATCAATTCATCTGGTACCTGTTGGACGTCTTTTATGTCTTCGGCCCCTTCTTCAGGCTCTTCTGGTAGAACATGCTCAGAAGCCCTACCGTCAGTCTTACATTCTACCTCTTCAGTCACATCATTATGGTCTCCAATATTTCCATTTATTCCGGCTTTCAAGTTCTCCTTGATAGCTGCATCTGTATACTCAGAACCCGCCGGATTCTTCTCTTCCACCACTTCTGCATCCCATCTGAGCTCCCGTGTGTCTGCAGCGGCAATGGAGTGACACATCGCTTTTCCCATTTGTTGGGACGTGGCTCCGATGTAGACTCCATGAAAGTGCGCTTGAGCTCACCAACGCCAGCCTGATGTCTCAAAATCTCATCTTGTGACTTATCCAGATCCTTGGTGTCACTCGGGAACACCGCTGGGCTCCGGGCGCCGAACTTCCAGCCTGAGCTTCACGAGTTGCAGCTACTGATCCGAACCGCAACCCGTCCACGCCGCTGTCTTCGGCAGAAACAGATTCCTGGACAGAGTCAGTCCCCATATCTTCAGTCTTGTTCCTCACAGCTTCACTTGAGACCTCAGCTTCTGATGAGGCATCTGGCTTGGTGACTACCACTTCATTTTCATTCACATCCTGCTCACTGTCAGGGTTATACAATTCATTCTCATTCACATCCTGCTCACTTTCAGGGTTATACACTTCATTTTCATTCACATCCTGCTCACTGTCAGGGTTATACAATTCATTCTCATTCACATCTTGATCTGGAACCTTAGTTAACATGTCATCCACAACATTAACTTCACCATCTGGTCCCTGGTGTCCCTCAGGTGGTCCCTCAAGTATGTGACTATGTGACAACCCCAGCACTATACTTCCATATAGCTCAGGTACTAGGAGCTGGCTCACGACCTCTCCCTGGACTTCAGTGTCCCTATACAACAGGTGAGTGTTTATGGCAACATGAGGAAACCTCTCCTCAGAGCCAGGCTCTTGGGAAACCTCATTTAGAACATTTATATTTTCCTGGGCCGTTTTAAGAGAGGGGTCTCGCCACTGCTCACTCTCAAAATTGTCACAGGACACAGGTAAGTCAGGGACACTCGGTTCCCGAGAACAACCATCCTCGTCTCCCAACATCACCTGCAAAGGAATTTCATCACTATCACAGTCATCATTATCAATATCATTATCATGATTATGATCAGTATCATCATTACTATCATGATCATCATCATTATCAGCATCATTATCATGGTCATCATCATTATCATGATCATCATCATCATTATCATCATCAATCATTATCACATAAGTTTAACGGCCCACTAGCATTGTGTTCCGCCCCTCGGGACTGCGCACCCTCAATAGGAGCTTCATCACACTGTCCATCAGAAACATTTTTCCCCCAGAGATCCTTAGACCGGGGAAAGTCATTACCCAATATGACGGGGGCACCAGGTTCTTCACTACCCCCACTTCACATGAAACCTCCCCGCATTTGGGGATCAAGTCCACGACAGTCTCTGGGTAGACTTTGGTGTCTCCATGGACGCACACCACACTCAGGTGTTTATCAGGGATAAAGTCCCTATCAATCAGGCTGTCCCATACGGAAGTCACTGGACTCTCTGAGTCCAAGAGGGCCTGTGCTGGGCAGTCATTTACAACCACCGGGGACCCCTGTGGTCCAGTCTCTTCGGCTGAGGTGGACACACACACAGGCTCTGCGCAGGGAGAGAGGGATCCGCCAACATCACAACACATAGGCTCCCCCTCTATTGGACAGTTGGCTGCAATTTCACGACATCTCCAACACTGTCCATCACACTCTCCCACCCACACGACCCCAACAGCTGGAATGCTCTTACCGGGAGAGTTCGGCGTCCAGGAACTCTGAAGTGACGACCTCTCAGACGGCTGGTCACGGAGGCAGTCTTTGGTGGCGAAGGCCCTCTCCATCAGGCTGACCAGACGATTGGCGTCCTGGTGGTCTCCTTGTCCGACCTCTGGCTGTACCTCAGGAGGACGTGCTTGGGTGTAGCGGTCCACTATCACCTTTTCAACTTCATAATCAGGTTTGCTGACTGCAGACTCCCAACTGCATCTCCAGTCATGAACTCCCCTGGCACAGGCTGTCACCGTAACACCCAGCTGGGTAAGAATCTCCGCTTTCAGCTTGGCATATGTCTTGGCTGTCCTGCTCGCTCAGGTCAGCATAGGCCCTTTGGGGTTCTCCAATCAGATAGGGTGCGACCATCATGGCCCATTCAGATAGGGCAGATTCTCCTTCTCTGCCAGTCCCTCAAACCTAGTGAGATATACCTCCACATCGTCACGAGGTGTCATCTTTTTCAGGGACCGTCTTACCGCCTTCTTTACAGCGGACAATGCAGGTGACTTTGCAACATTACTTTGGGACGATGCGCTGCAAGTCTTTTGTAGTGCTGCAACCTGCTCAAAAAACAACCGGTTATTCTCCTGCTGCTGCTGCAGGAATTGCTGCTGGGCCTGCTGCATGCGCTGCTGGTGCTGCAGGCGCTGCCGCTCCATGCTCTGCTGCATGCTCCGCTGGGCCTGGACCAGGTACTCAACGAGCTCCTCCATACTGCCGGACTTATCTGTCTCAACCACGGCAGTCTTATGTTGCACATTAACTTGCGCCATTTGTTCAAACAGCGCCTCCATGCTGTCATCCATGCTGTCAGACTTCTCTGTCTCAACAACGGCAGTCTTCACTCAAGACATACACACTCCACAGTCTTTTCCACAGAAAATTCAGCTTTGCTGTGCAGACACTTTTTTTTTTTTTTTTTCTCTGCAAACTCTATTAGGGCCACTGTCTCTTTAAGACTGCTCCAACAGACTTTTCCTTTGCTGCTGCACACTCCACAGTCTTTTCCACAACAAGTTCAGCTTTGCTGTGCAGACACACTTTTTTTTTTTCTTTTGCAAACTCTATTAGGGCTACTGTCTCTTTGAGACTGCTCCAACAGACGTTTCTTTTGCTGACACACTTTTTTTTCTCTGCTGCTGCTTCAACAGACTTCACCTTTTATTGCTGTCTCTCGCCACTGTGCTGCACGCACATTCTAGCACCAATTGTAAGCTTTTCAGGGGATATAGCTCTGGGATCGCCGTCCGGGTAGACGGAGTGGCACGGAAACAGTTCATTCACAGACAGCAGTTCTGGTAAAAACTGGCCGCAATCAGTTTTATTAAAGTCCACAGCAAACAGAACATAATCAAAATCAAATCATAAACATAAGCCCTGGGCTTGTCCAGCCACTTACTACACTTAGATAGATTTCCCTCTCTATCCGGGTCCAGACTCTAACAGCCTGTCCCCAAAACAACACATATGTTCAGTATCAACTTCAATAGTATACTCCGGCACACAAAAAGAAACAATATGTTGTTCAAAAAAATAGTAAATTTTTTATTAAGTTCAAGCGGTGCAAGCTCATTGGAAAAAGGAAGTTGTCTCATAAACTTTCATGAATCAAGGTACGTATACACAACGTTTCGGCATGCAGTGCCTTTTTCAAGTTGTACCTTTATGACTTTAAATGCGAAATCATGCACCAGGATGGCTGCAAATGGCAAGTACGGCAATGCACAGATTTTGCATTGCCGTACTTGCCATTTGCAGCCATCCTGGTGCATGATTTCGCATTTAAAGTCATAAAGGTACAACTTGAAAAAGGCACTGCATGCCGAAACGTTGTGTATACGTACCTTGATTCATGAAAGTTTATGAGACAACTTCCTTTTTCCAATGAGCTTGCACCGCTTGAACTTATATAAAAATTTACTATTTTTTTGAACAACATATTGTTTCTTTTTGTGTGCCGGAGTATACTATTGAAGTTGATTATTTTTTCTCCAGAGCACCTATACATTTGGAGAGCCTCCCCTTTATACTCACTAACATATGTTCAGTAGTTACCAGCATGGAGATTCACAGAGTCTCCTCCTTGTGTCTGAAGGCACCTTCAACGTCCAGACTTGAGAGAGCTCCCCTCCTATTCAGCAACTACCAGCATGGATTTTCACAAAGACTACTCCATGTGTCCGGGGTACATCGAGCACCCAGACTGAGACAGCTCATACTCCTGGAGACTCCTTCTTGTGCCTGGACTCCTTGTCCAGACTAAGCGAGCTCTCTGTCTGTGTTCGCAGACACCTACTTCTGGTCTCCTAATTAACAGCTGAGTGGTTTCAGGCCTGAGCTGCAAGTGTGTACTGAATGTAAGGTGTAGTGACCTTTCTCTACCACTAGGTTTACAAAGCCATACATTTCCCTTATACCAGTCAGCAAAGTATCTAGGTGAAATGTACACCCCATTCAACACACATACTCTCACTGTCTCACACTTGGAAGCGGTTTGTGAGGAACGAATAAGTGTGGAGGATAGTAGGAGGTCTTGGGAGGATCGAAGATTACGTGAAGGAAGATATTGGGAGATTAGTTCAGAGATATAGGGAGGAGACAGGTTGTGGACGGCTTTGTAGGTCAGTGTTAGTAGTTTGAACTGGATTCGTTGGGGAATTGGGAGCCAGTGGAGGGATTTGCAGAGGGGAGAAGCAGGGGAGTAGTGAGGGGAGAGGAGGATTAGTCGGGCAGCAGAATTGAGGACAGATTGGAGTGGTGCAAGAGAGTTGACGGGGAGGTCACAGAGGAGGGTGTTGCAGTAATCAACATAATGTCACAGGGCAGTTGTAGGAATACAGGGGATGAGGAACCTGGGCCCCTGAACTGCCCCTAAGGCTAAGGAAGTGCCCTGTCTTTCCTTAACTTGGGGTACACTTAAAGGTAGTGAGGCCCAAGCCACCGACCTGTCCCTGTCTTCTATTTAGCCCTGAGCTAAACCCCCAACCCCCTCCCCAGGTGGTGAGACAGGGAATAATGTGAATACACCAAAACAAAAGGAAAGACAGACACCTATGGGTTAAATCAACTAAACAATGAAACTTAGCTTTCTCTGCTGTAATGCACCGCACAGCAGAGTAAGACACCAGATGAGGGAAGCAACAGAAGTACAAATGCTCTCAGCAAGCTCCTGACTCCATCTTGGTTGGTTTCCAAAGGAAGCAATATCACCAACACCAGCTGAAGCCTCTGATGACCTTTTAAAGGATGAATGGAGTAGTCGCCGCCTACTCCTGACAAGTCAGCAGCAATGTAATTACACCAGCGGCCACCGGGGGAAAAGACTGAGATTAACCCCCCCAAGGCCTGAAAGGAAAAAGGTTTTAGTATGCAGAGAGAGATCTGCCACAGATCCAAATGTGGATTGTGACATATACACTATATACAGAGTTCCTGTGTGCAATGTCACCAATGATCACTGTATATCCTGTACACTGACACTATATACAGAGCTCCTGTGTATAATGTCACTGGTGATCACTGTATTACCTGTACACAGACACTGCATACTAAGTACAGTGTATAATGGCACTTATGGTGATAGTATTATGGTTTTTTTTTATTAATGATCAGTATTGTAGTATTCAGTCACCATGTGGTAGTAATAAGTGGTCTGGTCATGGTGTGGCTATATTTGTTCCTTGTATGTGGTATTATAGGTCACCATGTGGTGGTAATATGTGGTCTGGACATGGTGTGGTGGTATTTGTTCCTTGTATGTGGTATTGTCACCATGTGGTTGTAATATGGTGTCTGGTCATGGTGCGGTGGTATTTGTCCCTTTGGATGTGATATTATTGGTCATTTTAAAAATTGAAAAATAAATAAAAAATAAACCTAAATTGTATTGGATATTTTAACAAATGTTTAATAGGTTAGAGTAAAGTAGGGCCCGGCCAAAAGAGTCTACCTTGTCGTGGTGGCAGATTTAAAAAATCTTTTGGCCAAAACAAGAGCTGCTGGCTATGTATGTGATCTGGTGTTAGATGGGAACTGTTAATGTGTGATTGTTGAGAAGTGGAGTTTTTCCAAGAGAGAGCGGTGAGACTGTGGACAGTTCGAGGTGTGGAGGGCAGGTATGGGGTGGAGCCTGGGCAGAGTCCTAAGTGGGTCCCAAAAATTTTGTCATATAGGGCCCCTAAATTCATAATGGCAGCCCTGAATACAGGACTGCCCCAGGCTCTGCATTAACATTTTTAACATATGGTCAAGTTTTCCACATGATCCACTATTGTCATTTCATAATAGTTCACATAATAGTAACTGTGTCCCAAACATGCATTAACCCCCCTTATTTCAGATAATGTTGTACTTTTATTCAGTACTATGTTCTATATTTCTGACTGTGAGATCATAAACTATTTGTTACCTTTTTGATTGTACTCATGACAATTAGCAAATGAACTGTTATTCATCTTATATGATATAGCCTAATACAAGTCACAATTCCTCGGATTTCTTTTGTATGTTTGCAAACCTATATATATATATATATATATATATATATATATATATATATATATTGCTCAATACAGTATGTGCCCCATATAATGTTGCATACAGTATGGGCCCCATATAATGCTCCATACATATTGGGCCCCATATATGGCTCCATTCATAAAAAAAAATGAAATACCTCTCCTCATTGGCCCCAGGTCCAGACTCCTAAGCATCGCCGTCTTCCGGCTCTCTGCACTGTGACTGCTCGGAGCAGAGGGTACAATGACGTCACTAGTGTGCACCCTCTGCTCCGAGTGACGTCATTGCACCCTCTGCCTTGAGATGTCACAGAGTCAGGAGACGTGAAAGACAACGAAGCTGCGCAGGAACAGAGTGGTAAGTATTGCAAGTGCCGGGGCCCTGAGCAAGCAGGGAAGGGCTCACTCGCTGGCACTGGGCTCACCCGACTCACGAGCCCCATAGCGTGCCGGTGTCCCCGACAGTGAGTGGAGCCCCTGCTTATCTCACAGCACTGCCACTAGCTAGGGTGTGGACGGGTGGTGATGCTGGCCCTGGGCTGCACAGAACCCATTCCTCAACCCAATCCAACATCATTGGTATAAACTAGAGCAGGGGTGGGCAATTAATTTTTCAAAGGGGCCACATAAGAAAGTGGGACTGTTGTGGAGGGTCGAACCAACTGGCTGATCATAATTCTCCTTAAAGCTATGTTCACACGCAGCGTTTTTCCTGCGTTTTGTTTCTGAAGCCAAAACCTGCTATCTTGGCAGAGTTTCATCAGATCTTCCACAATGTCAACATTTCATCTGAGTTTGGTCTGAGTTTCATCAGTTTTTTCCAATGAGAAAAAAATAAATTTCTCCACCTTTTCCTATCTAGCAGCCGATGACATCTCAATGCTGTCGATTTTTTTTTCACAGACTTGCATTGTTGAGTTTGATAAGACACTCGGATCAACACCAGACATGTGTCTGTGATTTTGCAAAGACCACTCAGGCTGCAAAAATAAAAATTGGGCATGTGAACAACCCCCCACAGACGATACTAGATATAAGTTCTGTCTGTGAAAAAGGATGAACTCGTAAGCGAAAAAACTGATGTATGATTAAGCCTAAGGAAGATAGTTTTTTTTTTAAAATTACATTTGAAGAACAGTGAGTTTTCTGAATCTGGAAAGCCCCTTTAAGAAAAAAAATTGAGGGCATTTGAAAAATTTATTAATATGCGAGAAGGAGATGACAGACAAGCGATAAGAAATCTTCCTTTCAGTCCACGGAGTGGAGAAGAGACAGACACGCACAGACATACACGTGTGAGCAGGTTGCGGGATGCAGTGATGGACAGGAGGCAGAGCAAGGGTTAACAGTTTTACTTAACAGGGGAATACTCCACGCAGGGAGGCAAACAGTTAAAAGGAGGGCAAAAACCAGTTCAGATGCAAAAAGATGTGCAGAGTCAATGAAAACAAGGGAAAAGATAGTAGCAGTTCTTGTTAGATCAACTTAGCCTGTCAGTCGTCTTCCAGGCCATGGCAATTACATGGCTTCCTGACGAAGCCGAGTGCGGTGAAACGCACGTCGGGGCTTTCTCCTTCGTCCCCCCTTTTTTGTACGGTTTTCAGCCCTCTACCATGTCACAAGGTAGTAGCTTGATTTATTATAATTAGCTTGCCTCAAGTCTCTGACCTGCTATTGCATAATGCTGGGTTATAATCGAGCGATCTCATTTTAGCTCGGTATGACTTGATACTTACCAAACTATTTCTGCCTACACACATGCACTTTGATTTGATGGGGAGACGTGTGTTGTCTTTTTACTGCCTTTTTTCATCTTTGATAGTTTATCATTTCGCTGTTATGTTTGTTGACCTCCCATTTACCCTGTCTGTGATTCACTTTATGTATAATAAAATATATATTTACTATTTTCATAAATACCTCTCAATTGTGATATTTATTATTTAGATTTGATACTATCTATTTCCCTATCACATTTATTTTTGATAGTGACTTGTATCTGACAGTCTCTGTCTTGCTCGTTTTCTTTGGTTTTCATGGCAATTACAGAGCAGGTGATGACGCCAACGGGTTGTTTCAATGGGGTCCTGTAGGCAACGATGGTGCGTCTTCTGGCGGCAGTGGTTGGGGTCTGGTATCTTCCGCTGAGCCCCTAGTCCATATGCTGCAGTGGCTGACAAGGGTGCGAGTCACAGCACTGTATGAGCCCAATGCGGCTCGGCAAATATATTCTGGCAAAATCAGGGCGCAAATGTCTGTCCTGTACTGTCCCTCTTATGTGGCACGTGTGCTGTACTCTCGGACACAGAGCGTACTGTGTCTTGTTCTCTGGTAGTCACCGGGCACACTACACCTCTCTCTGTCTATCACTAGTCCCTGCTGTAGATGTCGGGAGGCAACGGACGCCGTCCTGCGCATTGCCGGTGCTCCGTGCTGTGGTCCCTCTGCAGACGGCAGGGCCTGTCACAGTGCCGGTACTCGGTGTGGTGAAGCAGAGCACTCCACTCGCTTGACTGCGAGCTGCCTCGGGTTTGGCGCCAAATTCCCTGCTGCTGCGCGCGCTTTTTGTTTTATAGAACCCCGCCTCTCCAGGGTCAAGAGGTTGGTCCCGCATCTTATTTCTTCCCCCAGGCAACAGGTGATGCAGCATCAGCAGTTCCAGATCTGGCACGCAAGTACCCACGGTCCGGTCCTCCCCCTTTCACTCGCACACAGACATACACAAATAGACGCGCACAGACATAGGCGCACACAGACATGCGCACACAGACACTCGCAAACACACACGCAGACATGCGCACACATACACACACAGACACGTGTAGACATACACAGACACGCGCAGACATAGGCCGGTGTCACACTTGCGTGTGTGATGCGAGAAACTAGCACGAGTCTCTCGCATCCACACTCCGAATTGCCTGCACTCGGACCGGAGTGTGCGGCTGCATAGAAACACATGCAGCCGCACACTCCGGTCCCGAGTGCCGGCGACAGTGCCGGGTGTTGATCTGAGAGACTCATGCGAGTTTCTCACATCACACACGCAAGTGTGTCACCGGCCATACACAGACACACGCAGACATACACACACAGACACGTGCAGACATACACAAAGAGACATGCGCACATGCACAGACCAGACACCAGAGTACATCGGGCACACACACAGACACGCGCACACAGAAACACACGCACAGACACACACACAGACACGCACACACAGACCAGCCACCAGAGCAAATGGGGCACACATAAAGAAGAGAAGTTTGGGAAACATATTTCACTACTGGAGGATGAAGGGGAGAATGTGCACAATGAATGTCAAATTTCCAGGCTGCATGTAGTGAGGCTGAGGGTGCACTTCACTACAGGACACTGTATAATTGGCCCAAGTGTTTTTTCAGCCTGATCCCTGAGCTGCTAGAAGTTGCCGGGAAGGGAAGGGTGCAGCAACTAATAATTAGCTGCTCTCCTTCTAGTTTGATTTCAAGTTGTGATCCAGCAGTTGTAGGGTTAAAAGGACACCGCTCTGCTGGTCATAATTTACACAGCACAGACCCAGCACAAATGCCTCCTAGCTCTAATCTCAAACATCCTGCTTCGGCCGGGATCACACATGCGAGAAACACGGCCGAGTCTCGCATGTGAATTCCCAGCACTGGCGCCGGCACTCGGGAGCGGAGTGAGCTGCTGCATAGAAATACATGCAGCCGTACACTCCTCTTCCGAGTGCCGGCGCCAGTGCTGGGAATTCACATGCGAGACTCGGCCGTGTTTCTCACATGTGTTATCCCGGCCTTAGGAGGTGACTAATTACCAGCCAAAAGCTGCAGGGCACAGCAGTGACTTCTCAGTGACGCTACAACAGAAGCTGGAGCTGCTCTGCTGTGAGTAACCTCAGCAACTTCCTCTGTCAGAAGCAGCTTCACCAATAATAAGACAGCGGGGCGGGGATAACACCAAGCTATGAGATCACATGTGAATTCCTTCCCTTTCGGTGTTCCTGTCTGCGGGCCGGACAGAAACAACCAAAGGGCCGGATGTGGCCCGCGGGCCGCCATTTGCCCACGTCTGAACTAGAGCGTAGATTGTGAGCCTGGCCTCTCTTAATCCAACATCAGTGTCTGATCTCACAAATGTTTTTCTGAATGAATGGGCAAAGAATTCCCACACACACCTCCAAAACCTTTGAGAAAGCCTTCCCTGAAAAATGGAGGCTGTTATAGCTGCAAAGTTAAGACTAACTTCATAGTAATGCCTAATGATGGAGAATGGGAGGTCATAAAAACTTCTCTTGGTGTCACATATAGGTATGCCATTACCTTTGTCCATATAGTGTATGTGATTAAATAGCTCCAAATTTTGCCCTAGATATAGAGTTTGAGTAAGAAGAAACCACAGAAAATTAGAAAAAAAGTTAAAAAGTAATTGTGATAAGTCCATCTTGCAGAATGTCTCAAGCACCTGAAGGGAATAAATCATCTGGAAGCATGTACACAAGAGAGAAGAGACGCCTTTGTGTTATCATTTCCTTTATATTTGATGCCATCTGCAGTCACATACACGTTAATGATGACCATTGATTCTGTTCAGCCTTGGAGCTCAATGAGTGATGCCAATACATATAAATCGTGTTCTCTTTTATTCCACCAGGGACGCTGTAATATATTTAATAGATGCAATTTATGCTCCGTGCACATGAATGGATATTTATCTCTCGTCTGATCTGCGTTTTCTGCAGGAATGGCCGAGCACTGGAATGGCCGGGCCATGAGTGATGTCATTGATTTTCCGTGCTGTATCTGTAATCTCAGCTCTTCCGCAGGTGGATTATTATTATATGCCGTTTTCATTCTCCTTTCTGAAATATTCCTGATTCTGCTGGCGTAAATGGCTGCAGGTAAATACTGTGGTCTGAATAATGGATCGTGCCACTGGATGTTCCTGCTTTACAGCGATGTGTACTTTGTGCTATGATGTGTTGGGATTTATTTATGTGATTTCCTCAAAAGACCACTGAGTGGTGCTGTTGTTCCTTATCTGCAGCAGTTTGATTTATTTTGTGCTGCAAATGAGATTTGCTTTCAGACATTTTCGCTAACAGGGATAGAAATTCTTTGTTTTTAAAGCATATTAAGGAACTTGAACGGGGAAAACTTTGTGTTTTATCTAGTACATTATGATAAACATGATCATTATATGTCCACACCTTAACTAATCCCATTTGCAGGAATGTGGAAATATATACTGTATATACAGACCTACACAGTATAGGTAGGGCCTTGTGTATGCCAGAAGCAGTCCTAAGGTCTGACTAGTCAGCAGAGTCGCATGACGTGAGTGTTCCTGATGTGAGTGGAGACTGAGACAGTGGATAGCGAGATCCAGAGTAGATAAAGGAAAAGTGACAGAAGGATAGAGTGATACACTGGAGATGGGTCCTGGGACAGGATGCCTAACATTATGGCCCCAAGTTTATAACTCAGTGACGTAACGGTCCAGGATGGAACCGGGAACATGAGACGAAGAGAGTGCCCCAGGCGGGATTTCATGTTGACAAACTAGCTCCCCTAAGAGGAAAATAGGACACGGAGTTTAGAATAGGACTCTCACTAACTGGACCACAGCACTGTGTTGGGCTTTGGTGAAATCAGAGGACCTTGAGGCAGAAACAAATAAGCTTGGAAGAGGTAGAGAGATTGTCTGAAAATGTTATTGTAAAGGAAACTTTCATGAAGCTATGCACCTGCTATCTATTGTACATAGTTCCGACTAAGTTACTGTTGAGTAAAAGACGGTTTATTTTTGAGTAGTGGTCTCCCTCATTGAACTGTTCCTCATCCAGTCCTGGCCAGCCGTAGTCACTGGCATCATGCGGCTTGCAAGGGCATAGGGCCCCCATAGACAAAGTCAACACTCCAGCTAGAACCATCCTCTTCATCACCTGTTTCCAATCCTCTACTGTCCACTTTTCTTACTTTTTTTGCAATCTCAAGCAGATATTGAAGTTGAGGCTTCTGCACCTTTTTTTAAGCCACCCTTTTAGACTTGTGTAAAGTGCGTATCACAGTGCTTCCATGCACGTCTGTGATCTCACTATTATGAAGCATACAATTCACCTCAACTGTCGTGTTTGTCACACCATTACTGATAGACCTTGTGGTGAGCGACTTGTTGATTCCGATATTTTGCCTGAACGTCCACTTCTTGGCTTCTGAATGGCTGGACGGACTTCATTTGGTATTCTTCGATTATAGTTTTGCCTAGGGTTTGCTGTAGTTGACCCTGATTTCTCTGATTTGTCCTCATGCATTTGCTACCTGTACCCGCGTCTCCGTTTTCCCCCAGTCCCGTTTTGAAGTGATCTCCCGGTTCTGACTTGGCTTGTACCCTGACCTGCTTCTGTCTTTTGGCTTATCTGCTCCCGACCGACTCTGACTTCTCTGGCTCGTATGCGATTTCACTATTGTTCCAGTCTGAGGTTTGAAATTTTTAGGAGTCTAATTTAAGGAATATCTGTCACTTGCCAACCATAGGTAATTTCTTAACGCTGGATTCGGGAGAACAGCGACAGCTACACCAGGTAGTTTTTTTTTTGTTCCTACGCCTCTCCGTTCCTGAGATATCACCCTTTTTCCTTATGGTAAAAAAGTGGGAAAATGTCTGACACCATCCCTGACGACTTATATGTGTTGTTATAAGATGTATTGTTGTTGAGCACTGTTTCATGCTGAATTTAATGTAATATCTCCTATTAGAGCTGTCGCAGGTTAGACAGCTAGGAAAGGAAGAGATGACAGTTAGGCCTTTCACACATCAGGTTTTTGGCGTCAGGCACAATCCGTCCAAAAATGGAAAGGACGGATCCGGTGCTGATTTTGAAAAAACTGATGCAACGGTTCAGGTTTTTTGCCGGATCCGTCCTGAACTTTTGAACCTGGAAATGCTTTGTACTCATGTCCGGACCGAGGAGAGAGAGAGAGAGAGACCTTGGTTTCCAGAATCCGGACTAGGCCGCTTTATCAGGAGTAAGCAATGGGTAGAAGCAGAACAGAGATATCAAGATTCTGTAATTGGATCCAGTGATGGAGTAATACGGTCGGAGCATCCTGAACCTTGTATGGTGAAGTGGATTAAAAACAAATCTGAGGTGCAGTAGATATGGCCAAGTACCATAGTAGGTATAGCTGTAGGTTAGTGGGTAACCCTAAGACAGAACAGGCAAAGTGGAGTGAAGAGAAGGCAACTTGTAAGTCAGACCTTGGAGTCATAGTGAATAATTACTGAATTTGATAGGCTGGAACAAGGGTATCACTGGAAAAGGCTGTGGTCATTGAAGGACAGATAAAAGAGATGGAGTGTTCAGGTCAGGAAAACTGTATTGCTGAAATGTTATTGCTTACAAGTGATTCACTTACAGAATCTTGCTATCTCTGTTCTGCTTCTTCCGCACAGAACGATTGGAAACGCGATTGTTCTCTGTATTTATAGGAAACCTGTCACCTTCAAAATGCCATCAAATTTACTGGCTCAATGTTATAGAGGAGGGAGAGTTGAGCAGATTGATATATAATTTTGTGAGAAAATATTCAGCATAACTTCTGTTATACTCTTTTAATCCTCGGCTCTTTCTGGGATGCTTGATCCAGTAGGCGTTCTATGACTGATTGACAGCTTTCTCTGCATACACACATGTACAAATAAAGCTGTCAGTCACAGAGCAGACACAAGTTAAACTGCATTTTTTTCACAAAACTATATATCAGTGCTATTAGCTCCCCCGGCTCTGTAACATGATGTCTGCAGGCTCAAGTCACCTGATGGATGAGCTAAATGCTCTTTTGTTGGGTCAAGTGATTTGTAAGCATGCTTAAAAATCAATATTCTCAGCCGCACATCATTTTGTATAAACAGGACTGATGCTGCCAAGAACAATGACTGTTTAACCTGCAATATCATGTATGTGTCATGATCCAGGCCGGGTATTGAATCCTGTCTCCCTCTTTACTGGTCTGTTCATGTCAGGGGTTAATTTTTCTCTGACTCGTTCTGGTGTCAGGACTGCTATTTCTCTCCACTGCTTCTTGCAGGCAGTGTCAGTTATATTTTCTGCTTACTGCATGAGTGACTCTGGTGATACCCTGATTTGTCCTACTGTGTTTTGCTGACTTTACCCATGTCTGTTCATTCCTCTCCTCCCGCCCCGACTCTGTGTCTCCCTTAGTGTTTGGATTTCCCGGGAATTCGACTCGGCTTTGCCTCTGACCTGATTCTGTCTCTTGTTTCTGTTATTTCTGCTTCTGACCAGCACTGACCTTCTGGCGTGGCTCTGACTCTGAGATTGGTACTCCAATTGGTACTCAGTTACTCTCTGGTATTGACCCGGCTTGTTCAACTATTCTGCTGCCATATAGTGGTAGCCTCGCTGCAGTGCTGCTGTCTGCTCTGTGCAGTTTTGCAGTCCTCACTCCACTCTGCTGCCATATAGTGGAGTTTGCATTTACTTGCAGACCGGGAGGGTCCTCAAGCTTGGGCTTTTTCTTTACCTGCTACTGCCCCTGAACGTGTGTCTGTGGATAGGTTCTTTGAGGCTTTAGGACTGATATTTGATGAACTGGACCGGGTCAGGGTGGCCGAGGACACAGTCATGGGTCTCTCCCATTGTAAACTCACTGCCGAATGCTATTGCTCAGAGTTTAGACGGTGGTCCACCGAAGTGACCTGGAACGACTCTACGCTAAGTTGTCAGTTCAGGAGGGGACTGTCGGATCATCTTAAGGACGCTTAGGCTCTCCATCCGCCACCCAGCTCCTTGGAGGAGGCTATGACTCAGGCCATTCGTATGGATTGGAGGTTGCGGGAGAGAGGTGTAATGCAGCAGGAGGTCCCTTTACATCCGGCTAACTTTGATGTATCATATACAGAACCTATGGAGGTTGGGGCCACCAACCTCAGGGGAAGGAGAGGAGGCGATGACGGGAAGGAAGATTATGCTTTTATTGTGGTAATCCTGGACATTGGAAAAAGGACTGCTCCTCTTGCCACACGACTAACAAGCTGCCTTGTCTGTGTGATTGTCGTGGAGGTCACCCAGACCCTCAGGTAGCTTTTTCTTCATTCCATAAAATGTTGTTGGAGGTGGAACTTTTTTGTGTGGATTGTTACACACCGACATCAGCTTTTGTTGATTGTGGGCCATCCATGATCTTCATTGACTCACGCTTGGTGTCCAAATGTAAGATAGGGACAGTTAACCTTGAAACACCAATTCATATCATTGCCATTGATAAGATACCGCTTGGTTAAGAATATTGTTAAACTTGTCTCGAAGGAGTTTCTCCTCAAGGTGCGTGCCTTGCATCAGGAGCGCATTTCATGTTATGTTCTGGATAATGTTCCAGTGGGACTGGTGTTGGGATTCCCCTGGTTACAGTTGCACAATCCTGTTATTGACTGGGAATCTCGGGATATTGTGAAATGGGGTCCTAATTGTTCTAAGGGTTGTCTTTCTGCTGTGCTGGTGTCGTCCGTTAATCTCGAGGGTATTCTGGAGTGCCTGAAAGATTTTATGGACGTCTTTTCTGAAAAAAAAGGCTGAGGTCTTGCCACCACATCGCCCCTATGATTGTACTATTAATCTGATTCTGGGTGCTAAATTGCCCAAGGCCCGTTTGTATAATCTTTCCGGCCCGAAACGTACAGCTATGAAAGAGTACGTCTCAGAAAGTTTATGTAAAGGTCACATTTGTCCCTCTGTTTCCCCTGTGGCTACGGGATTCTTTTTTGTCAAAAAAAAAGATGGTGGTCTACGCCCTTGCCTCGATTTTCAGGAACTAAATAAAATTACAGTGAGGAATACCTACCTTCTCCCGATTATCCCTGATCTTTACAACCAATTATCTGGAGCTAAATGGTTTTCCAAGTTGGACCTCAGGGGAGTGTATAATCTTATCTGTATTCGGAAGGGGGATGAGTGGAAAACAGCGTTCCTCACCTCTGAAGGTTTGTGTGAAAATTTGGTCATGCCCTTTGGTTTCACAAATGCGCCAGCAGTGTTTCAAAATTTAATCAATAATGTATTTTCTGATTTCATTGGACACTTTATGGTGGTATATTTAGATCAGGGGTCCCCAACCACTGGTCCATGGACCAGGCTGTTGGAGTTTTTTTGCCGATCTGCGGCGCCAGGTGCCTGCCCTGGTGGTTCATTATCACCGGGGCGCGAATGCTGCGACACACAGGGAGCCCGTGGCTGTAGTACTGTAGTGACAGCTGCTGCCGCCGGCTTCCAGAAGACATCAATACTCAGCCTCCGTCCCTGCATCTCTATACTGGCACGTCAGCTTCTTCCTGTGCTGAGTGGTCACGTGGTACCGCTCATTAAGGTCATGAATATGGACGCGACTCCACTCCCATAGGCGTGGGGTGCATATTCATGACCTTAATGAGTGGTACCACGTGACCGCTCCACACAGGAAGAAGCTGACTCGCCGGGATAGAGATACAGGGACGTTCAGCGATGGTGCGAGGAGGGTAAGTATGACCGGGGAACCCAGCGGAGCCCAGCCATGCATACAAGATGGGACAAGGGAGCCATGCATACAAGGTCTACATCTGAGAAATAAAAATGAAAAAAGCGTATACCGAATGGGAGGAATAAGGCTAAGCAACAGCACATGTGAAAAAGACTTGGGTATACTAATAGATCACAGACTGAACATGAGTCAACAGTGTGATGCAGCAGCAAAAAAGGCAAATACAATTCTAGGATGTATTAACAGAAGCATACAGTCTAGATCACGTGAAGTCATTATTGCCCTCTACTCCTCTTTGGTCAGACCTCATCTAGAGTACTGTGTCCAGTTTTGGGCACCACATTTTAAAAAAGACATCAACAAACTGGTGCAAGTTCAGAGAAGAGCGACCAGAATGGTGTCCGGTCTGCAAACCATGTCCTATGAAGGTTACAGGATTTGGGAATGTTTAGCCCTGCCCCCATATGACCAAAGCCCTGCTCCTGCCCCATGGTTACGGAATCCAAGATCGATCCTCTGGACCGTAACCCCTCCAATGTACCAAGTACTGAAGCGAATTGTGAACCATACGAGAATCAACAATCCGTTCCACTTCATACTCAGTTTGACCATCCACAGAGACAGGTGGCGGAAGAGATGGAGACCCAGCAGAGGAAGGTACAAATGACTTAAGAAGGGACTTATGGAACACATTGGGGATCCGAAGTGACGGAGGAAGGCGTAAGCGAAAGGCAACTGGATTGACAACCTCCATGATCTCGTAAGGACCAATAAACTTGGAACCCAGCTTAACAGAAGGAACCTTAAGATGTACAGTATGTTCCTAGTAGACAACCACATTTTATCTCCTACCAGAAATTTAGGTCCCACAGATCATCACTTATCAGCAAAATGTTTCTGTTTGCCCTGAGCCACCCCAATGTTCTTCTGGACCTCCCTCCACACCCCCCCCAACCGTAAAACTGTTGAATCAGCCCCTGGAAACCCTGAATCCAGCCTGGAAATTCACCAAAATGGGGGTTAAAACCGTAGTTACCCCTGACATGACCAGACCGGGAAAGAGGAAGACAGGACTCAATACCCGGCCTGGATCATGACAGTACCCTCCTCTCAAGGGGGGGCCACCAGACCCCCAGGTTTCCCAGGAAATGTGCATGACAAGCCCAAACTAACCAATCAGCATGGCCGGGTATTGAGTCCTGTCTCCCTCTTTCCCGGTCTGGTCATGTCAGGGGTTAACTTTTCTCTGCCTTGTTCTGGTGTCAGGACTGCTATTTCCACTGCTTCCTGCAGGCAATGTCAGTTATATTTTCTGCCTATGGCGTGAGTAGCTGACTCTGGCGATACCCTGATTTGTCCTGCTGAGTTTTGCTGACTTTACCAGTGTCTATTCATTCCTCTCCTCATGGCCCCCACTCTGTGTCTCCCTTAGTGTTTGGATTTCCCAATATTTGACTCGGCTTTACCTCTGACCTGATTCTGTCTTTTGTTTCTGCTTCTGACTGGCATTGAACTTCTGATTTGGTTCTGACTCTGAGATTGGTACTCCTCTTGGTACTCAGTTACTCTCTGGTACTGACCCGGCTTGTTCGACTATTCTGCTGCCACCTGGTGGTAGCCACGCTGCAGTGCCGCTATATACTCTGTGCAGTTATGCAGTCCTCACTCCACTCTGCTGCCATCCAGTGGAGTTTGCATTTACTTTCAGAGCTGCAGCGTGACAGTATGTTTGTGATTCTGGGGGTGATCGTTTGTGTAGGGGGTTCAGGAGCTGAGCTCACTCCACACTAGGCAGATACTGGCTAAATTAAATAGCCAGCAGCTGTCTTTATCAGCCATGGATGGAGATGAGCTCCCGCTCATGAGGTTTTTTATTATCACTTTTCCACTTTAAAGAAAATGCAATAAAAAAACATTAAAATGTTGTACATAGCCAAAAATTGTATGAATAAAACTGCAAACATTAACATTTTTTTTGTTCATGAATTTGAATCAAACTCAATGAAATCAGCTTATCCCGGCGAATTCAAACAAAATTATGCTCATTGCCTTTTTACACACTGCAGATTACATCAGTCACAGAAGGCTGACATGACCTCACACATGACTGTGCATGCTTGCCCATAATGCCTTGCAGTGTATCTCATCACATGGTATAGCACAGCCAATCGGGAGGGACTGTCATTACTTGTATAAAAGCCTAAGCAGGGCTCCCTGCAACAATTTTAGACTAGTGAGAGGACATTAGAGCTCAGCAATAGAAACAGGAAGTCTAAAGCCTAAAGCATTGGACAAATAATATTACACTTTTTCTCTCTGTCTCTTTCTTCCTCTTCCCCCTAAAGCTATGCTGACAATATAGAAATAAAACAGATTATATACAGTCTTGGGGAAATGCAGTATTTCAACTACATTTTTTCAAAGCAATTGGACTGTTTGCAGTGAAAATTTGCTGCAAATCAAATTTTTGGAAGAAATTTGCTAAATTCGAATTTCAAAAGGATCAATCATCTTTAGCTACTTCTTAATTTTTCGCAATATTTTCTTTCTCAATACCTCATTAAATGTTTAGTTTTTATTCTTAAAGTCACAGTTCTCTTGCAAAGACCATTCTCTACCATAATTTACAGTCAGGATGGTGGTGTTTTTTTTTTTTGCTGTTGCTCCCTAGGAAATATCTCCAGGCTTCCTTTTTAGACCTATTCACATGCCCATATGCAAAATAGCACCAGTCATGTGTGCAAATTGCAGACTTGATTGGCTCCTTATGCTCGTGCCGAGTAGTGCATGATGTATTCTTTATTTTTCCACACACACCATCCATCTTTGTTGAGAATTGCTACACTATTATTGGCCAATTGTGCACATAGACAGCAAACTGAATGAAAACACAGTTGTCTAAATGAGTCCTAACAATGAACTACATTTTACCTTGAAATTTTGTAATTAAATGGAATCTGTCCCCAGGCACTACTTATATATGCATGTGGCTCTTTGAAAGACAAGACCAGCAATACTTTTTTCATGGCCAATTCTGTTCCTCAGTTACTGAGAAATCAATGTTTGAGTTGATATGCAAATGAGACTGAATCAATATTTGTAGATCTGAAGCCTCTGTCACTCCAGCTCTATTCTCGCCACTTTCCTATTACCCCTTCTGAATGTAACAATTTGGGGCTAAATCAAACCTTTTTTTCCAATTATGATGTTTTAAAATTCTTTGAAGCGCTTTTAAGTAGTATTGTTTTGAAAATGGTCACTTGTGAGGGAAGTTTTGCTGTTTTGGCACTTTAGGGGCCCTGCAATTTCAACATGACGTACGCAATCTACTTCAAACAAATTTGCGATACCAAAATAAAATAGCGCACTTTCCCTTTTGAAACCCACCATGTGCTCAAACAGTATTTATTTTACTACATTTGAGGTATCATCACATTTTGGAAAAAGTGCGTAGCAAATTGTGCTGTCAATTTTTTCCCATTTCCCCTGGAAAAATTGTAACATTTGGGGCTAAAGCCATAGTTTTCTGGAAAAAAAAATATTTTATCAAATTCAATAAACATTGTGTTAATTCCTGTGATGTACCTGAAGGGTAAAAAATACTTCTTGACACAGATTTGATCACTTTTATGGGGCAGTTTTTAAAATAGTATCACTTTAGGGGGGTTTACAAAAACACTTCAAAACTGAATAGGTCCCAAAAAAATAGTTTTTGTAAAACTTCGTAAAAAAATAATGAAAATTTGCTGTTAAATTTTTAAGCCTTTTAACATCTTAACGAAAAGGATAATGATGTAAAGTGAAAAAATGGTAAACGTTGTTGACATTTTTTGTGTGGTATGACTATCTTCTTCACGGGTACATAAAGTTTAAAAATTGCTAATATTTCTGCATTATATAATAGTTACATAGGTTGAAAAAGACCAACTATAAGTCCATCAGGTTCCACCTTTCTCCACCAATTGTACATTTGGTCATTAAATTATCTATAACACTAATTTGTAGAAAATTTCAGATGATTTCATAAAAAAATTGATAACAAAATTACCGTATATACTCGCGTATAAGCCGAGATTTTCAGCCCATTTTTTAAGGCTGAAAGACCCCCTTATAGACCCCCTTATATTCATGACTTTAATGAGCGGTACCACATGACCGCTGTAGGAAGGAAGAGCAGGGGCTGCAGAGACGCGCTGGCGGGGGGGTGAGTATAGCGATATTCACCTGTCCCCGTTCCACCGCTGCGCGCTGCTCTGACCGCCTCGTCCTCTGGCTGTGATGTTCAGGCAGAGGGCGCGATGACGTAGTTAGTACACGCCACACCCTCTGCCTGAGCACTCACTGACAAGAGGACCCGGAAGACAGCGGCGCACAGCGGTGGAGCGAGGACAGGTGAATATCTCAGGTGCCGGGGCCCTGAGCGAGCGGTGACACCGGCACCTGACCCCCATAGCGCGCCGGTGTCCCCACCTGCTCGGGACACCGGCACCTGGCCCCCAGCGACGAGAGGTGAGTATGTCATTTTTTTTTTTAGTTGCAGCAGCGGCAGCATAAGGGACCTATACTATGGGGCATAATCTATGGAGCATATGGGGCATAATCTGTGTAGCATATGGGGCATAATCTGTGTAACATATGGGGCATAATCTGTGGAACATATGGGGCATAATCTGTGGAGCATATGGGGCATAATCTGTGGAACATAAGGGCATAATCTGTGGAGCACATGGGGCATAATCTGTAGAGCATATTGGGCATAATCTGTGGAACATATGGGGCATAATCTGTGGAATATATGGGGCATAACCTGTGGAGCATATGGGCATAATCTGTGGAGCATATGGGGCATAATCTATGGAGCATATGGAGCATAATCTATGGAGCATATGGGGCATAATCTGTGGAGCATATGGGGCATAATCTATGGGGCATAATCTATGGAGCATATGTGGCATAATCTATGGAGCATTTTATGGGGCATAATCTATGGCGCATCTTATGGGGCCATTATTAACCTTTATGGAACTTTATATGGGGAGTATTTTGTATGGATTATCTTATGGGGCCCATCATGAACTGTATGGAGCATTATATGGGGCTCCTGATTCAATATGGATATTCAAAAACATTTAACCTACTGATGTCTCAATTAATTTACTTTTATTGGTATCTATTTTTATTTTTGTAATTTACCAGGAGCTGCTGCATTTTCCACCCTAGGCTTATACGCAATACATTTTCCCATTTTTTTGTGGCAAAATTAGGGGGGTCGGCTTATACATGAGTATATACTGTAATAAAAAAAACTTGAAACATGTCAATTAGTGATGAGTGAGCATGCTCGGATAAGGTGGTATTCAAGCATGCTCATGTGCTCATGGAGTATCTTTGTTGTACTCGAATAACATGTTGATGTTGAGATTAAAACATGACATTTAATGATAACATTTAAAATTAAATAAATCATAATAAAATGAAATGTGGGGGTAGGAGCGAAGCGAGGGGGGGGGATTAGGACAGGGCTCTTAGTCCTGACAATGAGTGTGTCCAGGCTAGATGTATATATATCCAACAGGAAGAGAAAGACACCTGAAACATATGGTGTAATCAGACATGAACGGAATATTGGTTGCATATAAATGAACCTGTGTAGACAACAGCCTGCAGCATAAAAACTACATAGAACAAAATGAAAAAAATATACCATATGGAACTTAGAAGCCAAACAATGAGAGCAATATAAAAAATGTAGGCATAATATAAATAGTTGTAATAAAATTGTTGTACCAGATTTCAAATATGAAATCTTTTTGTATGTATGCAAAACCTTACATAGTCGTTATGTTATTTGCCGTGCACGAAAAAATGACGGCAACACACTTGTATGGAGGAAGGGTCTGAAGATGACTCCACTGACTCGTAAATGGCAAGTATGTCATATAGGATTCAGATTGTTACGTCTGAGAAAAACAGATTAAAGTGGGAAGTAAAAAATGAACGTAGCACAATCAAGAGCAGGCCGGGCCAAAACGCGCGTCGAGGCGGACACGCATCTCCCTGTGCTGTGGGGTGTATCTTGCATAGGTAATGATTACTTAAATATTTGTTCCCACTTAGATAATACATGTACAAGTATAAATATATACTCTCGTGCACAAACAAAAATTAGCAACAGCCACATATAGAACATTAAGCTGAATGGAAGCGAACCTAGTACAGATAACAGCGTTTACAGGAAGAGCACCATAGGAAAAAAAACAAATATATATATATATATATATATATATATATATACACTTCCCGGCCAAATATAGGTAGTGATATAAATTCATTGGTATGGTATAAGGTAACCTCCTTCTTCCCCCACCTTTATTTCATTTTATTATTATGATTTTTTAATTTTAACTGTTATCATTCAAAGTCATGTTTTAATCTCAGCATCAAGTGGATGCTGGAATCTCCTTTTTCTCCTTGACTTAGTCACGAATGCCAAAAATTACTTGGTCACTATGGATTTAAACTCCCATAGACGCCTCTAGGATAATGCTACGTACAATTTTCTGACTTATAGTTGAGAGGAAAAGCAAATGATCCCTTGTTTTGTTTAATGTTTTTCCTTTTTCCTTGTAGCTAAAATCCACAGCCAAATAGCCTTTTAGTGTCAGACTTTCTTTATTCGCAGGCGGTTACTGTTGGCCGCTTTCATCATGCGCAGTGTCCTCTGTGGGCCTGACATAAGGACGTTTGTTGTGACAGTCTTTGTACTAGAAAGACACTCCGTGTAAAAGTTGTCTCATCCCTGTCTGTAGTAAGGGCATTGTATCTTGAAATGACAGATGCAATTCTTGTTTATCCCTCATATGTTTTATTTCAGGAAAATATTGGACGGACGCTGAAACATTTTAATGAGGTTTCTTTCTCAGTCTGAGGGGGAAAAGCGATGTCTGTGATGTCTGATGATTTCTGGCCCTCCGTTGATGCCTTGTGTATAGTGAATTTACAGAGTTTTCATTATTTAATCCTTCAGTCTGGATTTTTTTTTTTTAACAGCCGATGTCCATCAAATTAAATTAAATGCCACATATTGGATTTGTAGAGCAGAATCTTTCATTGATATATCCACAAAGCAAAATTCTAAACTCTAGACTCTAGATTGCATAGCCTACCACCCACCGGAACAAATGAAAATAGCTGGGAGGAATATCATGTCCAGAAACAGTATTTCACAGCAGATATAGGGTTATTCTACAGGTAAAAGTAGCATTAAAATCATACTAGGCTGTTTTACTGGAACAGCAGCTGCAGAGAGAAATTGAACTTATATCTTCCCTGCAGCTGCTCGCTTCTAATCCTTGGGGCGGTGCAGGGAGCTGTTAAGGTCACTACTCACTTTACAGGGATCTCCCTGTAATCACTAACCCAGCCACATTGATTGATATTTCAACATAGAACAAAAATAGGCCAGCGCTCCATCCAGGTGTATAATGTAAAAAAGGTCTTTTATTCAGCCATAAAACAACGTTTCGACCACAGCAGGTCTTTGTCAAGTATAGTTGACAAAGACCTGCTGTGGTCGAAACGTTGTTTTATGGCTGAATAAAAGACCTTTTCTACATTATACACCTGGATGGAGCGCTGGCCTATTTTTGTTCTACATTGCTTCCAAGTGGGTTCCTTGGACTGGTACGTGCGCCCCAAGTCTGTGAGTGCTGTCAACTTGCTCTTCTTTTTCTTGATATTTCAACATAGTCTAATACGGTTAATAGCCGTTTCGATGTGAAGCGATTCCAACTCAAGAGGATAAAATTACAAATAATTTTTATTCAGTATGAGGATTAAAAAACAAACAAATAATAAAAAGACAGGGCAAAACATCCAAAAAGGAGGGGAAAAACACACAGTATCAATCAGTAAGTAGTGGGAAATGGTGGGATAAGGATGAAGGGTTAGCCTCAGACCAGAACCTACAAATGCTAACGTAGTCGATGAGAGCAATGAAAAGAGCTTGCCTGGAGAGGAAAGTGGTCTACACAGTGAATGGTGCTAGGGAATGCTAGTAAATTGACACAATAAGGCTGTTTAGAAAAGCATAATGTAGGTGGTTCCCACATGGAATGTATGAAAAGATGCGTCCCTGGAAATGTCCGTGCCGTGGTATACCTAGATGCAGTCAATGCCAGTGCTCTGCACTAGCATGACACCGCACAAAAGACCTCCCCAGGAGGATCCCTTCTATGCACCAAAGTCCCAGAGGTATGCAAGAAAATAAAGAGCTAGTAGCAGGTACGGACTGGAGCTGAAATTCAGCCCTGGCGTTTGAAATCACACAGGCCCATGTTGTCCTCGTCCCCAAGCACTAGATGGGATATATTACTATTATTACCCTGGGTGGTAGAAAGGAAGATTTACTACAAGACCAATATTTCTAATGATTCCCGTGGCCTGCTGGGGTAAGTGACGGAGTCAGCGACTTTGTGCTCCGTCAAAACTCTTAACAGTAAAGGTGTCTTGCGAACACCGATTCTGCTAACAGCGTAGCAGACAAAGCAGCCCACGACCTGACAGGCCCTTCTGGCATTTGCCAGAATTGCCAGATGGCCAATCCGGCCCTGGCAAGTAGATAAGTAACATTACCTAAAGGAAAATGGTACTGTGCACAGTGGAGCTGGTTGTGTTCCCCTCATACCTGATGGGCGCCGTTTTGCTGCGCGCTTCTTCCGGGGGGCTTGTCAGGGGTAGAAGATGCTTATAAGTATTCAGTGTCTTATTATGATTGGATGCAGCCCATATGTGCTGCAGCGCGTGTCATCGGGACTCCGCCACATGTCGCTAAAGGGACTTCTGGAATAGTACTCTGGTAGAACGCAGTGGAATGCACGGCGGTCACCAGTTAGAGCACTTCTGGAAGTTAGAGGGGAGACAGGACCCGGCACACATGCAATCGCCAGAGCAAGATCCCATCCGGACAGGGGGCTATCCGGACATGTAAGTAGATAACAGTGTGAGTTCCTTCAACGGGGAGGAAAGAAGGGGAGGGACCTGAGCCATGTCGTTCAAAGTGGGAGTATGCAAAAACTGCTGTTCAACGTGTGAGGTAGGGGGGACAATAGAGTATGGGACAGGATCTGTCCTTATGCCACAATAGTGAAAGAATGTGAAGGACAGGAGGCAGAGGAAGGGGAAAGTAAAATCCCAACATAGGGAAAAAGATATATACTGTATGATGTGTGACCCTATCAACCTGTTGTGCCAAAAAGTCAGTGTATTGGCTGTAGTAAACTGTAGGTAATACAGAATGTGAATGACTGATATACTAATACATAAGCAATTAAACAAAGCAGTATTAAGGATACCACAATGATGTAATGACTTATTGTGATAGGCATTATGAAGTGCATAAGTACTGGGGAATCGATGAGGGAAAATGTTAGAAAAACAATAAAAAATTTATATAAATGTAAAAAATATATTAATAATGAAAAAGGGAGGGTGAGGGGTGCGGGGGCAGCACTGAGAGTGTCCCAATGGGATAGGTACCTGGGAAGATTATAACGTCCTTGTTACATCAAAAGGTATCCATAAATCAACATAATATAATAAGGATAAACTCTATAGATTCAAAAATGGTTTAATGTGACTAATCAGTAAGGTTGGTTAAGAAGGGGTGAGTGTGCTGATGGTGAATAATGGGTGTGAACATATTGATGAGTGAATTAAGTACAAGTTATACATAATAATAACAACCAAATAAGTGCCGTGGGTCTTATAATAACTATTTTATTATAAGAAAGAAGTGCCAACATAGTGTTATACATTAAATTCAATAAGGTGCCTTCGTACAAAGGTTAATACAGTACTTTGAATAGGTAAAGTGCCAAAGTGCGTCCCCAAAAGGGGAGATGAGAGGGGAAGGGATGGCTGTGTACGTGTAAAACTGTCATTGGTACCAGAAATGTCAGATTGTAGCCCCATAAGGCCAGGGACTCAAAGGTGCTGAATAACTATGGCAAAAAATGGAGTATATCATAAAAATGTGAATACTTTTAAGGTCATACAGGTCCAAAGAGAGGATACACTCAGCTCTCACCAAGGAGGAAGGGGAAGACCCGTGCCAAGTGTGGGTACATTGTTATAATATTACTGTATTAATACTCCAATCTGAAAGTTCAGATAGTCCATGATAATCAAATTTAAGCGTTCCTTAGTTCTTGGAGGAGCTAATGGCAGGGTAGATGCAGATGGATCCCACGATGGTCCCCAAGTCATTCACGGCACTACTCTGTTCCAACCATGTAAAGGAATGGATCCCTTAATGATGACTGGGAAAACGATGCTCTGATGAATGGTGCACATCCTAGGATGACTATAAAAATGGTAATTAAAACCATGTTAAAAAAGGGAACAATAAATAAAATCACCACTAGGACCCAAAGAACCATCCCCAAGATTATAGCTACAAAAAGGAATTAAAGCCGAAGCTTTCATTAAGGCCTTGAGGTGTCAGGGTGCTCAGCTGGTATATCCACCTACTTTCATGTTGGGCTAAAGTCTTGCTGGTGTCATGCCCTCTTATGTCCATGTCAACTTGGTCAATGTCCATAATAATGAGGCCCCTGGGACTGCAATTATGGTGTGTTTTAAAATGGCGGGTCAGGGTTTTAAGGAGTGACCAATCCTCGATCGTTTGTGCTCTTTCAATATCCCTAATATGTTCTCTTACCTTAAGCTCACGAATGGCAAGTCCGATATAGTTAAGGTTGCAGGGGCACGGTAGATAAGCCCCCAAGATGAACATGTTAGATGTTTCTTTATTTCAAAACTTTTTGATCAGTTGTAATAGGTGGCGGGGACCCTCATGTACCTTCTCTCTCCTTAATTCTGTTCACATGTGTCACGTGAGGCACCCTGATTTTATTAATGTTAATCTACTGTGCGGTTTACTAATGTTTTACTATTATGTGTGTACTGTAATGTAATTGTACAGTAGTTGGCATGTATTGTGTTATGAATGTGCTAGAGATGGTTTCTGAGCAGAGGCTCCCTCTGGTGGTTACAGACAGTACTGAACCTTTCAGCGAGGAATGGCAATCTGGGATCACGGACTGGTCTGATATAAGGGAGTGTTATGTTTCGGTAGCTGAGGAGAGCAGGCAAAAACGGCAATACACCAGAGAGGTTGGAATCTATTGGATTGCAGTACCCTGACTAACCACCACAACTAAAGGCAGCCGTGGAGCGTTCCTACGTTGGTCCTAGACGCCTCTTCACAGCCTGAGAGATTAACTACACCTAAAGATAGAAAGAGGAAAGCTATCTGCCCCGGAGAAGATCCCCAAAGAACATAGGAAGCCCCCAAACATGTAATGGCGGTTAGACAAGAGGAAATACAGACACAGACAGAAAATAGTATGAGCAAACGCTGGGGCCCAATCTGCTTAGACAGAAAAGGATAGAAAAGATACTCACTACAATCCAAAAAAACCCTAAAAAATGCCAACGCTACTGATTGCAAAAACCCCTGAGATCACACGACCTCTACCACCTAAATCAGTTCTCTGGTGTAACAAAACTAAGCCGCAGCCACTGAAAAAACTGGAAAAGGCAAATGAACAAATAACAGTGGCTCCAGCGGAACTGAGAGGAGCCCAAGCCCCCCGGGGGGTACCTGGCTAACCTCACAGAAATGCAGAGAAATATGCAAAAGGTAAGCACAAAAATAAAAACAGAAAATATCTTATCTGAAAGCAGAAGAAGAGGCAAGACTCAGCAAGCTTCCAAGTGAACCAGGAACCACAGTTGAGACAAGAACAATTGATCACCGGCAACCATGATGGGAGGGAACCTCCCTTATATCAAGCCAATCTGTGACTCCTGATTGCCAATCCTCATTGAATGGTTCAGTACTGTTTGTAACCACCAGAGGGAGCTTCTGCTCAGAATTCATTTCCAAAACATTCACAACAGTACCCCACCTTGAGGAGGGGTCACCGAACCCTCATTTGTGCAACCAGGTCGGTCAGGATGAGCTCGGTGATACGCACGGATCAGTCTCCTAGCATAGATGTCCGAAGCAAACACCCAAGAATTGTCCTCCTGACCATAACCTCTCCACTTAACCAAATACTGGAGTTTCCGTCTAGAAAAACGAGAATCCAATATTTTCTCAACCACATACTCCAGATTGCTCTCAACCAAAACAGGGTCAGGAGGCACACCCATAGGAACCACTGGCTCGACAAACCTCTTCAATAAGGACTTGTGGAACACGTTATGGATCTTAAATGTCCCTGGAAGAAGTAAACGAAAGGAAACAGGATTAAGAATCTCCATGATCTTATAAGGTCCAATGAACCTAGGCTTAAACTTAGGATTGCAACTCTCATAGGGATATTTCTTGAGGACAACCAGACCAAGTCCCCCACTTTAAATCGAGGACCATCAGTCCTATGCCGGTTGGCAAACCGCTGGGACTTCTCCTGAGAGAGGGACAACCTCTCCACTACCTGGTCCCAAATCTGCTGCATACGCTCCACAACAGAGTCAACACCCGGACAGACAGAAGCCTCCGTCTGTCCCGAAGAAAATCGAGGGTGAAACCCAAAATTGCAGAAAAATGGAGACATCAAAGTGGCAGAGCTAGCCCTATTATTAAGAGCAAACTCAGCCAAAAGCAAAAAAGAGACCCAGTCATCTTGATCAGCAGACACAAAGCATCTCAGATAAGTCTCCAATGTCTGGTTTGTTCTCTCAGTTTGTCCATTGGTCTGAGGATGAAAAGCCGAGGAGAAAGACAATTGAACACCAAGTTTAGAACAAAATGTCCTCCAAAATCTGGAAACAAACTGGACTCCTCTGTCAGACACAATGTTCTCAGGAATGCCGTGTAACGGAACCACGTGCTGAAGGAACAAAGGCACCATTTCGGAGGAGGAAGGCAACTTAGGTAATGGCACAAGATGTATCATCTTGGAAAACCTATCACAAATCACCCAGATAACGATCATTCTCTGAGAAACAGGGAGGTCGGAAATAAAATCCATAGAGATATGGGTCCATGGTCTCTTGGGCACAGGCAATGGCATCAACAAACCACTAGAGCGAGAGCAAGGCTTGGAGCGAGAGCAAGTCCCACAGGACTGCACAAATTCCCTGACGTCACGAGACAAAGTAGGCCACCAAAAGGACCGACTCACCAAGTCTCTGGTGCCAAAAATTCCAGGATGACCGGCCAACGCGGAACAATGAATCTCAGACATCACACTCTTTTTCCACCGGTCTGGGACAAACAATTTCCCAATAGGGCAGCGCTCGGGTTTATCCTCCTGACACCCTTCCAGAGCCAGTCTCAAATTGGGCGAGATGGCGGAAAGAACTACACCCTCTTTCAAAATAACAGCAGGATCAGATAACTCAGGAGAGTCCGCAAGGAAACTCCTCGAGAGGGCATCCACTTTAACATTCTTAGTGCCAGGAAAAAAGGAAACCACAAAATTAAAACGTGTGAAAAACAAGGCCCACCTGGCCTGTCTAGGATTAAGTCGCTTGGCTGATTCGAGATAAACCAGATTCTTATGGTCCGTGAGGACCACCACCTGATGTTTGGCTCCCTCAAGCCAATGTCTCCACTCTTCAAAAGCCCACTTCATGGCCAATAACTCCCGATTACCCACGTCATAATTACGTTCAGTTGGAGAAAATTTTTGAGAGAAAAAGGCACAAGGGTTACTTTTAGAGGTCTCAGGATCACTTTGGGACAAAACGGCACCTGCCCCAATTTCAGAGGCATCAACCTCCACCTGAAATGGCAGAGAAACATCAGGCTGCTGTAGAACAGGAGCAGAAGTGAATCTCTGCTTAAGTTCTTGAAACGCAGAGACTACCTCAGGAGGCCAATTCACCACATCAGAACCCTTTTTGGTCAAATCAGTCAATGGTTTAACAATAACAGAGAAATTACCAATAAATTTACGATAAAAATTGGCAAAACCCAAGAATCTCTGAAGAGCCTTTAATGAAGTAGCTTGGACCCAATCACAGATGGCCTGAACCTTGACCGGGTCCATTTCAATAACAGATGGAGACAAAATGAATCCCAGAAATGAGATCCTCTGTACGCCAAAAAGACACTTTGATCCCTTTACATACAGAGCATTCTATCTCAAAATCTGGAACACAGTCCGAACATGTTTGACATGAGAGTCCCAGTCATTGGAAAAAATCAAGATATCATCCAAATAAACAATCAGAAATTTATCCACAAAATCCCTGAAAATGTCATTCATGAAGGACTGGAAGACGGAAGGAGCATTAGTGAGCCCAAAGGGCATCACTAGGTACTCAAAATGCCCCTCTGGGGTATTAAACGCCATCTACCATTCATCCCCATGCTTAATGCGAATCAGGTTATACGCCCCCTGAGGTCAAGCTTGGTAAACCAAGTAGCACTTTTCACCCTGGAAAACAGGTCAGAATTCAAGGGTAACGGATATTGATATTTCACAGTGATCTTGTTCAAGAGACGATAATCAATACACGGCCTTAATGAACCATCCTTTTTGGCCACAAAGAAAAAACCGGCACCCAAGGGTGAAGAGGATGGTCTGATATGACCCTTCTCCAATGACTCATTGATATAAGACCGCATAGCGTCATGTTCAGGTACAGACAAGTTAAAATCCTCCTCAGCACCCAGAGAAAAAGAGGGAAAAAAATGCAACAAACAGGGAAAAAAAATTTCTGACAACTCTGACAACTTTTTCTTTCCACACTATTTTTCCCTTCTGTGAGAACCATACAATTTTCAGTTTGGCTGGTGATACTGTTATGTTTCGGTAGCTGAGGAGAGCAGGCAAATGACCCTCAGGATTGGGCTTTTTCCCTGACACCTGGGGATCCTGTTTTGAATGATGTTGATGAACTTTTTCTGGCTCTGGGGTTATTGTTCGATGAACATAATGTCACTGATCAAGCTGAAAGAACCTTGTTGGCATTAAATCAGGGTCTTGAAGGCCCTGAGTTGTACTGTCAGAAATTCCGAAAGTGGGCAGTCCTGACCAAATGGAATGATAATGCTTTGGCAGCCCTTTTTCGGAAGGGGCTGTCAGAGAATGTAAAGGATGTTATGGTGGGATTCCCTGCTCCCTCTGGTCTCACTGATTCTATGTCATTGGCTATTCAAATTGACAGACGTTTGCGTGAGCGCAGAGGTATGCGTGAGATAGTGTTGCCTTGTGAGCCAGCTTCTGAGCCCATGCAGTGTGATAGAGTGACTTCTGGGGCACAGCGTCATGAGTTTCGAAAGTGCAATGGGTTATGTTTCTACTGTGGTGACGCCTCTCATGCTATTTCGGTCTGCCCTAGGCGGGGAAAACGTTTTGCACGCTAAGTTGTCTTGGGTAGTGTTCAGACTAAATTTCTGTTGACTATTTCCCTGATTTGCTCCCTGTCCACATTTTCTGCTCAGGCTTTTGTTGATTCAGGAGCAGCTATTAACCTGATGGATTTTGACATTGCCAAACGTTGTGGGTTTCCCATGATACCCCTGCGGAAGTCTATTCCCCTACTGGGCATTGATTCTACCCCTTTGGCGGAGAATAAACCCTAGTTTTCTACTCAGGTGATAATGAGGGTTGAACCAGATCATCAGGAGAGTTGCAAATTTCTGGTGCTGTATAATCTGCATGACATTATTGTACTAGGTTTCCCTTGGTTACAGTCTCATAATCCTGTTTTGGATTGGAAATCTGTGTCTGTGACCAGTTGGGGCTGCCAATGTGTTAATGCCGACACTCCTGTTTTTTCTGCCTCTCGCCAGTCTCAGGATGTTCCTGACTTTTTGACTGATTTATTGGATGTATTTAGTGAAAGTAAATCTGTATCCTTGCCCCCTCACAGGAGCTATGATTGCGCTATTGAATTAGTGCCTGGTGGTAAATTTCCTAAAGGTCACCTTTTTAACTTGTCTGTACCTGAACACGATGCTATGCGATCTTATATCAAGGAGTCATTGGAGAAGGGTCATATCAGACCATCCTCTTCACCCTTGGGTGCCGGTTTTTTCTTTGTGGCCAAAAAGGATGGTTCATTGAGGCCGTGTATTGATTATCGTCTCTTGAATAAGATCACTGTGAAGTATCAATATCCATTACCCTTGATTTCTGACCTGTTTTCCATGGTAAAAAGTGCTGGTTGGTTTACCAAGCTTGACCTCAGGGGGGCGTATAACCATATTCGCATTAAGCACGGGGATGAATGGAAGACGGCGTTTAATACCCCAGAGGGGCATTTTGAGTACCTAGTGATGCCCTTTGGGCTCACTAATGCTCCTTCCTCTTCCAATCCTTCATGAATGATATTTTCAGGGATTTTGTGGATACATTTCTGATTGTTTATTTGGATGATATCTTGATTTTTTCCAATGACTGGGACTCTCATGTCAAACATGTTCGGACTGTGTTCCAGATTTTGAGAGAGAATGCACTGTATGTGAAGAGATCAAAGTGTCTTTTTGGCATACAGAAGGTCTCATTTCTGGGATTCATTTTGTCTCCGTCTGTTATTAAAATGGACCCGGTCAAGGTTCAGGCCATCTGTGATTGGGTCCAACCTACTTCATTAAAGGCTCTTCAGAGATTTTTGGGTTTTGCCAATTTTTATCGTAAATTTATTGGTAATTTCTCTGTTATTGTTAAACCATTGACTGATTTGACCAAAAAGGGTTCTGATGTGGTGAATTGGCCTCCTGAGGCAGTCTCTGCGTTTCAGGAACTTAAGCAGAGATTCACTTCTGCTCCTGTTCTATGGCAGCCTGATGTTTGTCTACCGTTTCAGGTGGAGGTTGATGCCTCTGAAATTGGGGCAGGTGCCGTTTTGTCCCAAAGAGATCCAGAGACCTCTAAGAGTAACCCTTGTGCCTTTTTCTCTCAAAAATTTTCTCCAACTGAACGTAATTATGACGTGGGTAATCGGGAGTTATTGGCCATGAAGTGGGCCTTTGAAGAGTGGAGACATTGGCTTGAGGGAGCCAAACATCAGGTGGTGGTCCTCACGGACCATAAGAATCTGGTTTATCTCGAATCAGCCAAGCGACTTAATCCTAAACAGGCCAGGTGGGCCTTGTTTTTCACACGTTTTAATTTTGTGGTTTCTTTTCTTCCTGGCACTAAGAATGTTAAGGTGGATGCCCTCTCGAGGAGTTTCTTTGCTGACTCTCCTGAGTTATTTGATCCTACTGTTATTTTGAAAGAGGGTGTAGTTCTTTCCGCCATCTCGCCCAATTTGAGACTGGCTCTGGAAGGGTGTCAGGAGGATAAACCTGAGCGCTGCCCTATTGGGAAATTGTTTGTCCCAGAACAGTGGAAGAAGAGTGTGATGTCTGAGATTCATTGTTCCGCGTTGGCTGGTCATCCCGGGATTTTTGGTACCAGAGACTTGGTGAGTCGGTCCTTTTGGTGGCCTACTTTGTCTCGTGACGTCAGGGAATTTGTGCAGTCCTGTGGGACTTGCTCTCGCTCCAAGCCTTGCTCTCGCTCTAGTGGTTTGTTAATGCCATTACCTGTGCCCAAGAGGCCATGGACCCATATCTCTATGGATTTTATTTCCGACCTCCCTGTTTCTCAGAGAATGACCGTTATCTGGGTAATCTGTGATAGGTTTTCCAAGATGATACATCTTGTGCCATTACCTAAGTTGCCTTCCTCCTCCGAATTGGTGCCTTTGTTCCTTCAGCACGTGGTTCGGTTACATGGCATTCCGGAGAACATTGTGTCTGACAGAGGAGTCCAGTTTGTTTCCAGATTTTGGAGGACATTTTGTTCTAAACTTGGTGTTCAATTATCTTTCTCTCTGCTTTTCATCCTCAGACCAATGGACAAACCGAGAGAACAAACCAGACCTTGGAGACTTATTTGAGATGTTTTGTGTCTGCTGATCAAGATGACTGGGTCTCTTTTTTGCCTTTGGCTGAGTTTGCTCTTAATAATAGGGCTAGCTCTGCCACCTTGATGTCTCCATTTTTCTGCAATTTTGGGTTTCACCCTCGATTTTCTTCGGGACAGGAGGATTCTTCTGTCTGTCCGGGTGTTGACTCTGTTGTGGATAGAATGCAGCAGATTTGGGACCAGGTAGTGTAGAGGTTGTCTCTCGCTCAGGAGAAGGCCCAACGGTTTGCCAACCGGCATAGGACTGATGGTCCTCGGTTTAAAGTGGGGGAATTGGTTTGGTTGTCCTCAAGAAATATCCCTATGAGGGTTGCATCTCCTAAATTTAAGCCTAGGTTCATTGGACCTTATAAGATCATGGAGATTCTTAATCCTGTTTCCTTCCGTTTGCTACTTCCAGGGACATTTAAGATCCATAACGTGTTCCACAAGTCCTTATTGAAGAGGTTTGTCGAGCCAGTGGTTCCTATGGCTGCGCCTCCTGACTCTGTTTTGGTTGAGGCCGATCTGGAGTATGTGGTTGGGAAAATATTGGATTCTTGTTTTTCTAGACAGAAACTCCAGTATTTGGTTAAGTGGAGAAGTTATGGTCAGGAGGACAATTCTTGGGTGTTTGCTTCGGACATCCATGCTAGGAGACTGATCCGTGCCTATCACCGAGCTCATCCTGATCGGCCTGGTTGCACAAGTGAGGGTTCGGTGACCCCTCCTCAAGGGGGGGGTAGTGTTATGAATGTGCTAGAGATGGTTTCTGAGCAGAGGCTCCCTCTGGTGGTTACAGACAGTACTGAACCTTTAAGCCAGGAATGGCAATCTGGGATCATGGACTGGTCTGATATAAAGGAGGTTCCCTCCCATGATGGTTGCCGGTGATCAATTGTTCTTGTCTCAATTGTGGTTCCTGGTTCATTTGGAAGTTTGCTGAGTCTTGCCTGCTCTTCTGCTATCAGATAAGATATTTTCTGCTTTTATTTTTGTGCTTGCTTTTTGCATTGTTCCCTGCACTTCTGTGGAGGTCAGCCAGGTCCCCTCCGGGGGCTTGTGCTCCTCTCAGTTTATCTGGAGCCACTGTTGTTTGTTCATTTGCTTTTTCCTGTTTTTTCAGAGGCTGCGGCTTAGTTTTGTTACACCAGAGATCTGATTAGGTGGTAGAGATCGTGTGATCTCAGGTGTTTTTGCAATCAGAAGAGTTGGTATTTTTAGAGTTTTTTTTGGATTGCAGTGAGTATCCTTTCCTGTACTTTTCTGTCTAGACAGATTGGGCCCCAACGTTTGCTCATTCTATTTTCTGTCTGTGTCCGTGCTTCTTCTTGTCTAATAACAGCAAAAGTGAACTTAAAATATAACTTTTAATAGAACTAATATAAAAAGATATTAGTGAAAAATTAATGTCACCCTTTAAAAACAAAGTATGCTGGCATTTAAATCAAAGGAGTAATCACTCCTATACATAGGAATTGAGACCAGCACCTTGAGACAGGATAAATTAACCACCTATATTAATCAGTGGCAATTTTATGCCGAGGTGCAACTAATTGGAGGGATATATACACAAAGCAACCTCCAAGTGTTGTAAGAAGTCACCACGGAAGCACATATATATAACACACAATTATATTATGAGTGTGAATATAATGGGAGATAAAAAGAGTATGGAACGATCTCACCATTCGTATGAAGAGAAAGCAGGAGCCTTTCTCATAAACCAGATGTGAAACACCGGTAATGAATCCAACAGGAGGACAATTCCCTGTCACTCCCTAAGGGGCTATCAATAGACTAACCCCCAAGCTCCTGCCCTCACAAGGGCAGTCCACAACTAGCCCTATGACAACATACGCCCTGCACTTTCCCTAAACTTTCCCATTTAGGGAAAGTGCAGGGCGTATGTTGTCATAGGGCTAGTTGTTTTTTGTAAATTACTTGTATTAAAATCTAACTTCAAATCTGAGAAAGATAGAAAGATTTGGGAATATAAACTTATGATGACCTTTGACACTCTAGTGCTGGAATGAACGTGTCACATGGATTTATGTCTTTCTATATCAATTTAAGGAATCTGCTTCTCTGACCTTCTAGGGGCATCAAAACACAATAGCAGACTCCAATCAGAGGGCAATAAAACTTTCTCTCCTTATCTATGAACTGTTCCAATATTTATGTTCATCCCTCTGCCATAATGACAGTTCTGCTTCACGTCACTTGTCTTACCTATTGCATTATTCCTGTGTCCTGTTGTGTATATAAATATGTGATTCTTCAGATTTTGTATTAGTCTAGCCTGATGAAGAGACCTGAGTAGTCTCGAAAGCTTGCAATTTGTTACCATCTTTTCAGTTAGCCATTAAAAGGTATCAACCACTGAGGACTCTCAAGTCTAAATATTTTTCTAAAAGTAGATAAAGAGAATCAAATGAAAAAAAAATTGGACTCAGTAATTTTATTTTATTTTTTTTAAGGAAAATAACCCAGTATCATGTCTGTTAGTGACAAAAGTATGTGAAACTTTGCTTTTAGTATCTGGTGTAATGCCCTTGTACAGCAATAACTGTATCTAAATGTGTCTGATAATTGTTGATTAGTCCTAAACATCAGCATGTAGGAATATTTTGCCCATTCTGCCCTGCAAAACAGCTTAAGCTCTGTTACGTTGGTGGGTTTTCTTTCATGAACTGTCCATTTCAAGCCATTTCTATAAGATTCAAGTCAGGATTTTAACTTGGCCATAAAAAAACTTGGTCTATTTTTCTTCAATCATTATTTTGTATAATGACGTGTGCTTTGAGTCTTTGTCTTTCTACATTACCCATGTTCTCTTGAGATTCAGCTTATGTACAGATGTCCTGAAATTTTTCTTTAGAATTTGCTGATATAATTAAAAATTCATTGTTCCATCAATGATTGCAAACTGTCCTGTTCCAGATATAGCAAAAGATGTCCAAACCATTATACTACAACTACTGCATTTCACAGATGGTGTTATGTTTCGGTAGCTGAGGAGAAACTGCAAAAAATAGCCAAAGTAGCAATACACCAGAGAGGCTGGAAACTTTTGGATTGCAGTAACCTGAACTAACCGCCACACTAGAAGTAGCCGTGGAGCGTACCTACGGTGGTCCTAGACGCCTCATCACAGCCGGAGAGATAGCTACACCTAAAGGCAGAAAGATGAATGCTGTCTGCCCTGGAGCAGAATCCCCAAAGAAATAGGAAGCCCCCAGAACATGTAATGGCGGTTAGACAAGAAGAAAACACAGATACAGACAGAAAATAGAATGAGCAAACGCTGGGGCCCAAACTGTCTAGATAGAAAAGTATAGGAAAGAATTCTGACTGCAACCCAAAAAAAAACCCTGACAAAAATACCAACACTTCTGATTAACAAAAAACCTGAGATCACACGATCTCTACCACCTAAATCAGATCTCTGGTGTAACACACAGCAACACAGCAAATAAAAAGTGACAAAAGAACAAAGCAAAAATGCAAACACAATGAGCACAATTGCAGTGCAGGACCCCAAAAGGGGACCAGGCTGCAGTCCACTGCAAGCAGCAAACCAGCAGTGAAAATCCAACAGAGGAATAAAAAACCAAAACACTTATCTGAATGAGAGCAGGAAAGCAAGATGTGCTCCAAGCAAGAGCAGGAGGAACAATTGATTACCGGCAAGGCTGCTGGGAACTCATGTCACTTATATCATACCATTCAGAGCCAGCTGAAGGCCATTCAGTATTTAGTTCATGACCCTCAGCAACTACCGGAGGGAGCCCCAGCTCAGAAGTCGCCTCCAAGGTATTCACAACAGGTGGTATGAGGTTTTTGTGCTGTAATGCAATGTTTTCTTTCTCCAAACATAACATTTGTCATTTAAACTAAAAAGCTCTATTTTGGCCTCATCCCTCCGCAAAACAGTACCTTCTAGCTTGTCCAGGTGATATTTGTCAAACCGACAGTAACGTTCTTTTTGGAGAACAGTGGCTTTTTTCTTGCAAGCCTGCCATGCACACCATTGTTGTTCAGTGTTCTCCTGATAGTGAATTCAAGAACATTAACAATAGCTAATATGAGAGAGTCCATTAGTTGCTTAGATGTTTCCTTGAGTTCTTTGTTTTTACCTCATAGACTATTATATTCCTTGCTTTTGGCATGATCTTTGTTGGTTGAACACTCCTGGAGAGGGTAAAAATGCTCTTGAGTTTATTCCGTTTGTGCAGAATCCGACAGTAAATTGGTGGAGTCTAAACTCTTTATAGATGGTTTTGTGATCTTTTCCAGCCTGATGAGCATCATCAGCTTCTCTTTTAAGGTCCTTAGAAATCTCCTTTGTTTGTGCCATGATAGACTTCCACAGATATCTGCTGTGAAGATCAGACTTTGATGGATCTCTGTTCTTTACATAAAATGGGTCAACCACTCACAACTGGTTGTCATCACATGGTTTTGCTGCTAACACACATGATATTGCATCATTTTTTTAAAAGTCTAATATTTTTGACTCATTTGTTTTATTTATTTCTCTACATTTACCGTACTTTTAGGATTTGTATGAAAATATAGGCAGAAATATGGAAACTTCACAAACTCTACAACTTCACAAACTTTCAAGCACTACTATAAGAAATGACGGGTAATTTTCCATAGACAGCACTTGAACCCTTCAAATTCTTTGTGTCTGCTCAAATTACCATTTTTTTTTCTTTTTGCAGACTGTTGATCTGCTTACCCCTTCACATCTGGTTGATTTTCCATTTTTTTTTCTTTTGCCCTTCCATTCTTATCATAGAGCCATAACTGTTTCAGTTTTCCGTCCACCATATCAGGGCTTGTTTTTTGTTGGAAAAGTTACTTTTTGAATAACACCATTCATTTTATCATGTGATGCAGTCGAAAGTGGAAAAAAAATTGTGGTGGGTAGAAGCCATTGGGATCCTGAATCCTGTGGCAAAGGCTCAAAGCAGCCATGTAACATTACATGTTCATCCATTGACTTAACGAGGACCTGTTGGCTTTCTTGATATGTCTGTTTGGTAAATTCTTGTATGCCACATGAAATAACAATTCACAAAATAACAAATCTTTTCCCTTAATTGTGTAAATTCACCTGTTATTTCCATTAAATATTTCAGAATAAATTGACAAGTGGGCATTATCATTTTATTTGACATAAGGGTGTGTCCATATACACTCTGATACCATCAGCATTCATTGGATAGCTTCAGCGTTCACAGACACACCCTCTTGTTGAAATGTAATTATTTATAACTGGAATGGCGCAGCACAAGGAAAGATGATCCAGGATTGTTATATCCAGACAAATTCAAGTATTTATTAAAATAAAAATGTCAGGAGAATTGAAAGGTCATCTTTACACGGCTGTTGCTTGATACTACACTAACATTTCAGAAATAACGTGCCTTCTTCCTATTTCACTAGCAGTTACGGCTGTGTACAGATAAATAAAAGATGTGAGCCCATAACAGAGGCAGACAAATCCAATGCAATAGAAAGAAATCTTTTATTAACAAGCATATAAACTGAGAACGCTCATGTAAAAGCACTGAAACAGGTTCCAAGTTCATTATTTGGAGTTTCGCCCTTATTGTGTGTGTATATATATATATATATATATACACATATATAATATATTTATATAGATATAGATATATATATATATATATATATACTCTGCTCAAAAAAATAAAGGGAACACTTAAACAACAGAATATAACTCCAAGTAAATCAAACTTCTGTGAAATCAAACTGTCCACTTAGGAAGCAACACTGATTGACAATCAATTTCACATGCTGTTGTGCAAATGGAATAGACAACAGATGAAAATTATTGGCAATTATCAAGACCCCCTCAATAAAGGAATGGTTCTTCAGATGGGGACCACAGACCACATCTCAGTACCAATGCTTTCTGACTGATGTTTTGGTCACTTTTGAATGTTGGTTGTGCTTTCACACTCATGGTAGCATGAGACAGACTCTACAACCCACACAAGTGGCTCAGGGTAGTGCAGCTCATCCAGGATGGCACATCAATTCGAGCTGTGGCAAGAAGGTTTGCTGTGTCTGTCAGCGTAGTGTCCAGAGGCTGGAGGCGCTACCAGGAGACAGGCCAGTACACCAGGAGCCGTGGGGGGGGCCGTAGGAGGGCAACAACCCAGCAGCAGGACCACTACCTATGCCTTTGTGCAAGGAGGAACAGGAGTAGCACTGCCAGAGCCCTGCAAAATGACCTCCAGCAGGCCACAAATGTGCATATGTCTGCACAAACGGTTAGAAACCCACTCCATGAGGATGGTCTGAGTGCCCGAAGTCCACAGATGGGGGTTGTCCTCACAACCCAACACTGTGCAGGACGCTTGGCATTTGCCACAGAACATCAGGATTGGCAAATTCGTCACTGGAGCCCTGTGCTCACAGATGAAAGCAGGTTCATACTGAGCACATGTGACAGACGTGACAGAGTCTGGAGATGCTGTGGAGAGCGATCTGCTGCCTGCAACATCCTTCAGCATGACTGGTTTGGCAGTGGGTCAGTAATGGTGTGGGGTGGCAATTTTTTGGAGGGCCACACAGCCTCCATGTGCTCGCCAGAGGTAGCCTGACTGCCATTAAGTACCGAGATGAGATCCTCAGACCCCTTGTGAGAACATATGCTGGTGCGATTGGCCCTGGGTTCCTCCTAATGCAGGACAATGCCAGACCTCATGTGGCTGGAGTGTGTCAGCAGTTCCTGCAAGATGAAGGCATTGAAGCTATGGACTGGCCGACCGTTCCCCAGACCTGAATCCGATTGAGCACATCTGGGACATCATGTCTCGCTCCATTCACCAACAGTCACGTTGCACCACAGACTGTCCAGGAGTTGGCGGATGCTTTAGTCCAGGTCTGGAAGGAGATCACTTAGGAGACCATCCGCCGCCTCATCAGGAGCATGCCCAGGCGTTGTAGGGAGGTCATACAGGCACGTGGATGCACACACCACTACTGAGCATCATTTTGACTTGTTTTAAGGGCATTACATTCCACTTTAATTTTATGGGTGACTCCAAATCCAGGCCTCCATTGGTTACTAAATTTGATTTCCATTGATGATTTTTGTGTGATCTTGTTGTCAGCACATTCACCTTTGTACAGAACAAAGTATTCAATGAGAATATTTCATTCATTCATTCAGATCTAGGATGTGCTATTTGAGTGTTCCCTTTATTTTTTTGAGCAGTGTATATTTACACAGTATATAAAGAGAGAAAGAGCACAATAAGTAGAGAAAGACATGGTCAAACGAATAGAAGGAACAGTGCGAAGAGGAAAACCAAAAAACAGATGGCAAGATACAATCAAGATAACGTCGGAGTAGATCTTGGTGGTCCTCTATCTAGACTTTCACAAGATTGGTGTCTTCCTTCAGAGCATTCATCCACCAAGTTGCCATGGCTCGAGAACGAGCCGAAGGCCGTTAAAAAAATAAATAAATTAAGAAAATTATAAAATCTAGCAGTAAGAGACTATACCTACGGTAAGTATTTATTTATTTTACTCATTTATATAGCGCCATTAGTATGAAATATAGCCTAAACGTAAGGAACTACCCATGAATAATCCATCTAGCATTGATTGCTTTTATAGCAATAAAAAGATGGCAATAAGGATGGAATATACAGTGAATCAAAATGTAACTGGAATAAGTCCATACCATAATCTGGCATTCAGTATGTAATTAAGGCACCAAATTCAAGTCACATATGAAGATAAATATCTCTATACCATACAATTTACCGTATTTTTCGGACCATAAGACGCACTTTTTTCCCCCAAAATTTTGGGGGTGCGTCTTATGGTCGCAATATACTTACAAATCCGGTGGCGGCGGCGGTCCCGATGCAGCCTCCCTGTGCTCTGTGGTGCGGTGGTGTCGGGGCTTTGTGATGTGGCAGCAGTGGGGCTCTGTACTGCGTAGGGGGCTCCGCCGGCATTTCGTCATAGCCCGAAAGCCCCCGCAGCTCCGTTGCTACAACGCGGTGGCCTCCAGAAAGATGGTCGCCTGGGGCTGCACCTACTCAAATTCTAATCTCGGCAACGAGATTTCGTCTCCCGAGATTTCGGGACAAGATCTCGTTGCGGAGATCTGAATCTGAGCATGCGCAGCCCCCAGCGGCCATCTTTCCGGAGGCCTCCGCCAGCCATCTTTCCGGAGGCCTCTGCGCCGCAGCAACAGCTGCGGGGGGCTTTCGGGCTTTGACAAAATGCCTGCGGAGCTCCCCATGCAGCACAGAGCCCCGCTGCAGCCACACTACAGAGCCCCGACACCACCACACCACAGAGCACAGGGAGGTTGCATTGGGACCACCGCCACAGGATTTGTAAGTATATTGCGACCCCACAGAGCACAGCCACCCCACGGACACAGCCAACCCACAGAGCACAGCCACCCCACAGAGCACAGCTACCCCACAGAGCACAGCTACCCCACAGACACAGCCACCCCACAGAGCACAGCCACCCCACAGAGCACAGCCACCCCACAGAGCACAGCTACCCCACGGACACAGCCACCCCACGGACACAACCACCCCACAGAGCACTCCTGCAACACAGAGCATCACCACCGCACCAGCCTGGACCACCAAACGACCCCTGTGACCACTCCTCTACCTGTGCTGATCCCTTTGCTGGTAAGCTGAATTCGGACTGTAAGATGGACCCCCATATAACACATTATTTTTTTTCCCTATTTTCCTTCTGAAAATTTGGGGTGCATCTTATGGTCTGGTGCGTCTTATAGTCTGAAAAATACGAAATGGCAGGAAACTGGCAAATTAGCAAAAAAACACAGTGGGCATAGTCCTTATGTGTATCGCCACATCTCTGCATGACTTCCTCAGGGATGTAAATAAGTCCATGTGTAATGTATGTGGTACAGTTCATATAGCGTCTTGTGCTTGGGTGCGATGAAAATACTTGAGACACAGGTTGATAAAGAAAGTCTTGTATTGCTTCATACAAATTGGCAAAAATAAACACACAGGTTGCAAACACAGAAGCAGGAGACACAGCAGGCCAGAGTAATCTAAGCTCAGCAATAACTCTCCACAACAGATTCAGATCTTCTTCTCTGTTACCGCAAGTCCATGCAAACGTGAGGCTCTCAAGAGCAGAGTTCAGAGTCCACAAGTGCTTCAGAGTTCCTCAGTAGGAATGGCTGGAGTACAAGGTCCAAGGCTTCAGGAGTCAGAACACAGGTTCACTGCAGGCTAGATTCTGAAGCACTGATTGCTCAGCTGTGGCTGTTTAAGAAGCAAACGGAGAGAATCAGGGCGGGAACATGCAAGCTGGAAAACTCCATTTTGACTGAGGGCAAGATAGCTGCAGCAAAACAGAAAGCAAAATGGCCGACGAACAAACTGAGTTTCAGAAACAGATACACAGAACCTTACATTACTCCCCCCTTAGGGACAACCTCCAGATGACCTCAGACCAGGCTTGTGTGGGTACCTCTGATGAAACTGACGGAGCAAGCGAGGAGCATTAACGTTATTGACTGGCTCCCATGAGTTGTCCTCCACTGGGTAGCCCTGCCATTTAATCAGATATTGTAACTGATTTCTATACAACCTGGAATCTAAAATCCTTTCCACCACAAATTCCTCCTGACCATCGACTAGCACTGGGTCAGGGCAAGGAGAAGAACGTCCAGGAAACGTATTGGGTGTCGCAGCCTTTAGTAGGGATACATGAAAGACAGGGTGGATTCTCATAGTTCTGGGCAATTGAAGACGACAAGCAACGGCACTTATAATTTTACTGATTTTATAGGGTCCAATGTACTTATGTCCCAACTTAGACGATGGAATCCTTAACTTAAGATTTCTGGTTGACAGCCAGACCAGGTCTCCTACCTTAAAAGCTGGTGCAGGTTTACGAAATTTATCTGCTGCCTTCTTGTACCTTTCCTGAGCCGATTCCAGATTCTCCTTTAGAAGATCCATATTCTTCTGTAAAGTCGTGACTCTTTCAGCCACTGCTGGCAAAGGCGTCTCTATGGGAAATCGTGGTAGAATGTTAGGATGATAACCTAGATTAGAGTAAAAAGGAGACTGTTTAGTGGAGGCACTCTGAGAGTTGTTGTAAGAGAACTCAGCCAATGGAAGTAGATCCACCCAATCATCCTGTAGGTGGCAGATAAAGCAGCGGAGATACTGCTCCAGGGTTTGATTGGTTCGTTCGGTTTGTCCATTAGTCTGGGGATGAAAAGCAGAAGAAAGGTTTACTTTAATGTCCAATGCTGCACAGAAATTT
>JARQOD010000002.1:41777843-41811847 GCA_033576555.1 Oophaga sylvatica | reverse complement strand
CTTCCTGACCATAACCTCTCCATTTAACCAAATACTGGAGTTTCCGTCTAGAAAAACGAGAATCTAATATTTTCTCAACCACATACTCCAGATTGCCCTCAACCAAAACAGGGTCAGGAGGCACAGCAGCAGGAACCACTGGCTCAACAAACCTCTTCAACAAGGACTTGTGGAACACGTTATGGATCTTAAATGTCCCTGGAAGAAGCAAACGAAAAGAAACAGGATTAATAATCTCCATGATCTTATAAGGTCCAATGAACCTAGGCTTAAATTTAGGAGATGCCACTCTCATAGGAATATTCTTTGAGGACAACCAGACCAAGTCCCCCACTTTAAACCGAGGACCATCAGTCCTATGCCGGTTAGCAAACCGCTGGGCCTTCTCCTGAGAGAGGGACAACCTCTCCACTACCTGGTCCCAAATCTGTTGCATACGCTCCACAACAGAGTCAACACCTGGACAGACAGAAGCCTCCATCTGTCCTGAAGAAAATCGAGGGTGAAACCCAGAAATACAGAAAAACGGAGACATCAAAGTGGCAGAGCTAGCCCTATTATTAAGAGCAAACTCAGCCAAAGGCAAAAAAGAGACCCAGTCATCCTGATCAGCAGACACAAAGCATCTTAGATAAGTCTCCAATGTCTGGTTTGTTCTCTCAGTTTGACCATTGGTCTGAGGATGAAATGCCGAGGAGAAAGACAATTGAACACCCAGTTTAGAACAAAAAGTCCTCCAAAATCTGGAAACAAACTGGACTCCTCTGTCAGACACAATGTTCTCAGGAATGCCGTGTAAACGAACCACGTGCTGAAGGAACAACGGCACCAATTCAGAGGAGAAAGGCAACTTAGGTAATGGCACAAGATGTATCATTTTGGAAAACCTATCACAAATTACCCAGATGGTGGTCATTCTCTGAGAAACAGGAAGGTCGGAAATGAAATCCATAGAGATATGGGTCCATGGTCTCTTGGGCACAGGCAATGGCATCAACAAACCACTAGAGCGAGAGCAAGGATTGGAGCGAGAGCAAGTCCCGCTGGACTGCACAAATTCCCTGACATCACGAGACAAGGTAGGCCACCAAAAGGACCGACTAACCAAGTCTCTGGTACCAAAAATTCCGGGATGCCCAGCCAATGCGGAACAATGAATCTCAGACATCACACTCTTTTTCCACTGATCCGGGACAAACAATTTTCCAACCGGGCAGCGCTCGGGCCTATCCTCCTGACACCCCTCCAGAGCAAGTCTCAAATTGGGCGAGATGGCAGAAAGAACTACACCCTCTTTCAAAATAACAGAAGGATCAGATAACTCAGGAGAGTCCGCAAGGAAGCTCCTCGAGAGGGCATCCGCCTTAACATTCTTAGTGCCAGGAAGAAAGGAAACCACAAAATTAAAACGTGTGAAAAACAAGGCCCACCTGGCCTGTCTAGGATTGAGTCGCTTGGCAGATTCCAGATAGACCAGATTCTTATGGTCCGTAAGGACCACCACCTGATGTTTGGCTCCCTCCAGCCAATGTCTCCACTCTTCAAAAGCCCACTTCATGGCCAATAACTCCCGATTACCCACGTCATAATTACGTTCAGTAGGAGAAAACTTTCGAGAGAAAAAGGCACAAGGGTTACTTTTAGAGGTCTCTGGATTTTTTTGGGACAAAACGGCACCTGCCCCAATTTCAGAGGCATCAACCTCCACCTGAAATGGCAGAGAAACATCAGGCTGCCGTAGAACAGGAGCAGAAGTGAATCTCTGCTTAAGTTCCTGAAATGCAGAGACTGCCTCAGGAGGCCAATTCACCACATCAGAACCCTTTCTGGTCAAATCAGTTAATGGTTTAACAATAACCGAGAAATTACCAATAAATTTACGATAAAAATTGGCAAAACCCAAAAATCTCCGAAGAGCCTTTAATGAAGTAGGTTGGACCCAATCACAGATGGCCTGAACCTTGACCCGGGTCCATTTCAATAACAGATGGGGACAAAATGAATCCCAGAAATGAGATCCTCTGTACGCCAAAAAGACACTTTGATCCCTTCACATACAGAGCATTCTCTCTCAAAATCTGGAATACAGTTCGAACATGTTTCACATGAGAGTCCCAGTCATTAGAAAAAATCAAGATATCATCCAAATAAACAATCAGAAATTTGTCCACAAAATCCCTGAAAATGTCATTCATGAAGGACTGGAAGACGGAAGGAGCATTAGTGAGCCCAAAGGGCATCACCAGGTACTCAAAATGCCCTTCAGGGGTATTGAATGCCGTCTTCCATTCATCCCCGTGCTTAATGCGAATAAGGTTATACGCCCCCCTGAGGTCAAGCTTGGTAAACCAAGTAGCATTTTTCACCCTGGAAAACAGGTCAGAAATCAAGGGTAACGGGTATTGATATTTCACAGTAATATTGTTCAAGAGACGATAATCAATACACGGCCTTAATGAACCATCCTTTTTGGCCACAAAGAAAAAAACCGGCACCTAAGGGTGAAGAGGATGGTCTGATATGACCCTTCTCCAATGATTCCTTGATATAAGACCGCATAGCGTCATGTTCGGGTACAGACAAGTTAAAAAGGCGACCCTTAGGGAATTTACTACCCTGCACTAATTCAATAGCGCAGTCATAGCTCCTATGGGGAGGCAAGGATGCAGATTTACTTTCGCTAAACACATCAGAAAAATCAATCAAAAAGTCAGGAACATCCTGAGCCTGGGGGGAGGCAGAAAAAACAGGAGTGTTGGTATTAACACATTGGCAGCCCCAACTGGTTACAGACACAGATTTCCAATCCAAAACAGGATTATGAGACTGTAACCAAGGGAAACCCAGCACGATAATGTCATGCAGATTATACAGAACCAAAAATTTGCAGCACTCCTGGTGATCAGGTTCAACCCTCATTATCACCTGAGTAGAAAACTGGGGTTTATTCTCAGCCAAAGGGGTAGAATCGATCCCCAGTAGGGGAATAGACTTCTGTAGGGGTATCAAGGGAAACCCACAACGTTTAGCAAAATCATAATCCATCAGGTTAATAGCTGCTCCAGAATCAACGAAAGCCTGAGCAGAAAATGAGGACAGAGAGCATATCAGAGTGACAGTTAATAAAAACTTAGTCTGAACACTACCCAAGACAACTGAGCGTGCAAAACGTCTTCCCCGCTTAGGGCAGACTGAAATAGCATGAGAGGCATCACCACAGTAGAAACATAACCCATTGCGCTTTCGAAACTCATGACGCTGTGCCCAGACACCACTCTATCACACTGCATGGGTTCAGAAGCTGGTTCACAAGGCAACACCATTCCACGCATACTTCTCCGCTCATGCAAACGTCTGTAAATTTGAATCGCTAATGACATAGAATCATTGAGACCAGAGGGGACAGGGAATCCCACCATAACATCCTTTACATTATCTGACAGACCCTTCCGGAAAAGGGCTGCCAAAGCGTCGTCATTCCATTTGGTCAGGACTGCCCACCTACGGAATCTCTGACAGTATAACTCGGCGTCATCAAGCTCCTGATTTAATGCCAACAAGGTTTTTTCAGCTTGATCAGTGACACTAGGCTCATCGTACAATAACCCCAAAGCCTGAAAAAATGCATCAACATCACTCAAAACAGGATCCCCAGGTGTCAGGGAAAAAGCCCAATCCTGAGGATCACCGCGCAGGAGAGAGATGATAATTTGAACCTGCTGCGCTGCGTTCCCTGAGGACTTAGATTTTAAGGCAAAAAACAATTTACAATTATTTTTGAAATTCTGAAACTTAGCTCGATCCCCTAAAAACAAATCTGGCATGGGAATCCTAGGTTCCACAACAGGCAACCTAGCAAGATAGGTAGCAATACTCTGAACCTCAGTGGCAAGCTGATCCACACGGCCAGACAACTGTGCAAACTCCATTGAGAGAAAAGATCCTCCCCAGCACCCAGAGATACAGAGGGAAAAAAAAAAAATGCAACAAACAGAAAAATATCTCTGACAACTCTGACAACCTTTTTTTTTTTTTTTCTTTCACAATATTTTTCCCTTCTGTGAGTACCACACAATTTTCAGTTATGGCCGGTGATACTGTTATGATTTGGTAGCTGAGGAGTGCAGGTAAAAAAAAGGCAATACACCAGAGCAGTTGGAAACTATGAGATTGCAGTACCCTGACTAACCACCACAACTAGAGGCAGCCGTGGAGCGTTCCTACGTTGGTCCTAGACGCCTCGTCACAGCCTGAGAAACTAACTACACCTAAAGATAGATATAGGAAAGCTATCTGCCCCGGAGCAGAACCCCAAAGACAATAGAAAGCCCCCAAACATGTAATGGCGGTTAGACAAGATGAAATACTGACACAGAAAGAAAATAGTATGAGCAAACGCTGGGGCCCAAACTAACTAAATAGAAAAGGATAGGAAGGGTACTTACTGCAATCCCAGAAAACCCTGAAAAGCACCAACACCACTAATTTCAAAAACACCTGAGATCACACGACCTCTACCACCTAAATTAGTTCTCTGGTGTAACAAAATCAAAACAGCAGCCACTGAAAAAACTGGAAAAAGCAAAAGTACATACATAAGTGGCTGAACTAAACTGAGAGGGCAAAAGCCCCCGGAGGGGACCCTGAAGGACCTCACAGAAGTGCAGGACAAAAATGCAAAAATATAGCACAAAAACAAAAAGAAGAAAATGTCTTATCTGTTAGCAGGAGATGCAGACACGACACAGCAGGCTACAAGGGAAACAGGAATGAAGGATTCAGACCAGAACAATTGATCACCGGCAACCCTGATGGGAAGGCGACTCCCTTATATAAGACCAGTCAGTAACACCTGATTCCCAGTCCTCACAATCTTCACTGGACAGACCAGCACCGCTTGTAACCACCAGAGGAAGCCTCTGCTCAGAACTCATCTCAAACCCATTCACAACACACCATTGTATGAATTCTTCAGTTTCTTGGTAATTTTTCGCATGGAATAGCCTTCATTTCTAAGAACAAGAATAGACTGTCGAGTTTCACAAGAAAGTTCTTTTTTTTTGGCCATTTTGAGAGTTTAATGGAACCAACAAATGTATTGCTCCAGATTCTCAACAAGCTCAAAGGAAGGTCAGGTTTATAGCTTCTCTAATCAACCAAACGGTTTTCAGCTGTGTTAACATACTTGCACAAGGGTTTTAAAGGGTATTTTAACCATCTATTAGCCTTCTTACACAGTTAGCGAACACAAAATACCATAAGTACACTGGAGTGATGGTTGTTGGAAATGGGCCTCTATACACCTATGAAGATATTGCATTACAAACTAGACGTTTGCCGCTAGAATAGTCATTTACCACATTAACACTGTATAGAGTGTATTTCTGAATCATTTAATGTTAGCTTCATTGGAAAAAAAACTGCTTTTCTTTCAAAAATAAGGAAATTTCTAAGTGACCCTAAACTTTTGACCGGTAGTGTACATGATTCACCACAATTTTCTAGTTGGGTCGTCCCGTGGTATCTTGCTGCTGCTCGGCTTCTTCTTCTTCTTCAACTCTTCGAGGTGTAATTTTCATCCTCTGTCCAAACCAGAACTTCACATTGGAACTTGGATGAATTGGTCAAGATTCACTATTTTTGTCCCTTGCCCACCACCTAGTATTCATAAGAGACCAATACTTTTCCTGTCCTTTATTAGTGAGCCATCACATCCATTAAGAGCTACGGAAATGTCATAACCTTGAAAATTAAATGTATATATATATATATATATATATATTATATTTATTTATAGAGACATTATTACATTTGACAATCTCTTTAGACCGATCATCCTTTATCTTAGACGTGTCATCTAGTACTGTCTTAGGTGACTGTTCTCATTATTTTCCAATGTAAAGCATCAGCAGAGCTCTACAATATGAGAGTCACTTGTCGTGGTGCAACAGGATCAATTCCCACAATATCTAGAGAATAAAGATGACCACAATGTCTCCGGTACAAGCAGACCTTTAATCAGCGGGTATCACAATAGCTACAAGTCTTAATGTCTTTGGTTTATCATTGTAGATAATTCTAGAATTTTTCTTTTATTGTGAGATTTGCCACCATTTTTATTTAGGTAAGGAGCACCATTATGTATATTTTAGGGAGTGAAGTAATTTTACAGTAGGTGGAACAGCCTGCATTGTTTTGCTCATGCTTATTCTCCAGCGATGTTATTTCTGGTCAGAAACTTACATACAGCCAGATGTCTTGCACCTATTTGGGGTGCTAGGACTTTCAATCCTTGTTGTATTATAGGTGCAGTTGAAGGGAACCTGATATGAGATTAATGGTGCCTAAACCCAGGTGGCATGACTGAGAAACCTGTAAGTCATGAGGTGCAGGGCAGGGAGAAGCTGCCTCTTAGGCTACTTTCACACATCAGGTTTTTTCCACCAGGCAGGATCCGGCATCACGCCGGAGCGATGGATCCGGCGTAAATTGTGGAAAACTGATGAAACGGATCCGTTTTTCTGCCGGATCATGCATAGAGAAATAGGGCGAGCCGCATAGTCTGAAGTGCAGTGATGTCACTGAGAAGAGGAGCAGAATGGCACTGGTCACTGAGAATAAAAACAGAGAAGGGGAGCATAACGACGATGGATACCGGAGTCTTGTTTGAAAAAAAGCTCCGGGTTAGAAGCCGAAACGCGTCACCTCTTGATTGCACTGTACAATTTATGTAATAAAGCACAAAACTGAATGAAATCAATGTGAGTGCCAGCCTTTATGCTATTACAGTCTGTAACAGGGATAACCATGACCTGTCATGGATGTATGCAAATTGCCTCTTCAAAAAAAGAGGACTTGTACTCTATAGCGCCACCTATTGGAAGTAGTGATCCTACAAGTCACAATCAACGCTTTAATGAGTCTTGTAATATGACTTAGGATAAAAGCCAAATCAGTATCTCCATTTGCAGACACGGTGTTTTGGACTGATTTGGCTAGACACGCCAGAGCTGGTATGTCACTCTCCACAAGGAGAAACCTTACCCCTTAGACCCTAGTTCAGAGCCTCTCATCTAGCCAAATCAGATCTCTCCTACTTTGCACTGATGAGGACCAATAGTCCGAAACACCGTGTCTGCAAATGGAGATACTGATTTGGCTTTTATCCTAAGTCATATTACAAGACTCATTGAAGGGTTGATTGTAGGATCGCTACTTCCAATAGGTGGCGCTATAGAGTACAAGTCCTCTTTTTTTTGAAGAGGCAATTTGCATATAAAATTTCCCAGAGGAGCATTGCACGGCGAATAAGCCTCCTTACCTCGACACGCCAGAGCTGGTATGTCACTCTCCACAAGGAGAAACCTTACCCCTTAGACCCTGTCATGGATGAAAATTCTCTATTGTGAGGGTCAGTGGGTCCCAGTGGTCAGACCCCCATCAAACAGTTAGTTAAATCAAAAATCCTGCAGATAAGTAACTTGTTTTCAATAGATAACCCCTTGAAGTTATCGTAATCCTGTCAAATGAAAAAACCTGTGACAACTTGTCAAGAAGGTGCTTCAAGAAGTTTGCTTCATCTGTATCTCTCCCTCTCTAAATTCACTCCAAATATGAAGAACTAACCTCGTGAATAATTAAAGTCAAAGGCCCCTATTCATCAAGGCTAGAATTTTTCATTCCAGTCTAGATGAAGTGTATGTTAGAGTAAGATGTTTCAAATTCATTAATAGATGTGCACTACTTAATGAATTTGGCACGTTTCAGCTGTCATGCACCACTGCAAGAAATATACTCAGGTTCAGGGCCTATCATACATTTCTGCGGTAATTCGTGCCACCTATATGTTGTAAGTCATGATGAATTTGTTCTGGTCGATTGCCCATCTCCCCCTGTCTGCCCGAGTTCCGTCAACTTCTCAAAAACATGGCACAGCTGGCTGGAACTGGCAAAAAATGCCAACATTTTGCTTTGCTTCAAGACGTTTATCTGTTTCTCGTGTGTTTTTAGTCATGGACTGATTTAACCTGTGACTTTTTACTCTAACTGTATTAACCCCTTAGTGACAGAGCCAATATGGTACTTAATGACCAAGCCAATTTTTACAATTCTGACCACTGTCACTTTATGAAGTGCGATGTAGCGGTGTCCACGCTGTGCAGAAATGAGGCAGTGACCCAAGCAAGTTCAAAACAAAACGTGTTTTTAATGTCCAAAAAAACTCACACAGTGCACAGCACGCTGTATAATCCGGATCGCAGCCGGAAAATCAAAAGACAGTCCGGGACTGGTTGCCATGAGCGACTGCACCTCATTATACGCAGGAGGTGCAAGACCTTTTGGCTCCCCTGGCCTGTGTTACCTCACGCAGGGAGTGCTCTGGAGACCGACTGCTCTGTCTGCTTGCAAGCAAAACTGACACACCCAAAACCCTCTTGTAGGGTTTTTTTCCTTTCCACCAGACTCTGTGGCCATGGGCCACTGATAAGATCTGGGCTTGAGGAAACGGACCAGCCCACTACTTTCCTGCAGTCCGTTTAAAAAATAAAAGCCCATATCTGGTTTTCCTGAACAATTCCTTGGTCAAATAACTTGACCAAGTCCACACTTACTTTTATTCTGCTTTGTGACGTACAGGTGTGTGGCCCAGCTATGTAAGGCACACATAAAAATCCAGGAGAGTGCACAGGAAGGTAATCGCAACGCTTGATATGCATTCACTGCCACTCACTCTTTCAGACACACCATCTGAGATATAAGAGGGAGTGACACGTAGCAATTGGGGAGTGAGTGTTCCGTTTGATTTCAGTCAGTTAGCTTCTGTCTAAGGACAGAGCAGCCATTCAGTCTCAGTCCAGTCTGGACTTGGAGATACTGAGAGTAGAAGGATCATCTTATTCTCATTTGCACAGAAAGACTAGAAGCAATGGGATGAAACTGAATGGAGGAGACACAGATTAGATATTAGAAAAAACTTTTTGACAGTTAGGGTGATCAATGAGTGGAACAGGCTGCCACAAGAGGTGGTGAGTTCTCCTTCAATGGAAGTCTTCAAACAGAGGCTGGATAGACATCTGTCTGGATGATTTAGAGAATCTGCTTTGAGCAGGGGTTGGACCAGAAGGCCCAGGAGGTCCTTCCAACTCTACCATTCTATGATTCTATGATTCTATGATTCTATGAGAGCTGTGCAGCGAGCTCTGGGAGAAAGCTGACATTTCCATCGAAGCTACAAGTGCTTATGTTAAGAGCGGGAAGCAGGGCGAAGGGCGCAGTGGAGAAGACAGAGAGAAGTGCTACAGGTATTGGATTACCTGCACTAAATTGCCGGACACCGGGGTCCGAAGCGTTGCTAGTGTTTCAAGCATAGTAACAAGAAAACCGGAGGCATCTGGACTACAGGTCGCAGAGTGCAGCCCAAAGCGTCAATACGTAACCGGAGTCAGGGAGAACGGGGACTTTGAGTCAAGCGCAGACAAAAGTAAGGACTTAGTTCTCACCACTTAGAAGGCTCCACCACAATATTGGCCGGGCTTGTCAGCTATTGAGAAAGCTGGAGAGTTCAGAGTTAACTTCGCTTCAGGCAAGTTGGACTCACATACATTGGAAGTAAAGGAGGCCTCTAACCTGCTCAGCGGTTACCCGAATGTGCATTCTCCACCCCGACCAGCTCCCCGGGACCTGCTTGAACCATCTACCAGTAAAGGTATGAAAAGAAGCTGCATTGTGTGTGACTGAATTCTTATCTACACCCTGCATCATCACCATAGACTTCCAGGGACCAGTCTCACCTGTGGGAGACTTACCACCCAGCTGCCCCATAACATCCCCTGTGAAGGCCCTTATAGCAGCGCTGGTCCAATTAACCAGATACCACAGGTGGCGTCACGAACTACCTATCCTAATAATCCCCTGTAAATATCCCCCATTGCATGACCGCCAGGGCCATGGACCGAGTCCCGCTGCCAGTGACAACTCCCATAGAAATCAATGGGCTCGGCTCCGAGTACCCCTAGCCCTGGTATCCACCATAGTGTGGTGCGTGTCATCTTTTGGCGTCACGAACAGGATCCGAAACTTGCAATTGTGAGTCCTGTGTGCCTATATTGAACTGTTTGGTGAAAAAGACTGTTTGCTGCATTTGGCGCCAAATACCGCCATTTTACCGCCATATTGGCGCCCTGAGGCGCTGGTGAAGAAGGTGGGCGTGCATTCGTGGGCGTGTACCCCCCCTGTGGCGCGAAAGATATGGCCGCCCTCTCCAAATGCTACTATAATGTGCGGTCCTGCCCCACTGCTAAAGAAATCCGCCTCCTCTTCATCCTCTATGCGAAGAGGAGGAGACGCAAATCCCGCCTCCACGGAAGAGACCATATTGTTCCTGATGGAAACTACAGTCTGGCTTGGGACGAGATGGCGGAAGGACAGGAGAATCTGTGCAGAGGACCGGAGGCATATAAACCCTGCTTACCGGAAGATTTATCACCTGTGCCGGAGCTGTCCCCAGATCGGGACACTAGCACCGCCATGCTGGAGCTGCAGAAGGAGAACGCGGAGCTCAGAAGACAAATCCAACGTCGTACAGATTTGCAGGAGACGGAGAGACGCTGGCGTGCCTAGACACAGCGGCTGCTGTGGGACGCAGTGCTCTCTCCCACAAGCATAACGCCGTCTCCTAATTTCCCAAGTTCCCTGTTGAAGAAGGCTAAAGAGAGATCGGAGGTTGCCCCCAAAAGTGCTGTACCTGATCCCACCGATGCGGAGGTGGAGGAGAAGGAGGCTGAGGAGGTCCTGCCCGGTCCGGAGTGCCAGCCAGGCCAGGAGGCCACAGCAGAGTACGGTTCCCCGGTAAGGTCACCGGAGGGGTCCCAGCCATCATTGCCGGAGATCGACTGGGATGAGATGGAGCGTCTGGACGACGTGACTTACGACCTCCAAACCGGAAATGCCTGGCAGCACTGTGAGAAAGTGAGACTGCAGCAGGAGGAAGAGCGAAACATACAGCGGTCCCGGCAACGCCAGCATGAGGAGTTCATCGCTGATAAGGAAACCGTCCGCCGAGATAAAGGTACCCGACGGGAACCGCGGCGGCAGGGGTGCGTTACCGAGTTTCAGCTCCGCAAGGGCTGGGGCTTTATCCGCGAGCCGGGCCTCTATGCGGGGGTCTTTGTGAGCCGCCGGGACGTGGAGTCCCACTTGCCCATCGGTCATCCTGGGAGGGACCTGATAAATGGGGACATTGTGAGCTACACACGTCACTGGGGCTTAAAGGGGTGGTATGCCCTGAACGTCTCCATCGTCAGTGACCCCGTCCCTGACGCCGGTACCGAGGCGTCCCAGTCCCAAGCTCTCACCGCACCAGGCCGTGCCCCGGCATCGCCCCCTGCATACTCCTCTCGACCCACGTCGCCCCCTGCATCGCAATTGGCGACATACTCGGCATCGCAATCTGTGACCCACTTTGCAACGCCCCCTGCGGCTATCTCAGCAACGCATCCGGCATCGCAAGTTAATGTGGCCCCTGCAGCGACGCAATCGGCGTCCTCCAGAAAAAGAGAACCCGTTGAGTCCACCGTTAAAATGAGAACTGTGGCCACTCAAACGCTAATAGCAGGTCATGACTTGTTTGTAATGCGTTCGAAGGAACACCGCGTCGTTCCAGCCCCAGGAGTGGAAGACGTTATAGAAATTAGCAAGAAAAGTGAAGACCGGTAGGACCCAGACAGGGGTTTACCGTATCCAAGAATTGTAAAAAGTTGATAAAAGAAGATTTGCCAATTTGCACTTTATTGCTGTGTATGATGATGTTTTATATATTGAGTAGAATACCCGGGTGGGTACAAGGTTAAAGAGTTTAAAAAGCTAAGGAAGTAAATGTGTTGATTGCATAGTATGCATAGAATGCCCCGGTTGGGTAAAGCCAGTTGAATTATAATGTGAATACTTGAAAAGTGTTTTAACCATTCCAATGGACTGAGAGGCTGTGGACTGTGCCAGCCCAAGAACTTGCTTTGTAAATAGTTGCGCTTCGGTGCATTATCTTGGTTTTACATGAAACCATTGCTATCTACCTCTGAAGAAAAACCCGTATGGTGTGGCCTAGAGTGAGGTCTGCAGTCAGAAGTCCTGCAGCCCACCCAGGACCCACGTGGGAGGTTTTTGGTGCGGGTCCTCCACAAGTATCTTGTATTTATGAACATGTTTGATATTTTTATACTTTGATACTTTTGTATTTCTTCTAATGTACAAATTGTAACGTTCAAGAAGTCTTACCTCCCGGATGGGATGAGTTAAAATGTTATGTTTAATGCAAAACAAAAATGTTTTTTTTTTTCTCTTTTACAGCCCGGGAGTGCTGTGTTTAATCAAGGGGGGATGTGTGGCCCAGCTATGTAAGGCACACATAAAAATCCAGGAGAGTGCACAGGAAGGTAATCGCAACGCTTGATATGCATTCACTGCCACTCACTCTTTCAGACACACCCATCTGAGATATAAGAGGGAGTGACACGTAGCAATTGGGGAGTGAGTGTTCCGTTTGATTTCAGTCAGTTAGCTTCTGTCTAAGGACAGAGCAGCCATTCAGTCTCAGTCCAGTCTGGACTTGGAGGATACTGAGAGCTGTGCAGCGAGCTCTGGGAGAAAGCTGACATTTCCATCGAAAGCTACAAGTGCTTATGTTAAGAGCGGGAAGCAGGGCGAAGGGCGCAGTGGAGAAGACAGAGAGAAGTGCTACAGGTATTGGATTACCTGCACTAAATTGCCGGACACCGGGGTCCGAAGCGTTGCTAGTGTTTCAAGCATAGTAACAAGAAAACCGGAGGCATCTGGACTACAGGTCGCAGAGTGCAGCCCAAAGCGTCAATACGTAACCGGAGTCAGGGAGAACGGGGACTTTGAGTCAAGCGCAGACAAAAGTAAGGACTTAGTTCTCACCACTTAGAAGGCTCCACCACAATATTGGCCGGGCTTGTCAGCTATTGAGAAAGCTGGAGAGTTCAGAGTTAACTTCGCTTCAGGCAAGTTGGACTCACATACATTGGAAGTAAAGGAGGCCTCTAACCTGCTCAGCGGTTACCCGAATGTGCATTCTCCACCCCGACCAGCTCCCCGGGACCTGCTTGAACCATCTACCAGTAAAGGTATGAAAAGAAGCTGCATTGTGTGTGACTGAATTCTTATCTACACCCTGCATCATCACCATAGACTTCCAGGGACCAGTCTCACCTGTGGGAGACTTACCACCCAGCTGCCCCATAACATCCCCTGTGAAGGCCCTTATAGCAGCGCTGGTCCAATTAACCAGATACCACAGGTGGCGTCACGAACTACCTATCCTAATAATCCCCTGTAAATATCCCCCATTGCATGACCGCCGGCCACGGACCGAGTCCCGCTGCCAGTGACAACTCCCATAGAAATCAATGGGCTCGGCTCCGAGTACCCCTAGCCCTGGTATCCACCATAGTGTGGTGCGTGTCATCTTTTGGCGTCACAAACAGGATCCGAAACTTGCAATTGTGAGTCCTGTGTGCCTATATTGAACTGTTTGGTGAAAAAGACTGTTTGCTGCATTTGGCGCCAAATACCGCCATTTTACCGCCATATTGGCGCCCTGAGGCGCTGGTGAAGAAGGTGGGCGTGCATTCGTGGGCGTGTACCCCCCCTGTGGCGCGAAAGATATGGCCGCCATCTCCAATGCTACTATAATGTGCGGTCCTGCCCCACTGCTAAAGAAATCCGCCTCCTCTTCATCCTCTATGCGAAGAGGAGGAGACGCAAATCCCGCCTCCACGGAAGAGACCAGATTGTTCCTGATGGAAACTACAGTCTGGCTTGGGACGAGATGGCGGAAGGACAGGAGAATCTGTGCAGAGGACCGGAGGCATATAAACCCTGCTTACTGGAAGATTTATCACCTGTGCCGGAGCTGTCCCCAGATCGGGACACTAGCACCGCCATGCTGGAGCTGCAGAAGGAGAACGCGGAGCTCAGAAGACAAATCCAACGTCGTACAGATTTGCAGGAGACGGAGAGACGCTGGCGTGCCTAGACACAGCGGCTGCTGTGGGACGCAGTGCTCTCTCCCACAAGCATAACGCCGTCTCCTAATTTCCCAAGTTCCCTGTTGAAGAAGGCTAAAGAGAGATCGGAGGTTGCCCCCAAAAGTGCTGTACCTGATCCCACCGATGCGGAGGTGGAGGAGAAGGAGGCTGAGGAGGTCCTGCCCGGTCCGGAGTGCCAGCCAGGCCAGGAGGCCACAGCAGAGTACGGTTCCCCGGTAAGGTCACCGGAGGGGTCCCAGCCATCATTGCCGGAGATCGACTGGGATGAGATGGAGCGTCTGGACGACGTGACTTACGACCTCCAAACCGGAAATGCCTGGCAGCACTGTGAGAAAGTGAGACTGCAGCAGGAGGAAGAGCGAAACATACAGCGGTCCCGGCAACGCCAGCATGAGGAGTTCATCGCTGATAAGGAAACCGTCCGCCGAGATAAAGGTACCCGACGGGAACCGCGGCGGCAGGGGTGCGTTACCGAGTTTCAGCTCCGCAAGGGCTGGGGCTTTATCCGCGAGCCGGGCCTCTATGCGGGGGTCTTTGTGAGCCGCCGGGACGTGGAGTCCCACTTGCCCATCGGTCATCCTGGGAGGGACCTGATAAATGGGGACATTGTGAGCTACACACGTCACTGGGGCTTAAAGGGGTGGTATGCCCTGAACGTCTCCATCGTCAGTGACCCCGTCCCCGACGCCGGTACCGAGGCGTCCCAGTCCCAAGCTCTCACCGCACCAGGCCGTGCCCCGGCATCGCCCCCTGCATACTCCTCTCGACCCACGTCGCCCCCTGCATCGCAATTGGCGACATACTCGGCATCGCAATCTGTGACCCACTTTGCAACGCCCCCTGCGGCTATCTCAGCAACGCATCCGGCATCGCAAGTTAATGTGGCCCCTGCAGCGACGCAATCGGCGTCCTCCAGAAAAAGAGAACCCGTTGAGTCCACCGTTAAAATGAGAACTGTGGCCACTCAAACGCTAATAGCAGGTCATGACTTGTTTGTAATGCGTTCGAAGGAACACCGCGTCGTTCCAGCCCCAGGAGTGGAAGACGTTATAGAAATTAGCAAGAAAAGTGAAGACCGGTAGGACCCAGACAGGGTTTACCGTATCCAAGAATTGTAAAAAGTTGATAAAAGAAGATTTGCCAATTTGCACTTTATTGCTGTGTATGATGATGTTTTATATATTGAGTAGAATACCCGGGTGGGTACAAGGTTAAAGAGTTTAAAAAGCTAAGGAAGTAAATGTGTTGATTGCATAGTATGCATAGAATGCCCCGGTTGGGTAAAGCCAGTTGAATTATAATGTGAATACTTGAAAAGTGTTTTAACCATTCCAATGGACTGAGAGGCTGTGGACTGTGCCAGCCCAAGAACTTGCTTTGTAAATAGTTGCGCTTCGGTGCATTATCTTGGTTTTACATGAAACCATTGCTATCTACCTCTGAAGAAAAACCCGTATGGTGTGGCCTAGAGTGAGGTCTGCAGTCAGAAGTCCTGCAGCCCACCCAGGACCCACGTGGGAGGTTTTTGGTGCGGGTCCTCCACAAGTATCTTGTATTTATGAACATGTTTGATATTTTTATACTTTGATACTTTTGTATTTCTTCTAATGTACAAATTGTAACGTTCAAGAAGTCTTACCTCCCGGATGGGATGAGTTAAAATGTTATGTTTAATGCAAAACAAAAATGTTTTTTTTTTCTCTTTTACAGCCCGGGAGTGCTGTGTTTAATCAAGGGGGGATGTGTGGCCCAGCTATGTAAAGGGTATGCCACACTAAACAATATCGCTAACGAGATCGCTAAAAAACGTCACTATTTAGCGATCCCGTTAGCGATATTGTTCAGTGCGGCAGCTTCCAGCGACGAGCTTCCTGCTGTGATCTCGCTCGTCGCTGACATCGTTCCGGACCCTATTTTATCGTCGGCGCTCCCGCTGGGTAAGTATTATCGCTGAATGTGGCACCTTTTTGTGAACAATGTGCGACCTCATTAACGATGCATTAGTCAGCGGCGGAGGCGGGACTTTGTTTTCTTTCATTAACGCCCTTCAGCTCCGATTGGTGACCACAAACATCACCTCAGCTATAATAACTGCGCCTCCATCCATTGTTTCCAGAGCACTTTGTGGATGATTCCAACTGTGCTTTGTGCGTTTTTGTGAGGATAGTATCGCGTGTCGGTGTTTTGCGATCATATTTGTGGCGCAGTGGTGGGTTTTGCGATCCTGTCTGAGTCGTTAGAGCACCATCCATCCCCATTTGGATTTGGATCTTTGGGATATTTGGATTTGGATTCAAGGTACATATTGTTTGTGATGTTGTGATGTTTTGATATTGTTTTTTGACCTTATTTTTTTTTTTTCGTCCTCTGCTTTATTGCTTTTACACCCCTGACCTTATTTATTTATTTATTTATTTTTTTAGTCTGCTTTATTTATTTTACACCCCAGACTTTATTTATTTTTTTCTTTTTTTTTTTTTATTTATTTATTTTACACCCCTGACTTTATTTATTATTTTTTTTTTGATTTATTTATTTTACACCCCTCACCATTTTAGACATTTGTAAACTGTATAAACTGAAAAGTTTATTTTTTTTTTTGTTATATAATTTTTATTTTATTCTTTATTTTATTCTGTTTAAACACTTTAGTAATAGTAATTAATTAGTCATTAACTTTTCTCTTCTTTACCGTACAGGTTGCACATAATGAACCTGTCCACCGCGGAGCGTATGATTGTGGCAGTTGCACTGTCAATGGAGGCAGATCGACAAGAAGAGGCGCGGGTGGAAGAGAGGCGCTCCAAGCGAAAGCGTCGCATGTGGACCAGAGAATGGCTGGAGCAGAGGTCCAGATTCACCCACATGCATCTAGTGAGGGAGTTGCAGGAGAAGAATCCGCAGGATTTCCGGAATTATCTACGGATGTCGGAGGATTCATTCAAGCTCCTACTGGAAGCTGTGAGGCCACTCATTGAACGGCAGGATACCCGGATGCGTGCAGCTGTTTCAGCAGAGGAACGTTTGGCAGTAACGCTGCGATTTCTGGCAACCGGACGTTCCATGAAGGATTTGCAATATTCTGCTGCAATTTCTCGGTCGCTGCTTGGAGAACTAATTCCGGAGACATGCAACGCCATCGTCCGCAGTTTACGGAGCTACATGCCATTTCCAAAATCAGTGGCAGAATGGCAAATTATTGCCTCTGATTTTGAACGGATTTGGCAGTTCCCAAACTGTGGTGGTGCCTTGGATGGCAAACATGTGCGGATCACGCAACCAGCCAAAAGCGGATCCTTTTTTCATAATTACAAGGGCTACTTCAGCGTGATCCTCATGGCCCTTGTTAATGCCAATTATGAATTTATTGACGTTAATGTTGGCATTAATGGAAGGGTTTCTGACGGTGGCGTTTTGGAGCACACAAGTTTTGGTGATCGGTTGTTTAATAATAAACTTAACTTGCCAACCAACATGGACACCACCGCCAACCTAAACTTTGTGTTTGTGGGTGATGAAGCCTTCCCCCTTCATGAGCATCTTGTGAAACCATACCCACAAAAGACTTTGACAGGGGAAAGGCGTATTTTTAATTACAGACTGTCTAGGGCACGGCGCGTTGTGGAGAATGCCTTCGGCGTAATGGCCAACCGCTTCAGGGTTTTCCACACTCCAATCAACATGAAGCTGGAATCCATAGACTCTGTGGTGTTGGCCTGTTGTGTGCTGCACAATTTTCTAAGAAAACGCGATGCTGGTACTTACAGTCCACCAGGCTTCATGGACTCGGACAGCAATGGTGACGTGGTGCTCGGAGAATGGCGTGACAATGATCCCGCTATTGCAGGCCTTCAACCTGTCAATCAAGGCAGGAGCAAGGACAATGCGAAGGCCGGCAGAGACAAGTACTGCCAATACTTTAATGGGCCTGGTGCAGTGAGTTGGCAGCATCAGGTCTAGTTTGATTTTGAGAATGTTTTACTTTACCCTTTTTTTAACAATGTTTTGATAATAAAATATTTTTATTTTAAAAATGCATTCGTGTTTTTTTCAATTATTTTACCAATATGGGAGAAGGGCTAATGATGGGTGAGATGTGGGGAGGGAGTAATGGGGATGGCAACGAGACATGTTACCAGCTGCTGTAGTTTTTAAAATCTTTTCAAAGCCTTTTTTTTTCCCTATTTTTTGTTATACATTGTATCTACTTGTCACACACGGGGTCATGGGAGTACCTTCAGTCATAGGAGTTAATTGTTACAAAAAATAAAGAAAAAAGTTTCAAATATTTTCAATTATTTTAAGGGCCTATGGTCTCAGTAGCGTTCAAACATTATAATTATATATAACAGATAATACACCACAGCTGCATCTATAAAGTTTAAATATATAATATATATATTATAGTCATATATGAAAGGTTAAAAAATTGTTATACATATATTTGAAAATTCTTGGGAGGTAAAGGTCAACATTCACCAGGGAATCAGCTATTCACAGATATGCGACGTCATTGTGATCGCAATGTGACCACACAAGTAAACATGCATACAGATCTGCAAAAAGCCATTGTGATTTGCAAGGGGATTAGCGAGCCCCAGCCATCAAAATATACGAGGCTATTGTGATCGCTATTTGACTACCCACGCTATTCAAAAAGCCATTGTGATTTGCAAGGGGATTAGCGAGCCCCAGCCATCAAAATATACGAGGCTATTGTGATCGCTATTTGACTACCCACGCTATTCAAAAAGCCATTGTGACTTGCAAAGGGGATTAGCGAGCCCCAGCCATCAAGATATGCGATGTTATTGTGATCGCTATTTGACTACTCACGCTATGCAAAAAGCCATTGTGACTTTGCAAAGGGGATTAGCGAGCCCCAGCCATCAAGATATGCGATGTTATTTGGATCGCTATTTGACACTGCAACTACACATGCAAACATGCAAAAAGCCATTTGTGATTTGCTAGATTGTCACGATCCCGAGCCATAAAGACATGACACGCCATTGTGATCGCCTACCTTGGAACAGTGGTATTGCGATTGCAACAGCATTTCATATCTGTGCTTCTGCCGCATGGCTGCTGCGGTTACTTTTCAATCGCAAAACCCCGTTTAGCGTCGCGGTGCGGTCGCACGTAACGTGCGCACGCTGTGACGTCATGGCGCTGGCGTCGCCCAATGCTCTGTTGTTTGTGATGGCGGCAATGGCGGCGAGACAGCGCGGGCCCAAATGGGCTGATGAAGAGGTCATATATCTGATTAAGAAGACGGACCTCTGGGACTACCACTGCAGGCTACCTGTGGCACATCCAATGCGCCACAAAAGGTTATGCCTGCAGAGGATCCAGCGGGGCCTGCAGAGGAGGTACAATGTGGTGCGCACAAAAGCGCAAATCAGAAAGAAGCTGGCGGACCTGCGATACCGCTCACGCGAGAGGGTCGCCAGCATCCGGGCCCAGCTCCGCAGGCCTCTGAGTGAGTATTGATGAGGGTATCTGGATAGGTTATGTTTTGTGGGGTAGGCTACTTTCACACTTGCATTTTTTTGCGCTGCGTTTCGAGCGCACAAGTAGCGCATTAAAAAAACGCATGCAAACGCTTATAAACGCTGCGATATTTAGTCGCATCAGCATGCGCATTTCGACAAAAAAAACCAGCGTTTGTCTGCGATTTCATGCGTTTTTGCATGCTTTTGGGTTGTTTTGGCGCATGCGTTGTCTATGTGTCACATTTCTATCATCTCTGTCTCCATCATCTCTGGCTCTATCATCTCTGGCTCCATCATCTCTGCCTCCATCATCTCTGGCTCCATCATCTCTGCCTCCATTATCTCTGGCTCCATCATCTCTGCCTCCATTATCTCTGCCTCCATCATCTGTCTCCATCATCTCTGGCTCCATCATCTCTGGCTCCATCATCTCTGCCTCCATTATCTCTGGCTCCATCATCTCTGCCTCCATTATCTCTGCCTCCATCATCTGTCTCCATCATCTCTGGCTCCATCATCTCTGGCTCCATCATCTCTGTCTCCATCATCTCTGGCTCTATCATCTCTGTCTCAATCATCTCTTTTTTTTTTTTTTGACCGGAAAAAAAAATTGCAACATGTAGCGTCTAGCGCGTATGCGTTCACACACCGGGAAAATGCGCAGCGCACGACAAACGCACATGAACGCGTGCAAGCGCTAAACCCTGCGCCCGCCATGTTAAAGATAGGGGAACATTGCGCATGCGTCCGATAGCGCAAGATGCGCTGCGACAAAAAACGCAAGTAGCCTTATCTACCTATATCAATGCACCCGCAGTGATGGGAGTACCGACAGTGATAGGGCAGGCAGTGAAGGGAGTACCAGTCGTGAGGGGGTTTACAGGCATAGATGGAAGTACTGGCAGTAACGGGGTTAGTAGAAGGATTATTTGACTGAATTGTATATTTTATTTACAGCACCACCTTCACCAGCTGCTGCGGCTACCCCTCCACCTCCATCTCCTTCCCCGGCTACCCCTCCACCTCCATCTCCGGCTACCCCTCCACCACCATCCTCACCACACCTGTCCATCCCTTCAGCCCCTTCCCTGGCAGCAACCCCCCCTCCACAGTCGGGGTCAAGCACCTCACCTTCCATTGCCTTCTCTCCAGCATCATCCCGTCACACGGATGCAGGCTCCCCATCAGGTAATTAACGCACATTATATAAGCGTCAGACATGTTTGAGAACTTTGTAAGGTCTTATGTGTAATGGCTGTTGTAATATAAAAAAAATTTTCTGTGTTTCCCTAGCCGGCGGACCAACAGGTTCTGGGTGGGCGGTCAGCGGGTCGTCTGACGACAACCGTAAGTGTTAATTAACATAACATGTACATGTTGATGTTGCAACAGAATTCACTATTAACTGTTACCTTTACCTCCACAGAAATCCCGACTGCCCAGGACCTGTTGGTATCCCACCGCCGGCTGATGACGGAATTGAGCAGCGCTGTGGCAGCGATGCAAACTGCGGTGGCAGCGCTGCAAAGAACGATGGGAGCTCTGCATCAACACGGGATGATGCTGGAGAGGGCAGCGGCTGGACACCGGGGCCCTCAGTAATTTTTTTTTTTTTAATTTTTTTTTTGATTTTGTTAATAATTTGTTTATATTTTTTTTATTTTGTTATGTTTTTTTTTTATTTAATTTTTATATCTTTATTTAAAAAAAAAAAAATATATATATATGACATAAATATATATTTAATATTTTACGTTTATCTACGCAGCTGTGGTGTATTATTTTTAGTATAAGGTTTTAGCGCTAGTGTGACCAGTGCCTTAAAAAAAAATGTTAATTTTTGATATTTTTTTCATTTCATTTTTTCCCTATTATGGAACACCTATGATAGCTGGTACTCCCATGACCCCATGTGTGACAAGTAGATGTAATAAAAATACAACATTTTAATAGTTGACATCACATAAGAAAAGACCACAATTCATTAGATAAATAAGTTTTTTATTAAAAAAGGTATCAATGTAAAAATATAAAAACAACCAAAAAAAACTTTAGTAAAACATTTTAAAAACTACAACTGCTGGTAAGATGGATCATTGCCATTACCACGCTGCCTCTGCGGTGTATAAAAATAAGGGGGAGCACCAGCGTTTGGGTTTATCCCAACTGGGTTTGGCACAAGATTGTGCGGCCATGAGTAGTCCGGGTACTGCTGCGGTCTTGGCATGACGACATATGTGTTGTCCAGGTTTCCAAAAGACGCTTGATTCAGTACCTCTAACATCAGTCTCTCAGCATGAAGCCGCTGAACAGGATCCAGAGTAGGCAGCCTCTCATTCGCAAAATATGCAAAGCCAGTTATTTTAGTTTTTTTTTCTGCTGTAAGAAGTTTTTTAGCAATTTCCACCAATTCAGGAGTAGCCGAGGTGGGAGCCGAGGTGGGAGCCTTCCTTTTCGTTCCTGAAAGTGAAAGCCGCCTCCGCACAGATGATGGTGGCTCGACTACTACTTCGTCTATGTGATCCGGCATGCTGTCTTCTTCAGTTGCAGGTGTGGAGACCGCCTCTTCTGTGTCCTGCATGAACAAAAAACAAATGGTAAATCACAAAGACAAAGACATTAATCTTCACACTATAACACCCATATACAGCAAAAATGTGAAAACGACACTTGTAAAGACAAAGAAATTTATCTTCACACTATAACACCCATATACAGCAAAAATGTGAAAACTACACTTGTAAATGGAAAAGCCTCAACCGTTGAGCTAGATAAATTATCAGTACATGAAGGGATTAATTCAGCCATTTTATCTACATTTCACAATAATATTTTTTAAATTTAAGTCCACTTTGGCATGTACATTAAAATGTGTTGTAATACAAAGGTACTTACATGTACGACAGGGTGTCCGGCTGGATCACCGGGTCTAGATCCGAAATGGATGTCCCTTCTCTGGGTACTTCCTGGTCCCTTGTAAAAGCTAACAGATCAAAGTACCACAGTTTGGGGACATAAACTTCTTCGGCCCCCCTCCAGATTTGGTTGAATTGATAACTTTATTGAGCTCTTTTTTATAAACCGTGCGGAGGCCCTGAATCCGTTTTTTAACCGTTGACTCATCCGCCGGTTCATCAGGGTAATGGCTCCTGCAGAGCTCCGCCAGTTTTTGGTAGGCGTCCTTCTTTTTCAACCGGTTACAGTAATCTGCAGACTTAATTTTCCAGAGGCACGGCATTGTGCGGTACAGCTCGATAAAATCACGCAAAAACTCCTGCTTATCAGCCATCTGTAATAAAAAAATGATTATGTGAGAACAGCAGAATGGTTAAATAAAATGCTTACATAGTCTACAACATAGAACACAGCAGGGATCACAAAATGGTGGTTGTGGGCGACGCAGGAGTAAACATAGATAGAGCTGGGATCATAAAATGGTGGTTGTGGGCGACGCAGGAGTAAACATAGATAGAGCTGGGATCATAAAATGGTGGGCGTGCCTGAACAAAACAATGAAAAAACATGATGGACAACAATGGTTAACAACAGCAGAGATCTAAAATGGATCGGTACAATTAAAGACAAAAGAAAAATTAAATGTGACAAAAAAAATTACCTACCTTACAAAACTTGTGTGATTCTGAAAAAAGAAATAGGGAAACTAGCGTCACAACTGGATCGCAGAGGATACTCCACAGACGATCGCAAAAACTCCAACGTAGAAAGTAGCAACCGAAATAGTGGTGTAAACCGGATCGCAGTAGCTACCAAGACTAGCAGGACACACTGGGTGAAAACCGCTTCTGCTCGAGAGCAATGGAGAAGAGTGCTGATACGTTGTCTTTTATGACGCGGTCATCCAATCACAAAGCGGGAGAGCTGTGATAAATATCTATGACACACATAGTGACCACCAATCTGTGACGAGGGGCGTGCAAAAGGTCGCGCTCAGTCACGCCTATCGAGGTCGTGATCTTTCACAGTACATGCAGTGTGGCACATCCCAACGACCGCCAAAGTCGTTAAAAAGATCGCTAACCGCTGATGCGTCGTTAATGAGATCGTCAAGTATGGCAGCTACTAGCGACCTTAAAACGATCTCGCCAACGATAGCGTCGTTATCGTGATCGTTAGCGGGAACGTTTAGTGTGGCAGTACCTTAAGGCACACATAAAAATCCAGGAGAGTGCACAGGAAGGTAATCGCAACGCTTGATATGCATTCACTGCCACTCACTCTTTCAGACACACCCATCTGAGATATAAGAGGGAGTGACACGTAGCAATTGGGGAGTGAGTGTTCCGTTTGATTTCAGTCAGTTAGCTTCTGTCTAAGGACAGAGCAGCCATTCAGTCTCAGTCCAGTCTGGACTTGGAGGATACTGAGAGCTGTGCAGCGAGCTCTGGGAGAAAGCTGACATTTCCATCGAAAGCTACAAGTGCTTATGTTAAGAGCGGGAAGCAGGGCGAAGGGCGCAGTGGAGAAGACAGAGAGAAGTGCTACAGGTATTGGATTACCTGCACTAAATTGCCGGACACCGGGGTCCGAAGCGTTGCTAGTGTTTCAAGCATAGTAACAAAAAAACCGGAGGCATCTGGACTACAGGTCGCAGAGTGCAGCCCAAAGCGTCAATACGTAACCGGAGTCAGGGAGAACGGGGACTTTGAGTCAAGCGCAGACAAAAGTAAGGACTTAGTTCTCACCACTTAGAAGGCTCCACCACAATATTGGCCGGGCTTGTCAGCTATTGAGAAAGCTGGAGAGTTCAGAGTTAACTTCGCTTCAGGCAAGTTGGACTCACATACATTGGAAGTAAAGGAGGCCTCTAACCTGCTCAGCGGTTACCCGAATGTGCATTCTCCACCCCGACCAGCTCCCCGGGACCTGCTTGAACCATCTACCAGTAAAGGTATGAAAAGAAGCTGCATTGTGTGTGACTGAATTCTTATCTACACCCTGCATCATCACCATAGACTTCCAGGGACCAGTCTCACCTGTGGGAGACTTACCACCCAGCTGCCCCATAACATCCCCTGTGAAGGCCCTTATAGCAGCGCTGGTCCAATTAACCAGATACCACAGGTGGCGTCACGAACTACCTATCCTAATAATCCCCTGTAAATATCCCCCATTGCATGACCGCCAGGGCCACGGACCGAGTCCCGCTGCCAGTGACAACTCCCATAGAAATCAATGGGCTCGGCTCCGAGTACCCCCTAGCCCTGGTATCCACCATAGTGTGGTGCGTGTCATCGGCAACCTGCTGTGACCACAAGGCACTCCAGGGGATCGAATACGCTTCTGAGCACATCCTGGGGGACACATAGCGACCCTCACATATGACACCGGTTACTGCCTCACAGAAGTTATAGCTCTGGAAAGCTTCAACTTATCCTACTGATTCTGAGTTTTGTTTTTTCGTGACATATTGTGCTTCATGTTAGTGGTAACATTTCTTCAATATGACTTGTGTTTATTTATGGAAAAAATGGAAATATGGCAAAAATTTTGAAAAGTTTGCAATTTTCAAACTTTTAATTTTTGTGTCCTTAAATCAGTCATATCGCACAAAATAGTTAATAAATAACATTTCCCACATGTCTGCTTTACATTAGCACAATTTTTGAAGCATAATTTTTTTTTGTTAGGACTTTATAAGGGTTAAAAGTTGACCAATGATTTCTCATTTTTCCAACTAAATTTCCAAAACCATATTTTTGAAGGACCACCTCACATTTGAAGTGAGTTTGGGGGGGGTCAATATGCCAGAAAATACCCCAAAGTGACACCATTCTTAAAACTTCAACCCTGAAGGTGCGCAAAACCACATTCAAGAAATTTATTAACCCCTCAGGTGCTTCACGAGAACTAAAGCAATGTGGAAGGAAATAATTAACACTACATCTTTCACAAAAAAATTTACTTTGCACCAATTTCTTTTATTTTCACAAGGGTATCAGGAGAAAATGGATCACAAAATTTGTTGTGCAGTTTCTCCTGAGTACTCCACTACCCTGTATGTGGGGGAAAGCCACTGTTTGGGGCGTATGGCAGGGCTCAGAAGGGAGGGAGCACCATTTGACTTTTTGAATGCAAAATTGGCTGGAATCAATGGCGGCACCATGTCGCGTTTGGAGACCCCCTGAGGTACCTAAACAGTGGCATCCCCCAATTCTATCTCCAACCCTAACCCCAACACACCCCTAACCCTAATGTCAACCCTAACCACAACCCTAACCCCAATACACCACTAACCCTAATCCCAACCCTATCCATAATTCCAACCATAACCACAACCCTAAGCCCAACCCTAACTTTAGCCCAACCCTAACCCTAGCCCAACACTAACCCTAGCCCCAACCCTAACCCTAGCACCAACCCTAGCCCAATCCTAACCCTAATGGAAACTGGAAATAAATACATTTTTTTATTTTATTATTTTTCCTAACTTAGGGGTTGATAAAGGGGGGACATTACGGGAGAATGCAGGAGGGTCCAGGGACACCAGAGGTTCCGGGAGGGACCCCTCTCTCTCCTCTGATGTGCGATCACATCAGAGGAGAGAGAGATTAAATGGGAAATCTGACTTTTTTTTTGCGGTGAATAACGGCGATCGAAACACTGGGGTCGGTAAAAACCGACCCGAATCATGTTCTCCGGGGTCTCAGAGAATTTCCGACACGGGGGGCGCTATACACTTATTTCTTAGTGCTGTTAAATAGCAGCGCTGAGGAATAAGTACCCATAGCTGTCGCCATTAAAAGGTGTATCGGCTGTCGTTAAGGGATTAAAACAGGAACTCTTGAAATTTCTGGAATGTAGCTTGTGATATAATATTGAACATGTACAATTTAAAGTGTTCCCCTATATTCATGTCCTCCAAATGTTGTCCATCCTATAACAATGAACAATCTCCTTCTCCAATGTGTCAGGTCAGCTGTGTCCATCTCTTATGAGACGTCTGCAGGCGTACAATTAAAAGCTTAGAATAGAAATTGGGTCGGAGGCAATCTGATGGGTTGAGGAGGATTTTATATCTTGCAGAATGGTTGCTTGAGCTCCTTCTAGCATAGAACAATTTAACCCAAGCAATAGACTTTCTGCTTTATTCATTAACTGCTGCATTATCTCGGGTATTTAATTGCAGTCCTACTATTGCTGCCATCGTCTTGAAACTATTGATTTGCTACAAAATGAACTATTGATCCTACTAATAGGATAAAGCTGAAGGAAAGCTCTAAAAATGACATTTCAGCAAAGTCTTGAAAATCTTCTAACTTATCCATGTGGACATTTTCCCTATTCTCCTTTTTGTTTATCCAGAGGACCAATGATTCTCAAATTTGGTTCCATGGAAGACCAGTGCTTATTTAAACCCCAAAAAGGAATCTGTCACCAGGTTTTTGCTTCCTAATGTGAGAGCAGCATAAAGTAGGGTCAGAGTCCCCAGTTCCATGTGTCGCTGTTTTGATAATATTACTGTTTTATCTTTTAGTCTTCTGTGCACTATGCATAGGCAGAAAGTTCGCATTCAGTGGTGTGAGGTGAGGATAAATAGACCTCATGAATATCAAGGACTACATTGTAGGAACTCGTCAATGAGAAAACTTGCAAAGTTACAGCACAAATAAGTGTTTTATCAAAGATAAAGTACCGAGCTGTGGTGTAGCTAGGGATTTAGGCTCGGGGGGCCAAACACATCTGAGGGGGACTCTAACCTAGGTAACCATGTTTACAACTACAATGGCACACCCTAATCATAGTGGGTAAAAGGGAACCTCAACAGATGATCTCAGTGCCTCACAAAAAAAGGTCCACCACTGTGCCCCACCTATTACAAAGCAAGAGCCCCCTTTGTGCCTTCCAGATGGTAACATTTCCCTCTACCAAATACTAATGTCTTCAGTGAGTGCACTAGAATGTAATAATGGCTCCTGTATGCACATTTGATAATTACAATACACTGAACGCCCCGGACACTGTATTATCCCCACATCGTGTATGATTCCCATACAGAGTATGATACCCAACAGCTCCCACTCATAGTATAATTCCTCCACAGCACCCCACACTGTATAACACACAGCTTCCAACACATAGTGCAATCCCCTTCAATCCTCCCTCACATAGTATAATGCCCCCACTGCTCCCCCTCGCACTATGATTACCCCAAACCACCACACACAGTATAATGCCCCCACATCTCTCAACACAGTTGAGAGCTCCCTACAAAATCATGATCCCCCAAATACAGTGTGATTTCTTCCACAGCTCCCCACTCACAGTACAATCCCCAACAGCGTCCCACACACTGCATGTTACCTAACATTCAGTATGATCCCCACAAATTGTATGATCCCCATAGCTCTCCACGCACAATATGATTCCCCACAGGTCCCCATACACAGCATGATCCCCCACACACAGAATGATGCCCCCACAGCATCCCAAACACAGCACGCCGATACAGGTATAAATGATAGTTGCTCCAAGGGGGCCTCCCATGTGCATGGGCTCGGGACGACTTTCCAATGTGCCCAATTGGTAGTTATACTACCACATAACTCAGTAAGTGAGACATCTCTGAAATAAGAGTCTCTGCCCTTACTTTATTTTTCTGTCAATTTAGCTATTTGGGACTTACAGCAAGCACCCCTCTACTTCAGTTTCAGGACGTACCGATACCATCTTACATCTGAATAAATATGCAGTAAATAACCTTATAGAGGTCCAGTTAGGAGAATAGGCCTCTTCTGTAAGAGACACTTTGAAAACTGCTCTGACTAGGAGATTACCAAAGTACTGGCACAACAATTCGTTTTATTGATTGATGCATAGAAAGGGTAAATCTTGTTGTATTTTGCTCACTGTTTATTATAACTATTATTATTCTTATAACATAGTTATTAAGGTTGAAGGAAGACTTTAAGTCCATCTAGTTCAACCCATATCCTATCCTAACCTGCCCTTGTGTCGACCCGCCACCACAATTGTGGATTACCAGGGCAATGGGGTACTCAGAGCCGAGCCCATGGAAGTCTATGGGGGTTTTGTCACAGGTAGCTGTGGCTCGGTCTGTGGCCCGGGCGGTCTGGCGTATGTTGGGGATATATTTACAGGGGATTGATTTATGTACAGTTCGTGACGCCACCTGTAGTATTCTGGTAATTAGTACCAGCGCTGCTGTAGATCTCTGAGGGGATGGTGAGGCAGCTAGATGTCGGGTCCCCTACAGGTGGGACTGGTCCCTCAAAGTCTATGGGATTTGTGAAGTCGGGTGCAGATAAAGAACACAGTCTCACACGGTCAGCGTCTTTCCATACCTTTACTTGCAAGATGTTCAAGCAGGTCCCAGGGAGGCTGATCCAAGGAGAGTGTATCTTGAGACAGCAGCTGGACAAGTTAGGGGCCTCCTTTAACTCCAATAAAACGAGTACAACCAGCCTGAAGCGTAGTTCCCTCAAATCTCCAGCTAATCTTTAGCTGTACCTGCCCAGTCAGCTTAGTGTTAGGAGCCTTCCTGTGAAGAAGCTGAATTCTTATTTCGTCGTGCACTGACTCTAAGTCTTCACTTCCCCTGACCCCAATTACGTACTGACTATAAGGGGCTTGTCTGCCGCGACCTAGGGTCCGGTAGATTCCTGGTTTTCTTATCACTGTGCTTGAAACAACAGTGACCCTTCGGTCCCCAGTGACCGGGTGCAATGTGCTGGACTTCTTCAATCCGTCAGCACTAATCCTATAAATCCACTTGCCTTTCGCCTTGTCCACGCTGGTAACATAAGCACTCAAACTAGCCAAGGGTCGAGCAGTCACTTCTTTCTTTTCCTTTCTACGAAGTTAGCCACAGATGCTCAGTTATCACAGGCAGGAGCACGTCTCTGAACCTGATACCGTCCTTTAGACAGGGATGCTGAAGACTTTCTGTACTAAAACTTCTTCTTTCCTTCAGTGTATGCTGAGGAGGTGATACAGCTCTGACTAGACTAAGGTGTATCCAGACACCTATACCAGACTCCACGATATGAACTAGTGATAAAGCAGGCTAGACTCCTTCCTCCCTCCAGACGTCTTCTCTCTCAGTAGTCTAGACACTCACTCCACACGTCCTCACTGTCCGAAGACAGGAACTAGACTAATCACTCTAACACATACCTTGACCACTCCCTCTAGAGTATACTCCACTACCCCAAGGGTGTGTCTAGTATATGCTGAGTGAATGAATATTTAGCATTAAACTGCTGTCTCGCCACACACTCTCCAGGGTACTGCGTGTGCCTACCACCAGGGCTACACATTCCCCCATGGTAAAAGACAGCACTCCCGGGCTGTAAAATACAAAAGAGACATTTTGTTTATGCAATAAACATTAAACAATAACATCTTCCCATCCGGGAGGTGAGAATATCTTGAACGTTGCAAACTTTTATAGAAAAATACAAATAGTATCAAATAGCATTCAATAAATAAATATACAATATACTTGTGAAGGACCCGCACCAAACCTTCAACGTGGGTCCTGGGTGGGCTGCAGGACGTCCAATTGCAGACCTCACTCAGTGCCACACCACACGGGTTTTGTTTTCAGAGGTAGTTGTAGTGGTTTATGTAAAACCAAGATAGGGCACCGAAGCGCAACTATTTACAAGTAAGTTCTGGGTTAGCATAGTCCTTAACCTCCAAGTCCAATGTAAAACCTAAGACATATTATATAATATCAAAGTGCATAAACTTTTTCTGGTTACCGGTTATCATTTATCATTTATCAATTACCAATTACCCAGCCGGGCATTCTACAGTATATATATTCACTATATAAATTGTGCAAAACTTTACAAACATTTCAAACTTTTTACTATGTTACTGATGGTAGACCCGATATGGATCTCACCAACTCTTTACTTATTTATTCATTTTCATCACACTTTTCCAATACATTTTCCACCCCGGGGGCTGGAACAACGCAATGGGCCCTTGATCCCAGGACCAGCAAATCATGTGCTGCGATCAGGGTCTGGGTTGCCACAGTTCTGGTGCGAACCTCTAGGGGCGCAACGGGTACACTCTCTCCACATGACACCGATTGCGTCTCAATCACCGTTAGCGATATGGACCGCGTTAGGGATTGCGATCGAGACTGTGTCGCATGTTGCGATGAAGAGGTGGCTTTAATTTGCGATGAAATCTGGGTCGCTTGTTGCGATGACTTTGCAGGGGGCGATGCTGGGGCACGGCCGGATGCTGCTTGAACTGGAAACAGGGACGCTGCGGTAATGGTGACGGTACCTGCGTCTGAGACGGGGTCGCGGACGATGGCGACGTTAAGGGCATACCATCCCTTCATTCCCCAATGCCGCGTATAGGTGACGATATCTCCATTCGCTAAGTCCCTCCCGGGATGGCCTTGCGGCAGGTGGGATTCTACGTCACGCCTGCTGACAAAGACCGCTGGGTAGAGGCCCGGTTCACGGATAAAGCCCCAGCCCTTCCGGAGCTGGAACTCAGTCACACACCCCTGCCGCCGCGGTTCCCTCAGAGTACCTTTATCTCGCCGGACGGTCTCTTTGTCCGCGATCAGCTCAGCAAATTGTCGCTGACGGTTCCTCTGAGTTTCCCGCTCTTCCTCCTGCTGACGCCTCTTCTTCTCCTCACGACTCTGCCATTCCTGTTCCCACTGGGCGATGTAGGCGACGTCATCCAGGCGCGCCATTTCGTCCCAGTCCACATCTGGTAGTGACGGACAGGACCCCTCCGGTGTCCCTGCCGGGGACCGATAATCTGCTGCGGCCTCTTGGCCGGGCGGGCGTTCCGGGATTGGCTGTACCTCCTCAACCTCCTCCGCCTCCACCGCTTCACCAGTGGGATCGGGAACGGTACTTTCGGGGGCAGCCTCCGGTTGCTCCTTCGCCTTGGGCAGCAGACTCTTCGGTATTTGGAATCGTGGGGGTTCGTTGAGGGGAGAGGACGCCGTGTTCGTTAGTTGCCACTGCAGCAGGTTACATCGGCGTCTCTCAATCTCCTCCAGTCCAGGTTGGACCATCTTCTTTAGGCGTGCGTTCTCCTCCTGAATCTCTAGCAACGCCTGTTGCAGGTGCAGGATCGCATAAGACTCTGATGCCGATGGCAGCTTGGCGGGGGCACGGGGCCTGCCTTCCTCCGCTGCCCCGCTCGGCTGCACACGTCCTGCCTCCATCATGTTCCAGAAGATTCTTTCTTCTTCCTGCGGAGACATCCGGTCTCTTCCGTGGAGGTGGGGTTTGCGTCTCCTCCTCCTCGCAGGGAAGGTGAAGAGGAGGCGGACCTCCTTTGCTGTAGGGCAGGACCGCATGTTGTAATAGCACTTTGAGAGGGCAGGCATTTTCTTCGCGCCACAGGGGGGTAGACGCCCACGAAGGTACGCCCACCTTCTTCTCCAGCGCCTGAGGGCGCGAATATGGCGACAAAAATGGCGATTTTGGCGCCAAAAGTGCAAACAGTCCTTTTTCACAAAAACAAGTCCTTAGGCACACAGGGCTCGCAATTTCGCGAGTTTCGCATCCTGTTCGTGACGCCAAAGTTTTTGTGTCGACCCGCCACCACAATTGTGGATTACCAGGGCAATGGGGTACTCAGAGCCGAGCCCATGGAAGTCTATGGGGGTTTTGTCACAGGTAGCTGTGGCTCGGTCTGTGGCCCGGGCGGTCTGGCGTATGTTGGGGATATATTTACAGGGGATTGATTTATGTACAGTTCGTGACGCCACCTGTAGTATTCTGGTAATTAGTACCAGCGCTGCTGTAGATCTCTGAGGGGATGGTGAGGCAGCTAGATGTCGGGTCCCCTACAGGTGGGACTGGTCCCTCAAAGTCTATGGGATTTGTGAAGTCGGGTGCAGATAAAGAACACAGTCTCACACGGTCAGCGTCTTTCCATACCTTTACTTGCAAGATGTTCAAGCAGGTCCCAGGGAGGCTGATCCAAGGAGAGTGTATCTTGAGACAGCAGCTGGACAAGTTAGGGGCCTCCTTTAACTCCAATAAAACGAGTACAACCAGCCTGAAGCGTAGTTCCCTCAAATCTCCAGCTAATCTTTAGCTGTACCTGCCCAGTCAGCTTAGTGTTAGGAGCCTTCCTGTGAAGAAGCTGAATTCTTATTTCGTCGTGCACTGACTCTAAGTCTTCACTTCCCCTGACCCCAATTACGTACTGACTATAAGGGGCTTGTCTGCCGCGACCTAGGGTCCGGTAGATTCCTGGTTTTCTTATCACTGTGCTTGAAACAACAGTGACCCTTCGGTCCCCAGTGACCGGGTGCAATGTGCTGGACTTCTTCAATCCGTCAGCACTAATCCTATAAATCCACTTGCCTTTCGCCTTGTCCACGCTGGTAACATAAGCACTCAAACTAGCCAAGGGTCGAGCAGTCACTTCTTTCTTTTCCTTTCTACGAAGTTAGCCACAGATGCTCAGTTATCACAGGCAGGAGCACGTCTCTGAACCTGATACCGTCCTTTAGACAGGATGCTGAAGACTTTCTGTACTAAAACTTCTTCTTTCCTTCAGTGTATGCTGAGGAGGTGATACAGCTCTGACTAGACTAAGGTGTATCCAGACACCTATACCAGACTCCACGATATGAACTGATGATAAAGCAGGCTAGACTCCTTCCTCCCTCCAGACGTCTTCTCTCTCAGTAGTCTAGACACTCACTCCACACGTCCTCACTGTCCGAAGACAGGAACTAGACTAATCACTCTAACACATACCTTGACCACTACCTCTAGAGTATACTCCACTACCCCAAGGGGTGTCTAGTATATGCTGAGTGAATGAATATTTAGCATTAAACTGCTGTCTCGCCACACACTCTCCAGGGTACTGCGTGTGCCTACCACCAGGGCTACACACCCTAACATGTTGATCCAGAGGAAGGCAAAAAAACCCCAAGTGGCAAACAGTAAGCTTCACATTGGGGAAAAAAATTCCTTCCCGACTCCACATACGGCAATCAGACTAGCTCCCTGGATCAACGCAGTATCTAGGAAACTAGTGAATATAGCCTGTAATATTATACTTTTCAAGAAAGGCATCCAGTCCCTTCTTAAATTTTAGTAAGGAATCACTCATTACAACATTAGACGGCAGAGAGTTCCATAGTCTCACTGCTCTTACAGTAAAGAATCTGCGTCTGTGATTATGGCTAAACCTTCTTTCCTCCAGACGTAGAGGATGCCCCCTTGTCCCCTTCACAGGTCTAAGAGTAAAAAGATCATTAGAAAGGTCTTTGTACTGTCCCCTCATATATTTATACATTGTAATAAGATCACCCCTAAGCCTTCGTTTTTCCAAACTAAATAACCCCAAGTGTAATAACCTGTCTTGGTATTGCAGACCCCCCAGTTCTCTAATAACCTTGGTCGCTCTTCTCTGCACCCGCTCCAGTTCAGCTTATTTATAACTGTTT
>JARQOD010000002.1:41764235-41777743 GCA_033576555.1 Oophaga sylvatica | reverse complement strand
GGGAGTAATGGTCAAAGCACACACGGAAATAGCAATGTTGGGCATAGGTAGGTTAGTAGAGGAGGAAACACGAGGAGTTCAGTTTTTGACAGGTTCAGTTTCAGATAGAGGGAGGACATGATGTTAGAGACAGCGTTAAGACAATCACTGGTGTTTTCCCAAAAGGCAGGCATGATATCAGGAGAAGTGTATAATTGGGTGTCATCAGCATAGAGATGGTACTGGAACCCAAATCTACTGATTGCTTGACCAATAGGAGCGGTATACAAAGAGAAGAGGAAGGGGCCTAAAACCAATCCTTGAGGAACCCCAACAGTAAGGGGAAGATGAGAGGAGGAGGAGCCAGCAAAAGATACAGTAAAGGAGCGGTCCGAGAGATAGGCGGAGAACCAAGAGAGAACGGTGTCCTTGAGGCCAGTGTAACGGAGCATAGTGAGGAGGAGCTGATGGTCCACAGTGTTGAATACTGCGGAGAGATCCAAGAGAATTAGCATGGAGAAGTGACCATTAGATTGAGCTGTTAGAAGATCATTAGAGACTTTAGTGAGTGTAGAGAGCAGAAACCGGTTTGTAGAGGGTCGAGGAGGGAGTTATCTGAGAGATAGCGGATAAGTCGGGCATGAACCAGGCGTTCCAGGAGTTTAGAGATGAAGGGAAGATTAGAGACAGGTCTATAGTTAGCGGCATATTTTGGTCGAGGGATGGTGTTTTAAGTAATGGCTGTATGATGGCATGCTTAAATGAGGAGAGGTACCGGAAGAAAGAGAGAGGTTAAATATTTTTATTAGGTGAGTGCTGACAGCAGGGGAAAGGGACTGGAGGAGTTGTGATGGAATGGGGTCACTGGTGCAAGAAGATGCAAGGAGCCTGATTACTTCTTCGGTTACTGGTTCAAAATCAGAGAGTGAGCTAGATGCAGTGGGGGAGGGAGGACAGTGCATGATATGAGGGGATTGGGAGATAATTTCCTGGCGGATATGGTTAATTTTTTCTTTAAAATAATTAGCCAGATCGTCAGCGTGGAGATCCGTGGTTGAGGCCTGCACTCTTGGGTTGAGTGGAGAATGAAAAGTGTCAAAGAGACGTTTTGGTGAGGTGATGATGGTGTTGAAATAGGTTTGTTTTGAGAAGTGAAGGGCAGTGTTGTATGTTTTAAGCATAAACTTATAATGGATGAAATCTTCGGGTAGACTGGATTTCTCCACAGACGTTCGGCGCACCTGGAGCACCGCTGAAGGAAGCGTGTTTGCAGCGTGTGCCAGGGTTGTCGCCATCTGTGCCTAGTTTTTCTATGTATAGGAAGTGCAGTTTTATCCAGGGCACTTTGAACTGTTTCATTGAAATGCTTCAGTGCAGAATCAGGACATGAGAGGGAGGAAATAGGGGCCAATGATGACTGTAAGTTCTTCATAAGTTTCTGGGTGTCAATGGCCTGTATATTTCTAAAAGTGTGGAAAGTGGGGGTGAACTGGGCAGGATGGCAGTTCTTGATAGAGAATGATAGTAGGTTGTGGTCAGAGAGCGGGAGAGGTGAATTTGTGAAATCATCCACTGAGCAAAGCCGGGAGAAGACCAAGTCGAGGGAGTTTCCGTCTTCATGCGTGGGTGGGGAGTTAGTATGCTGAGAGAGGCTGAAAGAGGAGGTTAGAGATAAAAGGTGAGAAGCAGATGGTGAGAGGGGAAGAGCAATGGGGATGTTGAAGTCTCCCATGATGAGGTGGGGATGTCACAGGAGAGATAGTGTGGAAGCCAGGTGGATGGGAGATATGGTGCAGGATGTAGACATGGTGCAGGATGGAGACAGATGGGGCAGGAATTTGGGGCAGAATGAGACAGATAGTGCACGATCATGGGCAGGATGGGAGACATGGGGCAGGATGGGAGACACACGGGCAGAATGGAGACAAGCGGCAGGATGGAGACAAGGGTCATAATAAAGACACGGAGGCAGGATGGGACACACTGGGGAAGGATGGAGACAAAGGGCAGAATGGAGACAAGGGGGCAGGATGGGAAACACGGGGTCAGGCTGGAGACACACAGGGGCAGAATGGAGACAAGCGGCAGACTGGAGACACAGGGGCAGAATGGAGACAGGGGCAGAATTGAGACACGGAACAGGATGGGAGATACGGGCAGCATGGGAGACACACAGGGGCAGAATAGAGACAAGCGGCAGATAGGAGACATGGGGCAGGATGGAGACAAGGGCAGAATGGAGACAAGGGCAGAATGGAGACACGGGGCAGGATGGAGACACAGGTAGGATGGGAGACACGGAGTTAGATGGGAGACACGGGGCAGGATGGGAGCACACAGGCGCAGAATGGAGACAAGCACAAGATTGGAGACACGGGGTAGGATGGAGACAAGGGCAGAATGGAGACAAGCGGCAGATTGGAGACAAGGGGCTGAATGGAGACAAGGGGCAGAATGGGGACACGGGACAGAATGGAGACAGGGGGCAGAATGGAGACAGGGCAGAATGTAGACAGGGGCAGAATAATGACACAGGGGCAGGATGGGAGACATGGGGCAGGATGGGAGACACGGGGCAGGATGAAGACATGGGGCAGGATGGAGACAAGGTGCAGAATGGAGAAAAGGGGCAGAATGGAGACATGGGGTAGGATGGGAGACACGGGGCAGGATGGGAGACGTGGGGACAGGATGGGAGACACACGGGGTAGGATGGGAGACACACCTAGCAGGATGGGAGACACACAGGGGCAGAATGGAGACAATGGGCAGAATGGAGACACGGGCAGGATGGGAGACACGGGGCAGGATGGGAGATACGGGGCAGAATGGGAGACATGGTGCAGGATTGAGACAGATAGGGCAGGAATATAGGGCAGGATGAGACAGATGGTGCACGATCATGGGCAGGATGGAGACATAGGGCAGGATGGAGACAGATGGGGCAGGATGGAGAAAGATGGGGCAGGATGGAGACACATGGTGCAGTATCATGGGGCAGGATGGAGACTCATGGTGCAGGATCATGGGACAGGATGGAGACACGTGGTGCAGGATCATGGGGCAGGATGGAGACACATGGTGCAGGATCATGGGGCAAGATGGAGACACATGGTGCAGGATCATGGGGCAAGATGGAGACACATGGTGCAGGATCATGGGGCAGGATGGATATGATGGAGACAGATGGGGCAGGATCATGGGAAAGATGGGGCAGGATCAAGGGACAGATGGGGTAGGATCATGGGGCAGGATCATGGGACAGATGGGGCAGGATGGGGAGATCAGATGGGGCAGGATGGGACATCACATGGGGGCAGAATGGATATTCATGAGGGCAGAATGGGAGAACATATGGGGCCAGGATGGGAGAACATATGGCTGGAGCCAGGAATGAGACACACGGTGGCCAGGATGAGGGATATTATTAACATAGGGTCTAATTAAGGGATATTATTAGTGACCCTGGCTGGAAGAAGTGATGGTGGTCTGTGCTGGATGAAAGATGAAAAGCAAAGATGAAGGACTTCACCTAGAGACGTCACATTATCTGTACACTGACACTATACACTGTATACTATATACCGGGGTCCTGTGTACAATGTCACCATTGTATTACCTTTACACTGACACTATATACAGAGCTCCTGTGTATAATGTCACTGGTGATCACTGTATTACCTGTACACAGACACTGCATACTAAGTACACATTTCCTGTGTATAATGGTACTTATGGTGATATTAGTATTGTGTTTTTTTTAATTAATGATCAGTATTGTAGTATTCAGTCACTATGTGGTGGTAATATTTGGTCTGGCCATGGTGTGGCGGTATTTGTCCCTTGTATGTGATATTATTCGGTCACTGTGGTGGTAATATGTGATCTGGACATGGTGTGGTGGTATTTGTTCCTTGTATGTGGTATTATAGGTCACTGTGTGGTGGTAATAAGGTGTCTGGTCATGGTGCGGTGGTATTTGTTCCTTGTATGTGGTATTATAGGTCACTATGTGGTGGCCCTGAAATTCCTAGTGGCAGCCCTGTGCACACGTTCAGTATTTGGTCAGTTTTTTACCTCAGTATTTGTAAGCAAAAACCATGCGTAGGTGATAAATACAGAAGTGGTGACCTGTTTCTATTATACGTTTCCTCTGATTGTTCCACTCTTGGTATTTGTTTTCAAATATTGATGCAAAATACTGACTAAATACTGAATGTGGATTTAGGCCTCATCCCCACATCAGTGTTTAAACACTTATGTGAAAAATTGGTGTCTGTGTCATCAGTGTTTTGGATCAGTGTGACCATTTTTACCATCAGTCATCAGTCTTTTTCTCATATGCATAAATAAATAAAGTACAAAGCTTCTGATATTCTTTGCAATGTTAAATACAGACAGCACACAGATGGCACACTGATGCCCAACGGTTGTGGTACATGTTTTTGCATGGACACACGATCCGTGAAAAAAACAGACGTGAATGACTCCATAGACATTAGTGAGTATGTGTGGTATCCAAGAAAAACACTAAGGCCAAGTTAGCACGTTCAGTATTTGGTCAGTATTTTACCTCAGTATGTGTAAGCCAAGACCAGGAGTGGAACAATCAGTGGTAAAGTAGAATAGAAACCCGGCACCACTTCTGCATTTCTCTCCCACTCCTGATTTGGGCTTATAAATACTGATGTGGAATACTGACCAAATTCTCAACGTGTGAATGTGGCCTAATAGGGTATGTACATATAACACCCGTCAAGTGATGTTTTGGGCTCAGCCCCCTCTGTGATAGTTTGTTATATTGTGGGGAGCAGGATATAATGGTTTTTTTTTCAGGCCTATAAAATTATGATGTGATTCTTTGCCGTCTTTTTGTATCCTATTTTTCCCAACAAAATGGAACCCATGACAAAACAAAAGTTACTTAATACACAGTAAGTCAATTTTGTTTGTCTGGTGCTAGTATAATGTTGTGTCTTCCCCTATAAGGCCACGTTCACATGTTCAATATTTGGTCCGTATTTTACCTCAGTATTTGTAAGCCAAAACCAGGAGTGGATGAAAAATACAGCAGTGGTGACGTGTTTCTATTCTACTTTTCCTCTGATGGTTCCACTCCTGATTTTGACTTACAGTTACTGAGGTAAAAAACTCACCAAATACTGAACGGGGTCTAAGAAGAAGCCATAATTTATTGTGAAGAGTCTTGTGACCTCCAGAAACTCACGCGTCCTGATGACATCAGTTTACAGGAATAGCTTGTAAAAAATAAATATGGAGGAGTGAAAGCATTGGGGTGCCTTATAAAATTCATTCCAATTATTCCCAATTACATTAACTTGTCTGTACGTTTCTACAGCATCTTGGAAAATGCCAAATGGAAGTAGATGGTTTGGGATTCGTTGCTCAGTGACCCGGCATTTCCATATTCCCAGTGACAGGTCCTGATCATTTCTATATAACAAGATGCATTCTCTCATATACAGCATTAAGCCTGGCAGGGTATCCAGGAGCAGCGATCCCAGGATGAAGCTTGCACTGCCGTACTACACAGTAATTGATATAAATTACAGGGCTCAGGCACTGCGGTAAATCTTCAGCGTGATTCTCCCATTTTCAAGCGGCAGTTTATTACGACAAGGTCACATTCGCTTGTTAAAAGTGAGAAGTACAATATTTAGACAGACCATTTACATTTATGATTGCCATTTTTCAGGCAGCGACTCCACAGAAGAGTTCTTTCCATAAACTGCCAGTGCATGATACGACAGTGGCTCTTTATCAAGAGTATGGGGAGTGATTGGGCACCGCTCAACATGTTCTGCACTCACTGATAAAAACTAAATCATCGAAACATCTAACGCCTCGACACGCAAGATGGGCATTATTCTTCACCAGGTTTAACTTTTTGTCACATATAGGCCGGGGAACAAAAACATTAAGGCAGATGCCTTATCTCTTTGTTTTGCAGGGGGAGGAAATAATTGTGAACCGGTACCTATTCTACAAAAAGGGGTGCTTATAGGGTCTATATGCTCCGATCTTGAAAGAGAGGTTGTTGACTCTCGGGGATGCCCCTGCTGCGTGTCCATTAGGTAAACTGTTTGTTCCTGTTAATATTCATCTAAGAGTCTTTAGTGAACATCATGATTTGGTCTTGGCTGGACATCCTGGTAATAAAACCACCATTGATCTTCTTACTTGGCGTTTTTGGTGGCTAGGGTTTCATTAGGATGTCTGGGAGTATGCAGCCGCCTGCAGTGTCTGTGCGCGTTCTAAGACCTCTCCTACTTGTCCGTCAGGGCCTCTCTAACCATTGGAGATTCCCAGTGGACCATGGACTCATTTGTCAGTTGATTTTATCACGGATCTACCCATGTCGGCAGGGAATAGGTTAATTTTGGTGGTCATGGATAGATTTTTGTCAGGGAAATTGTAAAATTACATGAGATCCTGACCGATAATGTTTCTGATCAGGGATGAGTTTGTTTCCAAGTTTTGGAGGGCATTTTGCACCCGTCTGGGGATCCATCTGTCATTTTCTTCTGCATTTCACCCACAGTCTAATGGGCTGACTGAACGGGTTAACCTGAATCTGGAGACTTATCTTAGGTGTTTTGTGTCTGAGAATCAGGAGGATTGGGCTACCTACTTCCTGTTAGTCGAATTTGCAGTAAATAATCGTTATCATAAATGTACTGGTAAGTCCCTGTTTTTGGGGGCTTATGGTTTTCATCCTCAGTTCAACTAATTTAATAAGAATTGTTTTTCTGGATTACCTGAAGACCAATGGTTTTCATCATCTATTACATCCGTGTTTCATGGGGTTACTAATAATTTGAGGAAGATGGGATCCAAATATAAGAGTGTGGCTGATCGGAGACGTTTGGTGGGTCCGTACCTGTGTGTTCGTGACTTGGTGTGGTTGTCCTCTAGGAACATTAAGTTGAATGTTCCATCTTGTAGACTGGGTGCCAGGTTTATGGATCCTTATAAAATCGTAGCCATCGTCAATCCCGTAAAATTCTGCCTTGCTTTGCCGTCTACTTTTAGGATCCATAATGCATTTCATCGATCTCTCCCCAAAAATATGTTGCATCTTTGGTACTTTCACCACTACCACCATCTCCTGTCATTGTCGATGGAAACTTAGAATTTCAGATAGCGAAAATCATGGAATCTCGTTTAGTTCATTGGTCACTTCAGTATCTGGTACATTGGAAGGGGTACGTTCCTGAGGAGAGGATGTGGATACCAGCATCTGACGTCCATGCGACCAAACTGATCCAGTCTTTTCACGTGGCACACCCCGATAAACGCAGTCCTGAGATTACGGAGGTCCCTCCTAGAAGGGGGGGTACTGTCACGGGGTTACCACAACAGAGAGGAGCCAGAAGACCACAGCGTCTGATTGCTCTTACTCCTGAGCTTACCTTCATTTTAAATGGTGTTACTTTCTTTTGGCAGAACAGGGGTTAATTTGCCATGTTGGGAGCTTTGGGAGCCTGAGCTCTCAGCTGAGCTTGGTTAGCCACTCCTATCCCCTATACAATCTGGGTGCTGATTGAAATACATTGTCAGAGCTAGCTTATGCTGAATGGTTTGGAGGAGAGGTGTTTTGGTGGTTATATGAGAAGGATCTTGGAGGAGTTATCTGTGACTGTTGCGTAGGTTTGTAAGTGTGATAATTCTCTTCCTCCTCTTACTTTGGTTTTTCCCAATCGTCCACTCCCCGGTGCATTCCTCTGTTATATGTGAGTGAATATTTGTATGTCTGGTATTTTCAGTTACCCTTGTTCGTGTTGCCTTGTTTGTCGGGTTAGTGTACTGCGGTGCATGGCAGCTCCCCTCTTCCCTGGGTGAGGAAGGGAACAGATGAAGGGCTGATTCAGGAGATAAGGAAAGGGTGGAGGCCCTGGTATCTTCACCTTCAGAAGTATCCCATGGAATAGGGTGAGCTAGGGCACCCCTTAGTGTTAGGGACAGGGAAGGAGCCCCTGCTCCCGGTCACTGGACAGCTGAGTCGTGACAAGAACCCCCTATGACAGCAGTCTGGATCTGTAGTCTGGAGACCCCTATAACTGCAGTCTGTATGTTTAGTCTGGAGCCCCTATAACAGCAGTCTGGATGTGTAGTCTGGAGCCCCCCTATAACAGCAGTCTGGATGTGTAGCCTGGAGCACCCTATAGCAGTCTGGATGTGTAGTCTGGAGCCCCCTGTAACAGCAGTCTGGATGTGTACGCTCTGTGGAAGACGTTCATAAGTTACAATCTGACTTGTACAAGTATTTTGGCTTTCACTTGACAGATGTGGATAAATGTAAAGTTCTGCATTTAGTTACTAAAAATATATGAGTATCATGTTCTGGGGGAGTAATAAAGGAGAGTCACTTGCAGAGAAGGATCTGGGGTTACTTGTAGATCAAGGGACAGCAGTGTAAAACTAATACTTTACAAAGAATCAGTGTCACCCTATCTGGAATATGTAGTTCAGTTCTGTGCACCAATTCATAGAAAAGATTCTCTTGAGTTAGAACAGGAAGAAAGGAGGCAGCAGCTGCATTTGGGTCTTCGGGTGGTATAGCAAATCATCCAAAATTCTGCTCCGTCCACTATCTTCTACACATCCTGTATAATTCATTGAAAGTATCTGTTACATTTGCAGGAGGGAACAGAGAGCAACTGAGAAAAAGAGGATGCAAATACAAGGATCACAATGAATAAATAACAAAAATGTTTTTATTGAAACACACAAACTGTAAACATTAAAACATTAAAAGCAAACTGAAGAAGGTAAGCCCATGGTAAGGCTATGTCCTACCTCTCCCTTAACATGAAATAATGCCCTAGTAATAGGATCAAAAGCACAACATCACAGCAAGCATTACAGCTAAAAATTAGTCTGTGTAATATTGGACAATAAATAGTTGTTTAAAATGTTTCTCTGCTGTCTGAACAGTTGGCTACCACTGATCCAAGGAGAAATTTACAAGTTCACATAGAGCTAAATGGAGCATATCAAAGGGTAAAGCAATCTCCGTGGGTAAGCCCAGGAAAAGGGCAAGGATCATGATACTACCTGAGTAGCATATAGAGCCTGTATGTGGAAAGGTAGCCCTGTAGGCTGAAAGGTCCTGTGGTAGTGATGTGGAGGAAAGGGAGAGGGCAGGACAGCAGTTGCTGGAGGGCAGGAGGGAACATTATTCGCAGTTCTCACCCAGACTGCAGTAACCCGCTATATCTCACCAAAGCGCCTTCCCACCCACAATACTATGTAATAAGAAATAATGCAAGTACACATATTGATGGGTGAAGGTCGGTCACAGCTTTATTAATTTTATTTGACTTTAACAATAAGGAAGGCACTTAACTTTCTTAAAACATGCTCATTGCCAAATGCCCTCTTGTATATTCACAGGCAAGACAGCCAACGAGCCGTACCATAACAATGTGTCCTTTCCTTCATTTACTACTGCTGGGACTTGTAAAACTAGAAAAATAACACATTCATTAACAATCATGTAAAGTGAAATCAACAAGGTAAGGGAGGGTGGGGTGATCACCTCCAGGACCCGAACAGGGGGAAGAGAAGGAGAACGGCTCAGTGCCAACTTAAATACTAGCCCCTTCTGATATCCATTTGTCCAAAAGGAGCTGGTCATAACAACCCCATTACTATAGAGGTGGGTGGGAAGGCACCAAGGTGCACCAATAGTGAAAGCAGAGGAGGGGGACAGCAGTTAGAGGCACCCTCATTAATTAGTACAGTGCCTGCCAGACTGCAGGGACCCCGCTATATCTCACCAGAGCGCCTTCCCATCCAAAAACTACTATGTAATAACAAATAATGCAAGTACACAAATTGATGGTGAAGGTTGGTCACAGATTTATTAATTTTATTTTACTTTAACAATAAGAAAAGACAAGAAAGAGTACATACCAGGACACCAGGGATGCCAAAAATAAATCATAACAATTAGAAAATATTTTTATTGAAAAAACTGCAAAACCACACTGTAGTCATTAAAAACAATTAAAACAAGGCACAAAGCCCCATAACAGAACAATAAACCCCTATAACCCCTATCTGTATAATACAATACACTTAGATGAAATATATATGGAAACCTCAGCCAAACATGGTAGTATACTTAGAACATAGTCACCCCCAAAGGCCAAAATGAAGACAGGACCAGAGAGGAACAATTAGTCCTCAATTTGCTGCAAAAAAAAAAAAAAAAACAACCAGTTAAGCATGGACAATATGAGATGGTAAAGTAATACAAACAAATTGCTATAGACTAATACAGATCAGATGTGAATAGGTCTACTCATAAAGATTAATATATCAAGTAGATCTTAGCATAGCAGATGGTATAACAGTTGTCCTTAATCTAATACACAAAATAATGCAGCAAATAATATAACAGTTGTCCTTAATCTAGTGCACAAAGTGATGCAGCTCTAGTCTAGTGCACAAAATAATGCAGCAAATGGTATAACAGCTGTCCTTAATCTAGTGCACAAAGTCACAAAGTAATGCAGCAAATGATATAACAGTTGTCCTTAATCTAGTGCACAAAATGATGCAGCCCTAGTCTAGTGCACAAAGTAATGCAGCAAATGGTATAGCAGTTGTCCTTAATCTAGTGCATAAATAACAAAGTAATGCAGCAAATGATATAACAGTTGTAATCTAATGCACAACGTAATGCAGCCGACCACTCCCAATAAGACTGGTAAAATATAACACAGCTATAAGGGGGATCTCATGTTAGAGGCATGACCAGGTTACCATACCAGGGGTTAATAGGCGGGATAGAGCCCGACGCGTGTCGCCATGTGAAATGGCTTCATCAGGGGCAGAGAGTTCATTACTTTGTGCACTAGACTAGGGCTGCATCATTTTGTGCACTAGATTATGGACAACTGTTATATCATTTGCTGCATTACTTTGTGACTTTGTGCACTAGATTAAGGATAGCTGCTATACCATTTGCTGCATTATTTTGTGCACTAGACTAGAGCTGCATCACTTTGTGCACTAGATTAAGGACAACTGTTATATTATTTGCTGCATTATTTTGTGTATTAGATTAAGGACAACTGTTATACCATCTGCTATGCTAAGATCTACTTGATATATTAATCTTTATGAGTAGACCTATTCACATCTGATCTGTATTAGTCTATAGCAATTTTTTGTATTGCTTTACCATCTAATATTGTCCATGCTTAACTGTTTTTTTTTTTTTTTTATGCAGCTAATTGAGGACTAATTGTTCTAACATGAGATCCCCCTATAGCTGTGTTATATTTTACCAGTCTTATTGGAAGTGGTCGGCTGCATTACGTTGTGCATTAGATTACAACTGTTGTATCATTTGCTGCATTACTTTGTTACAACTGTTATATTATTTGCTGCAGTATTTTGTGTATTAGATTAAGGACAACTGTTATACCATCTGCTATGCTAAGATCTACTTGATATATTAATCTTTATGAGTAGACCTATTCACATCTGATCTGTATTAGTCTATAGCAATTTGTTTGTATTGCTTTACCATCTCATATTGTCCATGCTTAACTGGTTGTTGTTTTTTTTTTTTTTTGCAGCAAATTGAGGACTAATTGTTCCTCTCTGGTCCTGTCTTCATTTTGCCTTTGGGGGTGACTATGCTCTAAGTATACTACCATGTTTGGCTGAGGTTTCCATATATATATTTCATCTAAGTGTATTGTATTATACAGATAGGGGTTATAGGGGTTTATTGTTCCTGTTATGGGGCTTTGTGCCTTGTTTTAATTGTTTTTAATGACTACAGTGTGGTTTTGCAGTTTTTTTCAATAAAAATATTTTCTAATTGTTATGATTTATTTTTGGCATCCCTGGTGTCCTGGTATGTACTCTTTCTTGTCTTTTCTAGCATTACTATTACATACCCCGGGTTGATGCCTTTCTATAATATTTCTTGAATGGTGCCCTCCACTGTTGTTTTGGTTTCTAGACTTTAACAATAAGAAAGGCACTTAACTTTCTTAAAATGTGCTCATAGCCAAATACCCTGTTGTATATTCACATTCAAGACAGCCAACGACCCGTACCATAACAATGTGTCCTTTCTTTCACAGGACTCTGACCCCCACCCATCAAAAGCAATGCCTGTTTCACTCCATCCTGGATCCTGGACAGGAATATATCGAGCCCGATGTCTGCCAAATGAACGCCATGAGGCATTAGCAGTGTGGCATTATCTCCTTCAAGTTGTCGATGACGTATGACCACACCAAATATGTACCTTACAAATTTTGATATGCAAGCATTGATTGTCCTCCTAGTGTCTTCGATGGCCATGCCGTCTCTGGCTCCTTGCCAAACTGCCCTAGGGACAATTTCAGACCACACTAGCACGAGCTCAGAAAAGAAACCATTACAATGTTGCATATCAGATCTCACCTAAGTACAAGTCATTACCTCCTGCATGTAAAGAGGGTTCGGAAAGTATTCAGACCCCTTTAAAATTTTCACTCTTTGTTTCATTGCAGCCATTTGGTAAATTCAAAAAAGTTAATTTTTTCTCATTAATGTACACTCTGCACCCCATCTTTACTGAAAAAAAACATAAATGTAGAAATTTTTGCAAATTTATTAAAAAAGAAAAACTGAAATATCACATGGTCATAAGTATTCAGACCCTTTGCTCAGTATTGAGTAGAAGCACCTTTTGAGCTAGTACAGCCATGAGTCTTCTTTGGAATGATGCAACAAGTTTTTCACACCTGGATTTGGGGATCCTCTTCCATTCTTCTTTGCAGATCCTCTCCTGTTCTGTAAGGTTGGATGGTGAACGTTGGTGAACAGCCATTTTCTGTAATACCAGAATTACCCGACTCATTGCCTCTCTTGTAACGTCAACAACTTCAGGGAAAACTTGTGGCCATTGTAGTCCTCATTCCTCTTCAAGTAAAATCAACAACCCAAAATATCAGTCTCCGGACGCCCGGCCGAAATTCAGCCCTTTGCGTTGCCCAAAAAATATAGGAATGGCTTAACAAACAAACCGCTGCTGTGATGATATCTAGAAATGAAAATAACAGCATTAATTTAGCAAGTCTGGCCTTATATAACTTGCAAAACAAGCAGAGCGCCAGCAGCCCATCCTCTGAACTTCTTATTTAGTTAAACCTGCCTTGACGGCCTCTGTGGCTGCTCCTATATAAAACGATTTTGTCTCGTAATTAGTGATGAGCATTCCGATACCGAAACCCGGTTCCGATACCTGAAATCCAATGTAAGTCTATGGGAACAAAATATCGGAATATTTTTAATTCCGATATTTTGTTCCCATAGACTAACATTGGATTTCAGGTATCGGAACCGGGTTTCGATATCGGAATGCTCAACTCTACTCGTAATCCTTTGGATGAGCTCCTGCTGCTGATAAACGTTTACTGAATAATGTTTGAAACTGGTACCTCGTTAATGGGGAGCCATCCAAATGGGACAAGAAAAAGCTGCCTCTTCCACTA
>JARQOD010000002.1:41689124-41764135 GCA_033576555.1 Oophaga sylvatica | reverse complement strand
AAAAAAAGCATAAAAATGCACAACATGATTAAAGTGATGACTGTTATATGATTTAAATGACTGACAAAATTCATAAAGGATTAAATAACGTGCCAAATGCCTGAAATTACCGACTGCCCAGAAAAATGTGCTATGAAGTACAGTACAGACCAAAAGTTTGGACACACCTTCTCATTCAAAGATTTTTCTGCATTTTCATGGCTATGAAAATTGTAGAATCACACTGAAGGCATCAAAACTATGAATTAACACATGTGGAATTATACATTACACTTTACAAAAAAGTGTGAAACAACTGAAAATATGTCTTATATTCTAGGTTCTTCAAAGTAGCCACCTTTTGCTTTGATTACTGCTTTGCACGCAGAAAAGGTGAACGGATGGACTCTACATGCCTGGTTCCCACCGTGAAGCATGGAGGAGGAGGTGTGATGGTGTGATGGTGCTTTGCTGGTGACACTGTTGGGGATTTATTCAAAATTGAAGGCATAGTGAACCAGAATGGCTACTACAGCATCTTGCCGCAGCATGCTATTCCATCCGGTTTGCGTTTAGTTGGACCATCATTTATTTTTCAACAGGACAATGACCCCAAACACACCTCCAGACTGTGTAAGGGCTATTTGACCAAGAAGGAGAGTGTTGGGGTGCTATGCCAGATGACCTGGCCTCCACAGTCACCAGACCTGAACCCAATCGAGATGGTTTGGGGTGAGCTGGACCGCTCACCGCTTCAATTTTGATTAAATCCCCAACAGTGTCACCAGCAAAGCACCCTCACCCATCACACCACCTCCTCCATGCTTCACGGTGGGAACTAGGCATGTAGAGTCCAGCCGTTCACCTTTTCTGCGTGCAAAGCAGTAATCAAAGCAAAAGGTGGCTACTTTGAAGAACCTAGAATATAAGACATATTTTCAGTTGTTTCACACTTTTTTGTAAAGTGTAATGTATAATTCCACATGTGTTAATTCATAGTTTTGATGCCTTCAGTGTGATTCTACAATTTTCCTAGTCATGAAAATACAGAAAAATCTTTGAATCAGAAGGTGTGTCCAAACTTTTGGTCTGTACTGTATATAAAAACAAGGGTAACACAATGGTGGGCAATGTGAAAACATAGGAGACTGATCAATTATATTAATCCAACACTAACTACGTGGGCCCAAAGCGCATTTCGACTGTGCTTTAATAAGGGAACATACCGTATTTTTTGGACCATAAGACGCACTTTTTTCCCCCAAAATTTTGGGGGAAAATGGGGGTGCGTCTTATGGTCGCAACATACCGGAAAGTTCAGTGGCGGCGGCGCTCCCAATGCATATTGGCTGCGATGCGGTGGTGGTGTCCGGGCAGCAGCGGGCCTCTGGGCTGCGTGGGGGGCTCCGCCGGCATCTCGTCCCAGCCGGAAAGCCCCCCCGCAGCTGCGACGCGGTGCCGGTGCCCCCGGTGGCGGTCTCGATCCAAAGTGTGGTGCGGTGGTGGTGTTCGGGCAGCAAGCGGGCCTCTGGGCTGCGTGGGGGGCTCCGCCGGCATCTCGTCCCAGCCGGAAAGCCCCCCCCGCAGCTGCGACGCGGTGCCGGCATGAGGAATGGCCGCCTGGGGCCTCCGGCAAGATGGCCGCCGCATACTCTCGTTCAAATCTCGGCAACGAGATCTCTTCCCTCAGATCTCGTTGCCGAGATTTGAACGAGAGTATGCGGCGGCCATCTTGCCGGAGGCCCCAGGCGGCCATTCCTCATGCCGGCACCGCGTCGCAGCTGCGGGGGGGCTTTCCGGCTGGGACGAGATGCCGGCGGAGCCCCCCACGCAGCCCAGAGGCCCGCTTGCTGCCCGAACACCACCACCGCACCACACTTTGGATCGAGACCGCCACCGGAGGCACCGGCACCGCGTCGCAGCTGCGGGGGGGCTTACCGGCTGGGACGAGATGCCGGCAGAGCCCCCCACGCAGCCCAGAGGCCCGCTGCTGCCCGGACACCACCACCGCATCGCAGCCAAGCTGCATTGGGAGCGCCGCCGCCACCGGATTTGTGAGTATATGGCCACCCCACAGAACACAGCCACCCCACATAACACAGCCACCCCACAGTGCCCAACCACCCCACAGTGCCCAACCACCCCACACAGTGGTAAGCTAAATTCGGACTGTAGGACGGACCCCCATTTGACACATTATTTTTTTTTCCCAATTTTCCTTCTGAAAATTTGGGGTGCGTCTTATGGTCCGGTGCGTCTTATAGTCCGAAAAATACGGTATGTTTGTGGGAAGGAAGTGTATTTAAACCCCAAGCGACCAATCACAAGCGCGGAATGTAATTGGACCAGCTGATGTTTGTGTGTGGTGGATACCATGCAAAGTAACCGTACAAGTCATCTCCGGCCAGAGAGTCTCGTCTCTAGGGAGTGCGGCATCTCCGGAGGAAGTGACTGAATCCTGCATGTGTCCTACCTATGTTATTCATCTTAGCAGCATATATAATGGTATTTAACTATTTCAAGATACTTCACTGAATCCTGCATGTGTCCTACCTACAGTTAGGTCCATAAATATTTGGACAGAGACAACATTTATCTAATTTTGGTTCTAGACATTACCACAATGAATTTGAAACAAAACAAATCAGATGCAGTTGAAGTTCAGACTTTCAGCTTTCATTTGAGGGTATCCACATTAAAATTGAATGAAGGGTTTAGGAGTTTCAGCTCCTTAACATGTGCCACCCTGTTTTTAAAGGGACCAAAAGTAATTGGACAATTGACTCCAAGGCTATTTCATGGACAGGTGTGGGCAATCCCTTCATTATATCATTCTCAATTAAGCAGATAAAAGGGCTGGTGTTGATTTGAGGTGTGGTGTTTGCATTTGGAAGGTTTAGCTGTGAAGGAAACATGCGGTCAAAGGAGCTCTCCATGCAGGTGAAACAAGCTATCCTTAAGCTGCAAAAAACAGAAAAAACCCATCCGAGAAATTGCTACAACTTTAGGAGTGGCAAAATCTACAGTTTGGTACATTCTGAGAAAGAAAGAAAGCACTGGTGAACTCATCAATGCAAAAAGACCTGGGCGCCCACGGAAGACAACAGTGGTGGATGATCGCAGAATACTCTCCATGGTGAAGAGAAACCCCTTCACAACAGCCAACCAAGTGAACAACACTCTCCAGGAGGTAGGCGTATCAATATCCAAATCTACAATAAAGAGAAGACTGCATGAAATTAAATACAGAGGGTTCACTGCACGGTGCAAGCCACTCATAAGAATCAAGAATAAAAAAGCTAGGCTGGACTTTGCTAAAAAACATCTAAAAAAGCCAGCACAGTTCTGGAAGAACATTCTTTGGACAGATGAAACCAAGATCAACCTCTACTAGAATGATGGAAAGAGAAAGTATGGCGAAGGCGTGGTACAGCTCATGATCCAAAGCATACCACATCATCTGTAAAACATGGCGGAAGCAGTGTAATGGCTTGGGCATGCATGGCTGCCAGTGGCACTGGGTCACTAGTGTTTATTGATGATGTGACACAGGACAGAAACAGCCGAATGAATTCTGAGGTATTCAGAGCCATACTGTGTGCTCAGATCCAGCCAAATGCAGCCAAACTGATTAGTCGTCGTTTCATACTACAGATGGACAATGACCCAAAACATAAAGCCAAAGCAACCCAGGAGTTTATTAAAGCAAAGAAGTGGAATATTCTTGAATGGCCAAGTCAGTCACCTGATCTCAACCCAATTGAACATGCATTTCACTTGTTAAAGACTAAACTTCAGACAGAAAGGCCCACAAACAAACAACAACTGAAAACCACCGCAGTGAAGGCCTGGCAGAGCATCAAAAAGAAGGAAACACAGCGTCTGGTGATGTCCATGAGTTCAAGACTTCAGGCAGTCATTGCTAACAAAGGGTTTTCAACCAAGTACTAGAAATGAACATTTTATTTACAATTATTTAATCTGTCCAATTACTTTTGGTCCCTTTAACCCCTTCAAGACCCAGCCTATTTTGACCTCAAAGACCTTGCCATTTTTTGCAATTCTGACCAGTGTCCCTTTATGAGGTAATAACTCAGGAACGCTTCAACGGATCCTAGCGATTCTGAGATTGTTTTTTCGTGACATATTGGGCTTCATGTTAGTGGTAAATTTAGGTCGATAATTTTTGCGTTTATTTGTGAAAAAAATGGAAATTTGGCGAAAATTCTGAAAATTTTGTAATTTTCAAATTTTTAATTTTTATTCTGTTAAACCAGAGAGTTATGTGGCACAAAATAGTTAATAAATAACATTTCCCACATGTCTACTTTACATCAGCACAATTTTGGGAACAACATTTTTTTTGTTAGGAAGTTATAAGGGTTAAAAGTTGACCAGCGATTTCTCATTTTTACAGCAAAATTTACAAAACCATTTTTTTTAGGGACCACCTCACATTTGAAGTCACTTTGAGGGGTCTATATGACAGAAAATACCCAAAAGTGACACCTTTATAAAAACTGCACCCCTCAAGCTACTCAAAACTACATTCAAGAAGATTATTAACCCTTCAGGTGCGACACAGGAACTAAAGCAACGTGGAAGGAAAAAATGGACATTTTAATTTTTCCAACAAAAATTTTCTTTTAGCATCAATTTTTTCATTTTTACATGGGCATCAGGATAAAATGGATCCTAAAATTTGTTGGGCAATTTCTCCTGAGTACACAGATACCTCATATGTAGTCATAAACCACTGTATGGGCGCACGGCAGGGCTCAGAAGGGAAGGAGCGCCATTTGACTTTTTGAATGGAAAATATGCGGGAATATTTAGCGGTTGCCATGTCGCATTTGGAGAGTTCCTGTGTGCCTAAACATTGGAGCTCCCCCACAAGTGACCCCATTTTGGAAACTAGACCCCCTAAGGAACTTATCTAGATGCATAGTGAGCACTTTGAACCCCCAGGTGCTTCACAAATTGATCTGTAAAAAAAAGAAAGTACTTTTTTTTCAAAAAAATTTTCTTTTAGCCTCAGTTTTTTCATTTTCACATGGGCAACAGTATAAATTGGATCCTAAAATTTGTTGGGCAATTTCTCCCGAGTACACAGATACCTCATATGTGGTCATAAACCACTGTTTGGGCGCACGGCAGGGCTCAGAAGGGAAGGAGCGCCATTTGACTTTTTGAATGGAAAATATGCTGGAATATTTAGCGGTTGCCATGTCGCATTTGGAGAGTCCCTGTGTGCCTAAACATTGGAGCTCCCCCACAAGTGACCCCATTTTGGAAACTAGACCCCCTAAGGAACTTATCTAGATGCATAGTGAGCACTTTGAACCCCCAGGTGCTTCACAAATTGATCCGTAAAAAAAAGAAAGTACTTTTTTTTCACAAAAATTTTCTTTTAGCCTCAGTTTTTTTCATTTTCACATGGGCAACAGTATAAATTGGATCCTAAAATTTGTTGGGCAATTTCTCCTGAGTACACAGATACCTCATATGTGGTCATAAACCACTGCTTGGGCGCACGGCAGGGCTCAGAAGGGAAGGAGCGCCATTTGACTTTTTGAATAGAAAATATGCTGGAATATTTAGCGGTTGCCATGTCGCATTTGGAGAGTCCCTGTGTGCCTAAACATTGGAGCTCCCCCACAAGTGACCCCATTTTGGAAACTAGACCCCCTAAGGAACTTATCTAGATGCATAGTGAGCACTTTGAACCCCAGGTGCTTCACAAATTGATCCGTAAAAAAAAGAAAGTACTTTTTTTTCACAAAAATTTTCTTTTAGCCTCAGTTTTTTTCATTTTCACATGGGCAACAGTATAAATTGGATCCTAAAATTTGTTGGGCAATTTCTCCTGAGTGCACAGATACCCATATGTGGTCATAAACCACTGTTTGGGCGCACGGCAGGGCTCAGAAGGGAAGGAGCGCCATTTGACTTTTTGAATAGAAAATATGCTGGAATATTTAGCGGTTGCCATGTCGCATTTGGAGAGTCCCTGTGTGCCTAAACATTGGAGCTCCCCCACAAGTGACCCCATTTTGGAAACTAGACCCCCTAAGGAACTTATCTAGATGCATAGTGAGCACTTTGAACTCCCAGGTGCTTCACAAATTGATCCGTAAATAAAAGAAAGTACTTTTTTTTCACAAAAATTTTCTTTTAGCCTCAGTTATTTTCATTTTCACATGGGCAACAGTATAAATTGGATCCTAAAATTTGTTGGGCAATTTCTCCTGAGTACAAAGATACCTCATATGTGGTCATAAACCACTGTTTGGGCGCACGGCAGGGCTCAGAAGGGAAGGAGCGCCATTTGACTTTTTGAATGGAAAATATGCTGGAATATTTAGCGGTTGCTATGTCGCATTTGGAGAGTCCCTGTGTGCCTAAACATTGGAGCTCCCCCACAAGTGACCCCATTTTGGAAACTAGACCCCCTAAGGAACTTATCTAGATGCATAGTGAGCACTTTGAACTCCCAGGTGCTTCACAGAAGTTTATAACGCAGAGCCGCGAAAATAAAAAATCATTTTTTTTTTCTCAAAAAATGATTTTTTAGCCCACTGTTTTTTATTTTCACAATGGTTACAGGAGAAATTGGACCTCAAAAGTTGTTGTCCAGTTTCTCCTGAGTACGCTAGTACCCCATATGTGAGGGGGAACCACTGTTTGGGCACACGTCAGGGCTCGGAAGGGATGTAGTGACGCTTTGAAATGCCGACTTGATGGAATGGTCTGCGGGCATCTTGTTACGTTTGCAGAGCCCTGATGTGCCTAAACAGTAGAAACTCCCCACAAGTGACCCCATTTTGGAAACTAGACCCGGCAAAGAACTTATCTAGATGTGTGGTGAGCACTTTGAACCCCCAAGGGCTATACAGAAGTTTATAACGCCCGGGCATGAAAATAAAAAATCATATTTTTTCCACAATCAGGATCTTTTAGTCCCCAATTTTTTTATTTTCCCAAGGGTAACATGAGAAATTAGACCCAAAAGTTGTTGTCCAATTTGTCTGAGTATGCTGATATCCCATATGTGGGAGAAAACTACTGTATGGGCACACGTCGGGGCTCGGATGGGAAGTAGCGACGTTTTGAAATGCCCACTTGATGGAATGGTCTTCAGGCGTCATGTTACGTTTGCAGAGTCCCTGATGTGCCTAAACAGTAGAAACTCCCCACAAGTGACCCCATTTTGGAAACTAGATCCCCCAAGGAACTCCTATAGATGTGTGATAAGCACTTTGAATCTCCAAGTCCTTCACAGAAGTTTATAACGCAGAGCCGTGAAAATATAAAATCATTTTTTTTCCACAAAAATAATTTTTAGTCCCCAATTTTTTTTCCCAATGTTAATAGGAGAAATTAGAACCCCCAAAGTTGTTGTGCAATTTTTCCCGAGTACGCTGATACCCCATATGTGGGGATAAACCACTGTTTGGGCATACGTCGGGGCTTGGAATAAAGGGAGCACTGTTTGACTTTTTGAACGCAAAATTTGCAGGAATCAATGGTGGCTCCATGTCGCGTATGGAGACCCCCTGATGTGCCTAAATAGTGGAAACCCCTCAATTCTAACTCCAACCCTAACCCCAACACACCCCTAACCCCAACCCTAACCCCTACACACACCTAACCCTAATACAAACCCTAATCATAACCCTAACCCCAACACACCCCTAACCCTAATCCCAACTCTAACCATAAACCTAACTACAAGCCTAACCCTAATTCCAACCCTAACCCTAATTCCAACCCTAACCCTAATTCCAACCCTAACCCTAATTCCAACCCTAACCCAAATTCCAACCCTAACCGTAATTCTAACCTTAACCCTAATGCTAACCCTAACCCTAGTTCTAACCCTAAGGCTGGGTTCATATTGCGTTTTACCAGCCCGTTCAACACGTAGCGGTGACCGGCTGGTAACGGTATAGCATAACGCGATCGCGTTATGCTATACCCGCTAGCGCAGATGAATCAGCAGATAATCAGCCGCGGATCCGCAGCAAAATCCGCCGCGGATCTGCAGCGAATCGGCAGCGAAATCCGCCGCGGATCAGCAGCGAAATCAGCCGCGGATCAGCAGCGAAATCAGCCGCGGATCAGTAGCGAAATCAGCCGCGGATCAGCAGCGAAATCCGCTGCGGATCCGCAGCGAATCAGCAGCAAAATCAGTCGCGGATCAGCAGCGAAATCCCCGTGGATCAGCAGCAAAATTAGCCGCGGATCCGCAGTGAATCAGCAGCGAAATCCGCCGCGGATCAGTAGCGAAATCCGCCGCGGATCAGCAGCGAAATCAGCCGCGGATCAGCAGCGAAATCAGCCGCGGATCAGCAGCGAAATCCGCTGCGGATTCGCAGCGAATCAGCAGCAAAATCAGTCGGGGATCAGCAGCGAAATCCGCCGCGAATAAGCAGCGAAATCCGCCGCGGATCAGCAGCGAAATCAGCAGCGGATCAGCAGCGAAATCAGCCGCGGATCAGCAGCGAAATCCGCTGCGGATTCGCAGCGAATCAGCAGCAAAATCAGTCGGGGATCAGCAGCGAAATCCGCCGCGAATCAGCAGCGAAATCCGCCGCGAATCAGCAGCGAAATCAGCCGCGGATCCGCCGCGGATCAGCAGCGACATCCGCCGCGAATCAGCAGCGAAATCCGCCGTGGATCCGCAGCGAAATCCGCTGCGGATCAGCAGCAAAATCCGCTGCGGATACGCAGCGAAATCAGTCGCGGATCAGCAGCGAAATCCGCCGCGGATCAGCAGCAAAATCCGCTGCGGATTCGCAGCGAAATCAGTCGCGGATCTGCAGCGAAATCAGTCGCGGATCCGCAGCGAAATCAGCCGCGGATTAGCAGCAAAATCAGCCGCGGATCAGCAGCGAAATCCGCCGCGGATCTGCAGCGAAATCCGCTGCGGATCAGCAGCAAAATCCGCTGCGGATACGCAGCGAAATCAGTCGCGGATCTGCAGCGAAATCAGTCGCGGATCCGCAGCGAAATCAGTTGCGGATCCGCAGCGAAATCCGCCGCGGATCGCGCGAAATCCGCGTGGATCCGCAGCGAAATCCGCTGCGGATCACAGCGAAATCAGCCACGGATTAGCAGCGAAATCAGCCGCGGATCAGCAGCGAAATCCGCCGCGGATCTGCAGCGAAATCCGCCGCGGATCTGCAGCGAAATCCGCCGCGGATCCGCAGCGAAATCCGCCACACGTTGCGGATTTTGCTGCGGATCCGCGGCGTATTTTGCTGCGGATCCGCGGCGGATTTCGCTGCTGATCTGCGGCGGATATCGCTGCGCATCCGCGGCTGATTTCGCTGCTGATCCGCCGCGGATCAGCAGCGAAATCCGCCGCGGATCCGCAGCAAAATACGCCGCGGATCCGCAGCAAAATCCGCAACGTGTGCACAGGGCCTAATAGGAAAAAAAAAAAAAAAAAATCTTTATTTTTTTTATTTGTCCCTACCTATGATAAAGGGGGGGTTCATTTACTTTTTTTTATTTTGATCACTGTGACAGTTTATCACAGTGATCAAAATAAATTTTCGGACACTGGGGGGCGCACTGCGCATGCGCCGGCCGGCGGGCGCACTGCGCATGCGCCCGCTCTTTTCCAAGATGGCGGCGCCCATGAAGAGGCCCGGGCGGACGCCGGGACCGATCCAGGGACATCGGTGGATCGGGAGAGGTGAGTAGGGTGGTCGGAAGGTTAGGGGGGGGGATCGGAAGGTGGGGGCACCGGAGCAAAGGAGGAGGGGAGCTGTTAGTGACGGCGGTGACCGATCGCTGCCATCTTTCGGTGGCGGCGGCCGATCGCCACCGTGACTCGGTGTGGGGGGGTCAGTGCTCGGTGTCCAGCCATGGCAGATGCTATTGCAGCATCGGCCATGGCTGGATTGTAATATTTCACCAATTAAATTGGTGAAATATTACAGATTGCTCTGATTGGCTGTTTCACTTTTAACAGCCAATCAGAGCGATCGTGGCCACGGGGGGGTTAAGCCAACCCCCCTGTGGTGAAGCACAAAGGGTCCTGTAACTGCGGGTCGGGTGACCTTTGAGTGACCCCGGTCTCCCGGCCCGCAGGGACGAGATCCTTTCATGACGCAGGGTATGCGTCATAGGTCGGAATGGCACCGACTTTCATGACGCATACGCTGTGTCAAAGGTCGGGAAGGGGTTAAAAACAGGGTGGCACATGTTAAGGAGCTGAAACTCCTAAACCCTTCATCCAATTTTAATGTGGATACCCTCAAATGAAAGCTGAAAGTCTGAACTTCAACTGCATCTGATTTGTTTTGTTTCAAATTCATTGTGGTAATGTCTAGAACCAAAATTAGATAAATGTTGTCTCTGTCCAAATATATATGGACCTAACTGTATGTTATTCATCTTAGCAGCATATATAATGGTATATAGTTATTTCAACTTACTCTGCTTGTCCTCTTATGATATGAGGTCAAGTAACTTTTCAAAGTGGTTTATGATCCGTGTAGGCCTGGACACTTGTTTATCTGCTCACTACATTTATTGTGTCCTGCTGTCTCAACTTAGTTTGACTGATTGCTAACGAGTGAGAGAGGAAAAAAAAAAAATTCATAGAACTAGCCTCCTATATATTGAGGCATAGTCTGGGGAAGCAATTATGCAGGGGTAGCATTTATGTACATTTAATCTAAATACATGTATCAAAGTACGCAGCGGTTAAACATGGCAGTTAGACAGGGCAGGAGACAGGTAAGACAAATAAAATAATCTATTCCCTCTACATTTGAATTACAACACATATTCACCATATGCATTTGTATAATTTATATCCTGGCTACTGCATTCACTCACATCCACCGCCCTTGCATTATCTCTTTACACTCCATCCATATCGGCTCCTCTGTCCTTTCCTCTCTTATGTTTAGCACTCACGCTTTTGTCACACTGCTAAACAGCACATATCCACTCAGTCCCACCATCCAACACACGAGATGCTCTCACAAATCACTTAACCATCTACTCACTCTTTCTATTCTCCTTCTTCTAGTCGCAGGAGATATCGCTCCAAACCCCGACCCCCATGTTATAGCAAGTCAAACCTTCCAACTGCTACACTCAGAAACCCCTCTAACCTTATTAATATTCCCTGCATGCCTTCTGTCTCTTGTGCCCTTTGGAATTCTCGCTCAGTGTGTAATAAACTCCCCTTCATCCATGACTTCTTCCTTTCAAATTTTCTTAACCTTCTTGCTCTTACTGAAACCTGGATCCAGCAGTCAGACACCACCGCTGCTGCTGCTGCTCTCTCATATAGTGGACTACACTTTTCTCATACCCCAAGATCGTACAACAGAGCAGGTGGAGGCGTTGGTCTGCTCTTATCACCCAAATGTACTTTTCAGGTTATCCCTCCAGTACCCTCACTTGTCTTTCCTTCTTTTGAGGTCCATGCTGTCAAACTCTACATTCCCTTCTCCATGCGAGTGGCGGTGGTGTACCATCCTCTCGGCCCTTGTCATCAGTTCCTGGATCAATTTGCCACCTGGCTTCCACATTTTCTTTCCTGTGATATCCCCACCCTCATCATGAGTGATTTCAACATCCCCACTGCTCTTCCCCTCTCCCCATCTGCGTCTCACCTTTTATCTCTAACCTCCTCTTTCGGCCTCTTGCAGCATACTAACTCCCACACGCATGAAGACGGAAACTCCCTCGACTTGGTTTTCTCCCGGCTTTGCTCAGTGGATGATTTCACAAATTCCCCTATCCCGCTCTCTGACTGCAACCTTCTATCATTCTCTATCTAGAACTGCCATCCCGGTCTGGTCACCCTGACTTTCCACACATAGAAACATACAGGCCATTAACACCCAGAAACTTAAGAACTTGCAGTCATCATTGGCGCCTATCTCCTCCCTCTCATGTCCAGATTCTGCACTGAAGCATTACAACGAAACCCTGCAAAGTGCCCTGGATGAAATTGCACCTCCTAGACAGAACAATATGACACAGATGGCGACAACCATGGCACACGCTGCAAACACGTTTCCTGCAGCGGTGCTCCAGGTGCGCCGAACGTCTGTGGAGAAAATCTAATCTACCCGAAGATTTCATCCATTACAAGTTTATGCTTAAAACATACAACTCTGCCCATCACCTCTCCAAACAAACCTGTTTCAACACCCTCATCACCTCACTATCCAATAACCCCAAATGTCTCTTTGACACTTTTCACTCCCTACTCAACCCAAAAGTGCAGGCTCCAACCACAGATCTCCACGCTGTTGATCAGGCCAATTATTTAAAAGAAAAAATTGACCACATCCGACAGGAAATTATCTCCCAATCCCCTCATACCATTCACTGTCCTCCCTTCCCCACTGCATCTAGCTCACTCTCTGATTTTGAACCAGTCACAGAAGAAGTAATCAAGCTCCTTGCATCTTCCCGCCCTACCAATTGCATCAGTGACCCCATTCCATCACATCTCCTCCAGTCCCTTTCCCCTGCTGTCACCTCTCACCTAACAAAAATATTCAACCTCTCTCTCTCTTCTGGTATCCTTCCCTCCTCATTTAAGCATGCCGTCATGCATCCATTACTTAAAAAAGCATCCCTCGACCAAAGCTGTGCTGCTAACTATAGGCCTGTCTCTAATCTTCCCTTCATCTCTAAACTCCTGGAACGCCTGGTCCACACACGTCTTATCCGCTATATCTCAGATAACGCTCTTCTCGACCCTCTTCAATCAGGTTTCCGCTCTTTACACTCTACTGGAACTGCCCTCACTAAAGTCTCTAATGATCTACTGACTGCTAAATCTAATGGTCACTACTCCATGCTAATTCTCTTGGATCTCTCTGCAGCATTCGACACTGTGGACCATCACTCCTCCTCACTATGCTACACTCCATCGGCCTCAAGGACACCGTTCTCTCTCTGGTTCTCCTCCTATCTCTCTGACCATTTCTTCACTATATCTTTTGCTGGTTCCTCCTCCTCTCATCTTCCCCTTACTGTTGGGGTTCCTCAAGGACCAGTCCTAGGCCCCCCTCCTCTTCTCTTTGTACACCGCCCCTATTGGACAAACAATCAGTAGATTTGGTTTCCAGTACCATCTCTATGCTGATGACATCCAATTATATACTTCTTCTCCTGATATCACGCCTGCCTTTTTAGAAAACACCAGTGATTGTCTTACCGCTGTCTCTTACATCATGTTCTACCACTATCTGAAACTGAACCTGTAAAAAACGGAACTCCTCGTGTTTCCTCCCTCTACAAACCTACCTTTGCCTGACATTGCCTTCTCCGTGTGTGGTTCCACCATTACTCCCCAGTAACATGCTCGCTGTCTAGTGGTCATACTTGATTCCAAGCTTTCATTCACCCCCCACATCTGATCACTGGCTCGCTCTTGTTATCTCCACCTCAAAAACATCTCTAGAATTCGACTCTTTCTTACTTTCGACTCTGCAAAAACTCTTACTGTTTCTCTTATTCATTCTCGTCTGGATTATTGAAACTCTCTACTAATCGGTCTCCCTCTTACCAAACTCTCCACTCTTCAATCTGTCTTGAATGCTGCAGCCAGAATCATGTTCCTCACCAATCGTTACACCGATGCCTCTACCTTGTGCCAGTCATTACACTGGTTACCCATCCATTCCAGAATCCAGTACAAACTTATTACCCTCACCCAGAAAACACTCCATGGCTCAGCACCACCCTACATCTCCTCCCTTGTCTCAGCCTACCATCCTACCCGTGCCCTCCGTTCTGCTAATGACCTGAGGTTAACATCCTCAATAATCAGAACCTCACACTCGCGTCTCTAAGACTTTTCACGTGCTGCGCCAATTCTTTGGAATGCACTACCCAGGTTAATACGATTAATCCCCAATCCTCACAGTTTTAAGCGTGCCCTAAAAACGCATTTGTTCAGACTGGCCTACCGCCTCAACGCATTAACCTAACTATCTCTGTGTGGCCCATTCAAAATTTTTACCATAACCAGGTTGCTCGCATCATGTTCTCACATGCTTGTGCATTTAATAGCCCTCTGTGTCTGTACTGTTACATACTTTGACTGTTAACTGGTTCATGCAGAATTACATGAACACCCGATTCTTACACTATGGCTGGTCCGAACAATGAAAGCAATTGTTACCATCTACCTTTCGTGTCTCCCCTTTTTCCTCATAGATTGTAAGTTGCGAGCAGGGCCATCATTCCTCTTGGTATCTACTTTGATCTGTGATTATTGTTATGCTGTAATGTCTAATGTCTGTACAAGTCCCCTCTATAATGTAAAGCGCTGCGGAATATGTTGGCGCTATAGAAATAAAATAATTATTATTATTTATGTTATGTATGCGTTCCAAGGTGGAGCGCGATGTACGGAGATCAATGTACTGGGAAAAAGGAGATAGTTCCTCATGAATAAACATTATCGGTGCAAACTATAGTTATGGGATGGGAAGTGAGGGTGTAAGGAGTGGTGAGAAAGTGTGATATTATGTATATGATTAAATAGTTGTGCATGCCAGAGGAAGGTGATGCATGGAATGGTTGAAAGAAGAAGACTAAGTAGAATAAATGTGAGTAAATGATGCATAAATGAAATAAAATAAATATGCATAGCTCATGTGAAAAGGAATGGAATGTGAGATGGCATAATGGTAGGTGAATGGTGAAAAAATGGGGTAGACAATATTGGTTTAAAGTAAAAAAGTGAAGCAACTTTGCAAAAAGTCTAGAATAAAGTTTAGGCTAAGTTCACACTGGGCATTTTTCAGCGTTTTTATTAAATACTTTTTTTATGCTAATTTTCAGCAGCATTTCACAGTACCAGCAAAACCAGATTTCAGAAATCTCATGCACACACATTGTACATTGTTTTTTTTGTCATCAGTATTTTGTGCTTTGCATGGTTTTTTGAACATAGAGCACACCACTTCTTTCAGCATTCTTTCAGCGTTTTTCACCGTTGATTTGAATGGGTGGTGAAAAAATTCTGAAAAAACGCACCAAAAACACAGATATCAGGTTTTGCTGCATTTTTTGTGCCGACACCTGATTCTATAGAATAAGACTTCTTTTTCAACACTGAACTTTATCAGCATGAACAAGAGACAAATCTAGCATGCAAAACCGTCGCAAAAAAGCTGATCAAAAACACGGCAAAAAAGCTCAACAAAAAACAGGAAAACATGCTTTTTTCTGCAGCGTCTTTCCTGCCAAGAGATCAGGTTTTGCTGCGGAAAAAAAACACTGAAAATACTCCTAGTGTGAACTTACCCTTAACGCTCTGCACATATAACCCCCATGCAGAGCTGTGTCTACATGATAACAAACTATAAAGAAATCTTTGTACACCATAATCACCAAAACCCAGCGGCCATTTTCCCATAGTCCAACCCACAGGAAACTGGATCGCCCGCCAGGGAAGGGATGCTCGGTATCGGGCTGGTGTCTTAAGGGGATGTGTCACAGCGGCAGTGACCCGATCCGTGGCCCTGGGCGTCCAATAAAAGGAGAATATTTACAGGGGATGATAGAGTTTGTAGTTAGGTGCTCGTGACGCCACCTGTGGTATTTGGTCAGAGGTGACCAGCGCTGCAATGCAGATCCTCTGGGACAGATGGTGTGATGCAGAAGAGTTGGAATAGCTTCCCACAAGTGAAGCTTGTCCCAGGGCAGAGAGATGGTATAGAAAGTAATGGTGCTGGAAGATGTAGCAGAGTGGAGTGTGTTTTGCAGGAAGGACTTGAGAAGACACAGTCAGATGCAGTTTCCAAAGCTTTACTCACAGTTGTTGCAGGCAAAGTGTCCAGGGCACTGAGCACAGATGGTGCTGGAGTTGGTCGGCCAGAAAGCAATTTGGAATCCCCTTACTTCAGGTGGGATGTGAGGTCTCCTTTCTAGCTCTATTCTCTGAGGCACTGGCTGCTATAAGCTCCATCCAAGTTCCTCTCTCTCTGTCTCTTGTCTAGGTAGAACTTCACTCTCATAACAGGCAGCTGTAACCTGCTTCAGGAATCACTCACTTTTGGAGTCTCTGGCTCACATGTGCTGCTGCTGTGTAGTAGATTATTAGTTGGGGCAGAGAACCTTCTGCCTCCTGCCCTCCAGGTTCTGCTGTTGGGACTTTAATTTACCCACTCAGCCTCGGACTCCAGGGTCTGGTTTCTGGCGCTCAGACCTGGGGTGAGCTCTCTATAGCTCCTCTTTTCCCCAGCTTGTCTCCACACGTCTCTCCTCTCTCGTCCCTCCAGCCCGACTCACTAACCCCTCCCCCAGCCAGAATGATCTCGAGGAGCTCTCCTGAAATAAGGTGTTAGAGCTCCCCCTTCTGGTCTGGAGTAGGAAAGGTGCTGTATGCTGTGTTACCTGTTAAAGGGATCCTTCCTTGCTTTCAGGCATGACATCACTCTCCCCTGGAGGGAGGCAAGGTCACTGTGGCAACCAAACTCCTGGGGTGCCACAAAACCATGGAACTGCTGGGGGCTCGGGCCTTTTGCGAAATGTCAGCAGAGCTCTCCCGCAGCACTGGAGACTCCGGAGACACCAGCAGCACCGCCGGCACTCACAGCAGCACCGGGCAGCAGCGCCGGACACATCCGAAGCACCGCTGGGCACCCGCAGCACCGGAGAAACCTGCAGCAGCATCGGGCAGCAGTGCTGGACACCGCAGCAGCACCAGACACCCGCAGTGTTGCACCGCACATCGGAGCCCCCCCCTCATCCCAGCCTGCGGCATCACCCCACTTCTGCCTCCTCCAGCAGCGACCCTGGGACCCCCGCTTCACCACAGCCACCACCCCCTGTAAGCAATAAGATGCATTGGATTATAAGAAGCACCACCATTTTATTAAAAAAAAAATTCCTATTTTTCTCCTCAAAATTTGGGGTGCATCTTAAAATCTTAAAAATATGATATATATATTGTAAGCTTTTCAGGGATATAGCTCTGGGATCGCCGTCCGGGTAGACGGAGTGGCACGGAAACAGTTCATTCACAGACAGCAGTTCTGGTAAAAACTTGCCGCAACCAGTTTTATTAAAGTCTACAGCAAACAGAACATAATCAAAACCAAATCATAAACATAAGACCTGGGCTTGTCCAGCCACTTACTACACTTAGATAGATTTCCCTATCTACCTGGGACCAGACTCTAACAGCCTGGGCCAAAACAACACATATGTTCAGCATTTACCAGCATGGAGTTTCACAGAGTCTCCTCCTTGTGTCTGAAGGCACCTTCAACGTCCAGACTTGAGAGAGCTCCCCTCCTATTCAGCAGCTATCCACATGGATTCTCACAGAGACTACTCCTGTGTCCGGGGTACATCGAGCACCCAGACTGAGACAGCTCATACTCCTGGAGACTCCTTCTTGTGCCTGGACTCCTTGTCCAGACTAAGCGAGCTCTCTGTCTGTGTTCGCAGACACCTACTTCTGGTCTCCTAATTAACAACTGAGTGGTTTCAGGCCTGAGCTGCAAGTGTGTACTGAATGTAAGGTGTAGTGACCTTTCTCTACCACTAGGTTTACAAAGCCATACATTTCCCTTATACCAGTCAGCAAAGTATCTAGGTGAAATGTACACCCCATTCAACATACATACTCTCACTGTCTCACATATCCCCCCCGTCTTCTCCAGACCGGGGCTGCATCCAACCGGGGCTGGTCATCCAGACCGGAGGGCTGGTCAACAATCCAAAAGAGACAGTGAACTCTGGACCAGTCATGGCCCTCATCAGCTTCATCTTCACTACTGTCATCTGTATCTTCACCTGAGCCATAGCCAACATCAGCTTTCTCTTCATCTGAAGCAACCGCACTACCCTGTACCCTCCCAGGCCTATGCTCTCTGCGGGCCTCGGGTATCCTGCACGGTTTCATCTTGACCTTAGGGCCGGGCTCAGTTTCGATATAGTGCCTGGCCAGAGAAGTACGACCCGGCACATCAGAACACTTCTGCTGACTCTTCCTCAGAAACTCACGTACCTCCTGTCCTTGGTGCACTGACCATTTGTCACCAACTATCACAGAAGGTATAGGGGTTTTTTCACTTTTCTCTAGTTCCCCTTGAACCCTCTTTAGCACATCTATTTTCTTGAATATCGGTTGACTCATAAAGTCTATTTCACAGACCTTAAGCTCCTCTGCCATGATCTCTGACCATTTTAAGCTACACTGTTCAAATGATTGGGACTGTAGAAGGAGCTGATCGTTTTTCTTTTGCAGTACACATAATTCATCCGCTAAGTCTCCAGCTGAATTGTAATGTTCTACCGTGACAACAGCATTCTTATATAGAGCCTTAGACTTATTGAGCAGCATTTGCTCTTGCAACGAAGAGATTCCCTGTATCCTTCCTTTTACTTCATTGACCTTCTCACGAAGATGCTCATGGCTTTCATCACACTCCTTCATCACAGTTTGGAGTTTTTTCTGAGAAGTCATCAATTCATCTGGTACCTGTTGGACGTCTTTTATGTCTTCGGCCCCTTCTTCAGGCTCTTCTGGTAGAACATGCTCAGAAGCCCTACCGTCAGTCTTACATTCTACCTCTTCAGTCACATCATTATGGTCTCCAATATCTCCATTTATTCCAGCTTTCAAGTTCTCCTTGATAGCTGCATCTGTATACTCAGAACCCGCCGGATTCTTCTCTTCCACCACGTTCTGCACCCCATCTGAGCTCCCGTGTGTCTGCAGCGGCAACGGAGTGACACACCGCTTTTCCCATTTGTTGGGACGTGGCTCCGATGTAGACTCCATGAAAGTGCGCTTGAGCTCACCAATGCCAGCCTGATGTCTCAAAATCTCATCTTGTGATTTATCCAGATCCTTGGTGTCACTCGGGAACACTGCTGGGGCTCCGGGCGCCGAACTTCCAGCCTGAGCTTCACGAGTTGCAGCTACTGATCCGGACCGTAACCCGTCCACGCCGCTGTCTTCGGCAGAAACAGATTCCTGGACAGAGTCAGTCCCCATATCTTCAGTCTTGTTCCTCACAGCTTCACTTGAGACCTCAGCTTCTGATGAGGCATCTGGCTTGGTGACCACCACTTCCATGGCTTTTTCCACCTCTGCAGCATTACCTTCAGAGTCCTGGGCATGATGCAGCTCCATACCATACATTGATAACTTCTCATCTTCAACAGCATCCACTTGTGCTGTGTTCAGTTTCAGAGTCCTGCCTTTAAAGCTCAGCTCTCCTCCTTTCACCCTAGTCTTCGCCAGGGAACCGGCCAACTGTAAAACATCTTCAGATGCCATCTTCTGTCCGGCTGTAAGGTCAGCATCAGCTTTCTTCTCAGAACTCTCAACCTCCTCTGCTACCATGCCTTCCTCATTTGCACTGGTTGCTTGATTGTCATCAGATGATTCACTATCACTACCACTATCCCTGTCTGACCCCTTTTTCTCAGCCACATCTGGCTCACTTTCAGAGTTATACACTTCATTTTCATTCACATCCTGCTCACTGTCAGGGTTATACAATTCATTCTCATTCACATCCTGCTCACTTTCAGGGTTATACACTTCATTTTCATTCACATCCTGCTCACTGTCAGGGTTATACAATTCATTCTCATTCACATCTTGATCTGGAACCTTAGTTAACATGTCATCCACAACATTAACTTCACCACCTGGTCCCTGGTTTCCCTCAGGTGGTCCCTCAAGTATGTGACTATGTGACAACCCCAGCACTATACTTCCATATAGCTCAGGTACTAGGAGCTGGCTCACGACCTCTCCCTGGACTTCAGTGTCCCTATACAACAGGTGAGTGTTTATGGCAACATGAGGAAACCTCTCCTCAGAGCCAGGCTCTTGGGAAACCTCATTTAGAACATTTATATTTTCCTGGGCCGTTTTAAGAGAGGGGTCTTGCCACTGCTCACTCTCAAAATTGTCACAGGACACAGGTAAGTCAGGGACACTCGGTTCCCGAGAACCACCATCCTCGTCTCCCAACATCACCTGCAAAGGAACTTCATCACTATCACAGTCATCATTATTATCAATATCATTATCATGATTATGATCAGTATCATCATCACTATCATGATCATCATCATTATCAGCATCAGCATCATTATCATGGTCATCATCATTATCATGATCATCATCATCATTATCATCATCATCATCATTATTATCACATAAGTTTAACGGCCCACTAGCATTGTGTTCCGCCCCTCGAGACTGCGCACCCTCAATAGGAGCTTCATCACACTGTCCATCAGATACAGTAAAGATGTATATCTTCGTACCATCAGAAACATTTTTCCCCCAGAGATCCTTAGACCGGGGAAAGTCATTACCCAATATGACGGGGGCACCAGGTTCTTCACTACCCCCACTTCACATGAAACCTCCCCGCGTTTGGGGATCAAGTCCACGACAGTCTCTGGGTAGACTTTGGTGTCTCCATGGACGCACACCACACTCAGGTGTTTATCAGGGATAAAGTCCCTATCAATCAGGCTGTCCCATACGGAAGTCACTGGACTCTCTGAGTCCAAGAGGGCCTGTGCTGGGCAGTCATTTACAACCACCGGGGACCCCTGTGGTCCAGTCTCTTTGGCTGAGGTGGACACACACACAGGCTCTGCGCAGGGAGAGAGGGATCCGCCAACATCACAACACATAGGCTCCCCCTCTATTGGACAGTTGGCTGCAATTTCACGACATCTCCAACACTGTCCATCACACTCTCCCACCCACACGACCCCAACAGCTGGAACGCTCTTACCGGGAGAGTTCGGCGTCCAGGAACTCTGAAGTGACGACCTCTCAGATGGCTGGTCACGGAGGCAGTCTTTGGTGGCGAAGGCCCTCTCCATCAGGCTGACCAGACGATTGGCGTCCTGGTGGTCTCCTTGTCCGACCTCTGGCTGTACCTCAGGAGGACGTGCTTGGGTGTAGCGGTCCACTATCACCTTTTCAACTCCATAATCAGGTTTGCTGACTGCAGACTCCCAACTGCATCTCCAGTCATGAACTCCCCTGGCACGGGCTGTCACCGTAACACCCAGCCGGGTAAGAATCTCCGCTTTCAGCTTGGCATAGTCTTGGCTGTCCTGCTCGCTCAGGTCAGCATAGGCCCTTTGGGGTTCTCCAATCAGATAGGGTGCGACCATCATGGCCCATTCAGATAGGGGCAGATTCTCCTTCTCTGCCAGTCCCTCAAACCTAGTGAGATATACCTCCACATCGTCACGAGGTGTCATCTTTTTCAGGGACCGTCTTACCGCCTTCTTTACAGCGGACAATGCAGGTGACTTTGCAACATTACTTTGGGACGATGCGCTGCAAGTCTTTTGTAGTGCTGCAACCTGCTCAAAAAACAACCGGTTATTCTCCTGCTGCTGCTGCAGGAATTGCTGCTGGGCCTGCTGCATGCGCTGTTGGTGCTGCAGGCGCTGCCGCTCCATGCTCTGCTGCATGCTCCGCTGGGCCTGGACCAGGTACTCAACGAGCTCCTCCATACTGCCGGACTTATCTGTCTCAACCACGGCAGTCTTATGTTGCACATTAACTTGCGCCATTTGTTCAAACAGCGCCTCCATACTGTCATCCATGCTGTCAGACTTCTCTGTCTCAACAACGGCAGTCTTCACTCAAGACATACACACTCCACAGTCTTTTCCACAGAAAATTCAGCCTTGCTGTGCAGACACTTTTTTTTTTCTTTGCAAACTCTATTAGGGCCACTGTCTCTTTAAGACTGCTCCAACAGACGTTTTTGCTTTATTGACACACTTTTTTTTTTTTTTCTTTGCAAAGTCTATTAGGGCTACTGTCTCTTTAAGACTGCTCCAATCAGACGTTTTTGCTGACACACTTTTTTTTTTCTCTGCTGCTGCTTCAACAGACTTCTCTCCTTTATTGCCGTCTCTAAGCCACTGTGCTGCACGCACATTCCAGCACCAATTGTAAGCTTTTCAGGGGATATAGCTCTGGGATCGCCGTCCGGGTAGACGGAGTGGCACGGAAACAGTTCATTCACAGACAGCAGTTCTGGTAAAAACTTGCCGCAACCAGTTTTATTAAAGTCTACAGCAAACAGAACATAATCAAAACCAAATCATAAACATAAGACCTTGGCTTGTCCAGCCACTTACTACACTTAGATAGATTTCCCTATCTACCTGGGACCAGACTCTAACAGCCTGGGCCAAAACAACACATATGTTCAGCATTTACCAGCATGGAGTTTCACAGAGTCTCCTCCTTGTGTCTGAAGGAACCTTCAACGTCCAGACTTGAGAGAGCTCCCCTCCTATTCAGCAGCTATCCACATGGATTCTCACAGAGACTACTCCTGTGTCTGGGGTACATCGAGCACCCAGACTGAGACAGCTCATACTCCTGGAGACTCCTTCTTGTGCCTGGACTCCTTGTCCAGACTAAGCGAGCTCTCTGTCTGTGTTCGCAGACACCTACTTCTGGTCTCCTAATTAACAGCTGAGTGGTTTCAGGCCTGAGCTGCAAGTGTGTACTGAATGTAAGGTGTAGTGACCTTTCTCTACCACTAGGTTTACAAAGCCATACATTTCCCTTATACCAGTCAGCAAAGTATCTAGGTGAAATGTACACCCCATTCAACACACATACTCTCACTGTCTCACAATATATATATATATATATATATATATATATATACTGCTCAAAAAAATAAAGGGAACACTTAAACAACAGAATATAACTCCAAGTAAATCAAACCTGTCAATTTCACATGTTGTTGTGCAAATGGAATAGACAAAAGATGGAAATTATTGGCAATTATCAAGACACAATAAAGGAGAAATTCTGCAGGTGGGGACCACAGACCACATCTCAGTAAAAAAGCTTTCTGGCTGATGTTTTGGTCACTTTTGAATGTTGGTTGTGCTTTCACACTTGTGGTAGCATGACGTGGACTCTACAACCCATACAAGTGGCTCAGATAGTGCAGCTCATCCAGGATGGCACATCAATGTGTGCTGTGGCAAGAAGGTTTGCTGTGTCTGTCAGCATAGTGTCCAGAGGCTGGAGGCATTACTAGGAGACAGGCCAGTACACCAGGAGACTTGGAGGGGGCCGTAGGAGGGCAACAACCCAGCAAAATGAACTCCAGCAGGCCACAAATGTTCATGTGTCTGCACAAACAGTTAGAAACCGACTCCATGAGGATGGTCTGTGTGCCCGATGTCTACAGATGGGGGTTGTGCTTGTGGCACCACAGGAGTTTGGTTGCCACAGTGACCTTACCTCCCTCCAGGGGAGAGTGATGTCATGCCTGGAAGCAAAGAAGGATCCCTTTAACAGGTAACACAGCATACAACAGCTTTCTTACTCCAGACCAGAAGGAGGAGCTCTAACACCTGATATTCAGGAGAGCTTCTCTGGAATATTCTGGCTGGGGGAGGAGTGAGGGGTCTGGCTAGAGGAACGAGAGAGGACAGACGTGTGGAGACAAGCTGGGGACGGAGGGGCTATAGAGAGCTCATCCCCAGGTTTGAGCACCAGAAACCGGACCCCCGGAGTCCAAGGCTGAGAGGGTGAAGTAAAGTCCCAGCAGCAGAATCCGGAGGAAAGAAGACAGCAGGTCCTCTGTCCCAATTAAGACCCTTCTACAAAGCAGCAGCACATGTGAGCCGGAAACTCCATAGAGAGTAATTCCTGAAACAGGTTACAGCTGCCTGTTATGAGAGTGAAATTCTACTTAAACAAGAGACAGAGAGAGAGAGGAACTTGGACGGAGCTTATAGCAGCCAGTGCCTCAGAGAACAGCGCTAGAAAGGAGACCTCACATCCCACCTGAAATAAGGGGATTCCAAATTGCCTTCAGGCTGACCTACTCCAGCACTATCCGTACTCAATGCCCCGGATACTTTACCTGCAAAACTGTAAGTAAAGCTTTGGAGACTGTAACTCGCTGATTGTTTCTCAGTTTCTTCCTGCGTCACCTACTACACTCAGCTACATCTCTCAGCACCATTACTCTAATAGTACAACATCTACCTGCCCTGAGACCACGAGCTTCACTTGTGGGAAGCTATTCCAACTCTGCTGCATCATACCATCAGTCTCAGAGGATCTGCACTGCAGCGCTGGTTATCTCTGACCGAATACCACAAGTGGGGTCACGAATACCTTACTACAAACTCTAAACATCCCCTGTAAATATTTCCCTTTTATTGCACGCCCAGGGCCACGGACCGGGTCACTGCCGCTGTGACACATCCCTTCAATACCCCGGCCCGGTACCGAGTATCCCACTGCCCTGGCGGGCGATCCATGCTCATAGCCCAACACCGTGCAGAACGCTTGGCATTTTCCACAGAACATGAGCATTGGCAAATTCGCAACTGGTGCCCTGTGCTCTTCACAGATGGAAGCAGGTTCACACTGAGCACATGTGACAGATGTGACAGTCTGGAGACGCCATGGAGAGCGATCTGCCTGCAACATCCTTCAGCATGACCGGTTTGGCAGTGTGTCAGTAATGGTGTGGGGTGGCATTTTTTTGGAAGGCCGCACAGCCCTCCATGTGCTCGCCAGAGGTACCCTGACTGCCATTAGGTACTGAGATGAGATCCTCAGACCCCTTGTGAGACCATATGCTGGTGCCATGGGCCCTGGGTTCCTACTAATGCAGGACAATATCAGACCTCATGTGGCTCTGGAGTGTGTCAGCATGTAAGGTTCTTTGTCTCTTTTGACATGTTCCTTGAAACTCAGTTTTCCGTCGCCCATTTTGCTTTCTGTCTTTCTGCAGCTCTTCCCCTCAGTTAATATGGAGTTTCCAGTTTTCATGTTCCCGCCCTGATTCTCTCCCTCTTGCTTCTTAAGCAGCCTCAGCTGAACAATCAGTGCTCCTGAATCAAGCCTCAGTCAGCCTGTGACCTGACTCCTGGAAACCTAGGATTTTGGACTCCAGCTATTTCCTACTGAGGAACTTTGGAACACTTTTGGACTTTGGAAACCTGCTGTCTGGTGAATCCATGTTTGCAGAGGAATTACGGTACAGAGAAGAGATCCTGAACCTGCTTGGAGAGTTATTGTAGAGCTTGAAGTTACTCTGGCCTGCTGTGTTCTCCTGCCTCTGTTCCTGCAAACTGTGTGACCTTTTCTGCATGCTTGTATGAAGTAATACAAGTCATTTCATATCAACCTATGTCTCATGTGTTTTCCTCGCACCCAAGCACAAGACGCTATAGGAACTGTACACTATACATGACACAGCAGTTCCTGCAAGATGAAGGCATTGAAGCTATGGACTGGCCCACCCGTTCCCCAGACCTGAATCCGATTGAGCACATCTGGGACATCATGTCTCGCTCCATCCACCAACGTCACGTTGCACCGCAGACTGTCCAGGAGTTGGCGGATGCTTTAGTCCAGGTCTGGGAGGAGATCCCCCAGGAGATCACCCGCCGCCTCATCAAGAGAATGCCCGGGCGTTGAAGGTAGGTCATACAGGCACAGGGAGGTTATACAGGCACGTGGAGGCCACACACACTACTGAGCATCATTTTGAAAATTTTTTACTTGTTTTAAGGACATTACATTCCACTTTAATTTTGTGTGTGACTCCAAATCCAGGACTCCATTGGTTAATAAATTTGATTTCCATTGATGATTTTTGTGTGATTTTGTTGTCAGCACATTCAAGTTTGTACTGAACAAATCATTCAATGAGAATATTGCATTCATTCAGATCTAGGATGTGTTATCTGAGTGTTCCCTTTATTTTTTTGAGCAGTGTATATATATGTATATATATCTACAAATACTGTTTACTCTTTATTATTATTATATTTTCATCTTTATTTCCATATTTATTACTATTATTATTATTTTTATTGTATTTATATTCCTTACCTGGTTGCCCATGCCATCCCACTTGATCCACCCTCCCTATTATATAAAATTGACTACTGGCAGTTTCATTCTATCTGGCCATTTAGGTCTGCCTATTTGATATATGTGTTGTCTTTATTTACTTACAGTATTTATTGTTTGATGCTCATTCTAGCTCCTGTCTGCTACTTTGCCTGTTGCTGTGCGCGGGGTCTGGATCTCCTCTTACTTCCGAGAGTGCAAAATCAGGAGACCAGCATGTGATTCACCAGGTATGATCCCAGAAATCCCTTTTGCTATTAGGGATGGAATCCATGCATCATGCACCGCCTATAAACAACATGCGAATTATGCACATATGACCTGGAGAGTTCCTATTGACCAATTGTCACATTTAACCCCTTTGAGACGAAGTCTGTTTTCACCTTGATGATCGGGCCAATTTTTACAATTCTGATCACTGTCACTTTATGAGGTCATAACTCTGGTACGCTTTAACAGATCCTGGTGATTATGAAATTGTTTTCTCGTGACATATTTTACTTTATGATAGTGGTACAATTTCTTCGATATAACTTGCATTTAGTTGTGAAAAAAAATGGAATTTGGCGAAAATGTTTAAAATTTTGCAATTTTCAAACTTTTAATTTTTATGCCCTTAAATTAGAGAGTCATATCGCACAAAATAGTTAATAAATAACATTTCCCACATGTCTACTTTAAATCAGCACAATTTTTGAAACATAATTTTTTTTTTGCTAGGATGTTATAAGGGTTAAAAGTTGACCAGCGATTTCTCATTTTTACAACAAAATTTGCGAAACCATTTTATTTAGGGACCATCTGACATTTGAAGTGACTTTGACGGGCCTATATGACAGAAAATACCCAAAAATGACACCATTCTAATAACTGCACCCCTTAAGGTACTCAAAACCACAAGATGTTTATTAACCCTTCAGGTGCTTCACAGGAATTTTTGGAATGTGGAAGGAAAAAATAAACATTTACTTTTCTTTCACAAAAATTTTCTTTTAGACCTAATTTTTTTTACTTTCACAATGCTAACAGGAGAAAATGGACCATACATTTGTTGTGCAATTTCTCTGAGCATGACGATACCCCATATGTGGGGGAAAATCTACTGTTTGGGCATACGGCAGGGCTTGGAAGAGAAGGAGCGCCATTTGACTTTTTGAATATAAAATATGCTGGAATAATTAGCAGTTGTCATGTTTGGAGATCCCCTGATGTGCCTAAACAGTGGAAACCCTTAACAAGTGACACCATTTTGGAAACTAGACCCCTTATGGAACTTATCTAGATGTGTATTGGACACTTTGAACCCACAGGTGCTTCACAGAAGTTTATAACGTTAAGCCGTGACAATAAAAAAATCATATTTTTCCCAATAAATCTTTTTAGCTCCAAATTTTGCATTTACATAATGGTAAAAAGAAAAAATGCACCATACAATTTGATGTGCAATTTCTCCTGAGTAAACTGATACCCAATATGTGGAGGAAAACAACTGTTTGGGAGCATGGCAGGGCTTGGAAGTGAAAGAGCACCATTTGACTTTTGGAATGTAAAATTTGATGGAATAATTAGCTGACGCCATGTCGCATTTGAAGAGCCCCTGATGTGCCTAAACAGTGGAAACCCCCACAAGTGACACCATTTTGGAAACTAGACCCCTTATAGGACTTATCTAGCCCCTGAGGTACCAGAACAGCAGAACCCCATAAGTAACCCCCCATTTAACCAATTAAACCTCTCAATGAATTTATCCAGGGGTGCAGTGATTATATTGACACCACAGTTGTGTCAGAAACTTTTATACCATTGGGCAGTCAAGAAAAAATAATAGTTTAACATTTTCACACTGGGAAATGGGTAAAAATGGCACCAGAATTTGTCCCACAATTTCTGCTGAATGTAGAAATACCCCATATTTGGATGTACAGTACTACTTTGCCATACGGAGTGACTCGGGAGGGACTATTTGACTCCTAGACTACTTTGCGGATTCCATATAAAGAGCTTCGTAAGTGCTAGCAAAGCAGAATCCTCCTCAGTGACCCCATTTTGGAAATTATAACCCTTTGGGAATTCATCTACAGATGTAGTGACGATTTTGACTCCATCGGTCTTTTCCAGAAACAGGCAGCGGTGGATGTTGCTGAGTTAAAACTGCAAACTGCCGTTGTAGTGACCAGTACACTGTAGTGACCAGTACGCCGTAGTGACCAGTATATTATGCTCAGCTCATGCTTCTGGAGACACACACCTGTAAATTAGGCGGGCTCTCATCACTACAGAAATGGCAAACATATGGGTGCTAAATGTTGTTTAGGCAGACTGGGGCTCAGAAGGGAGGGACATGATTCAGATGAAACCCCCAAGGGATCTATTCACTATAATGAGGAAGCAGAATTACTCTGGACTCCTTCTCGCCTCTGTTCAGTGGTTTCCTTCTTTTCAGAAGTGCACAAAACTGTGACCGACAGCATTTTTATGCAATCCTATAAGGATGGACACCCCTGGACCACAGGTGCTATGGCGTCCACAGTGCCTCCATCTGCCTCTTTATAAGGAATTTTCCACCGGGGGTTCTGTCTGAATCACATATTTCAGAGATTTACACTGAAACCCCGGTGTAAGCACTGAGTGCAGAGCACAGGATAAATGTGCGCCGAGCCTTACCTTATAAGTCATTAGGCTACTTAATTCTTCGGGTCGGTGCGATTACAGCGATACCAGATTTATATCGGGTTTATATGTTTGGCTGCTGTCACGCACTAAAAGACGCTTTTTATTGCGAAAACTATTTTTTGTGTCACTCACTATATTTTGAGAGCTATGATTTTTTCTTATTTCGGCCAACAGAGTCAAATGATGGCTTGTTTTTTGCCGGACGAGCTGATGTTTTTATTGGTACCATTTTCGGGCACATGACCTTTTTTGATAATTTTCTATTCCGATTTTTGAGAGACAGAATGAACAAAAAACAGCAATTCAGGAATTGCTTTTTTTTTTTATTATTTATACCATTCCACGTGTGGTAAAATTGGTGAGACAGCTTTATTCTTCGGGTCAGTACGATTACAGCGATACCTCATTTACATAGTTTTTTATGTTTTGGCGCTTTTACACAATAAAAACTATTTTGTAGAAAATATAATTATTTTTGCATCACTTTATTCTGAGAGCTATAACTTTTATTTTTCTGCTGATGGAGCTGTATGGCAGCTTGTTTTTTTTGCGGAACAAGATGACGTTTTCAGCTGTACCATTTTTATTTACATCCATCTTTTTGATCGTGTTTTATTGCACTTTTTGTTCGGCTGTATGATGATAAAGCATTGTTTTTTGCCTCGTTTTTTTTTTTTTTTTTTTACAGTTGTCAGGAAAATATGAATAATTTTCCAATGTCTGGGCTACACAACCAGAGCTGACTTACTGCCCTTCCCCCATTGGTTTATGTAAGACTGAGCTTCACGTGCAATCCCCCCTTTCCCTTTTCCTCTGTGAAATGCTGCTCCTTCCCCCCCTTCCTCTCTCTCCTGGAATGTCCACTCACCCCCTCACTTTCAGGTAAACGATCTTTGTGTAAGGTGAGAGCATGGTCTGCCAGCTCTAGCAAGGAATGTAGTTTCCCGCCGGAACTTTCTAACCTACTCGAAATCTAATTTAATAACTCCTATGAAACCTAGAAACAGGAAAAGTAGATTTCCAGTATCAGGATAATTAGGGCTACGCATGGCATCGCTTTGCAGCCTTTAGTGCCATCAGAAACTTGGGAAATAGTTTCTGCCCCCCCCCAAAACATGCAGACATGCCGCGTTTGGTCTCAAAAGAAAGGTAAATTCACTGGGGAAAATATAATGCCCTTATCGTCATCCTGTAAGCTTCCCAGCCAAAGTTATGAAAATAGAAGTGTTTTGATATTCTCCCAAAAGAGGTGTACCCCCTTAAGCACAGCCCACCAGTGAGGTCAGCAAGGGGGAGTTTCCAAGTTTATGGCCAAACCATAAAACAGGAACAATCATTTTGATGAGGTGTCAAAAGCTGGAGAGACAGCTAGACAACAGGCTGTGCTGCTGATCCATTTCTTTGGGATGTCTCTCCTCCCCTTTATTGACACGTCATGCCTGTGACTCAGATAGAGTACGTTTCATATTTTAATCCCTTTGATTTCTAACTGTTTCTACATATTGTATTTTGTCTCCTTTTGTAATATCTTTTGTAATTTTGTAAACACTGCCTATAATTTCTGGAGTAAACATAGAAAAATATTTAGAGTTGAGAGTCCTCAGTGGTTGATACCTTTTAATGGCTAACTGAAAAGATGGTAACAAATTGCAAGCTTTCGAGACTACTCAGGTCTCTTCATCAGGCATAGACTAATACAACATCTGAAGAATCACATATTTATACACAAAATAGCACAGAAAAAATGCAATAGGTAGGACAAGTGATGTGAAGCAGAATAGTCATTATGGCAGAGGGATGAGCATAAATATTGGAACAGTTCATAGATAAGGAGTGTGAAAGTTTTATTACCCTCTGATTGGGGTCTGGTAATGTTTTGTGATGTTTTCACAGGGTATTTGGAGTAAATTCCTTAATTGATGTAGTAGGCCATAAATCCATGTGATAGGTTCATTCCAGCATTAAGAGTGTCAAAGGTCACCATCAATTTGTATTCGTAAATTCTTCTTTGTCTCAGAGATGTGAAATTGCCTCTGAGTACAAGTATTTTCATATCTAGCAAGCTATGATCAGGGGAGCAAAAATGTTTTGCCACAGGTAGATCCATTCTTTTTTCTCTTATTGTGTGGCGATGAGAATTCATCCTTGTTCTCAGTTTTTGCCCGGTCTCCCCCACATACAGACCCCCAGTTGGACATTTAGTACATATAATTAGGTACACCACATTAGATGTGATGCAGCTGAAAGTACCTGGTATCTTGTAGTCCCGATGGGAGTTGGGGATCTTTATCTTGTCCGTGGTCATTATAAATGGACAAGTTTTGCATTTCTTCTTGTTGCAAGGAGAGGTTCCTGCCGCTGTTGGGGAGGACAGGGAACTTCTGACAATGATGCTTCTTAGATTTGGGGGCTGCCTAAAACACAGTAGAGGGGGATCTGGAAATATGGATTGTAATCGGGCATCTTTTTGTAGTAAAGGTTGTAGTTTCCGTGCAGCTCCCCTTAGCACCTCCAGATTTGGATTGTAGGTGACCACTAGAGGCACCCGGTTATTTTCTTCTTTAGCTTTGTAATGTAGCAGGTGATTCCTTGATATTCTGGTGGCTCTTGTAATTTGGTTTTCAATTGTTCTTGGATGGTAGCCTTGATTTAAAAAGGTCTTTCTAAGGCGACCAAGGTGTTCATCTCTATCCATGGGGTTGGAACATATACGGTTGTATCTGATGGCTTGGCTGTAGACAATAGAGTTTTTTATGTGTTTTGGATGGAAATTGTCCCATTTAAGGTATGTTGGACGGTCGATTGGCTTCTGATACAGGGATGTCTCTATTTCATTGTTCTTTAGCTTAATGATCCAAAAAGTTAATTTCAGTGCTGGAGTAGTTGAGTGTTAAGTTGATGGTGGGATGAAATTGATTGAACTGTTCATGGAACGTCTTTAGCTGTTGCTCAGACTCCGTCCAGATGATTAAGATATCATCAATGTAGCGGTAGTAGGCCCGAGGCCTGATGGGACACGAGGACAGAAAGTCGCTTTCAAGCTTGGCCATGAAAAGATTTGCATACTGAGGAGCCATTTTACTTCCCATAGCTGTGCCAGTCTCCTGTAAATAGATCTTGTTGTCAAATTCAAAGTAATTGTGGGTGAGGATGAATTTTGTGAGTTTCACCACAGAATCAGCATCATTCCCGGTGTTTTTCATGAAGTCTTTGCAGGCATTTAATCCATCCTGGTGTGGGATATTAGAGTACAAGGATTCCACATCCATGGTGGCCAGGATGGTTCCTTCTGGTAGAGGACCTATTGCTGCTAGTTTATTCAGTAGGTCAGTTGTGTCCTGAATGTAGCTGGGTGTATCCTTTACCAGGGGTTTAAGAATACCCTCTACCCATCCAGATACCTGCTCAGTAAGGGTGTCCACACATGAAATAATCGGCCTCCCTGGATTTCCGGCTTTGTGGATTTTGGGAAGCATGTAGAACTTCCCTGTTCTTGGACTCTCTGGTATCAGGTCATCGGCTCTTATGGATTTGTCAGACAGACAAGATACCAACTTGCTTAGTTCCTTGTAATAGTCCTGTGTAGGGTCCGACTCCAGTTTTCTGTAGTAGGTGTGTCCGTAAATTGTCTGTTTGCTTCCTTCATATAGTCTGATGTGTTCATCATGACTATTGCACCTCCCTTGTCAACAGGTTTAATGATGATTTCTTTGTTGGTTTTCAGAGACTGTATAGCCTTTCTCTCCTGCGCACTGATGCTTCACGTCACTTGTCCTACCTATTGCATTTTTTCTGTGCTATTTTGTGTATAAATATGTGATTCTTCAGATGTTGTATTAGTCTATGCCTGATGAAGAGACCTGAGTAGTCTCGAAAGCTTGCAATTTGTTACCATCTTTTCAGTTAGCCATTAAAAGGTATCAACCACTGAGGACTCTCAACTCTAAATATTTTTCTATCTACTGGCTAACACGGTACAAAGATATACATCTTTACTGTATCAAAATGGAGTAAACATATAAATTTACTAGTTTCATTCTTCATGCTCTACATCGACACGTACTCCTCGCAAAACCCCGTTACCTTGGGTTGGTTCCTGACCCAATATACAGTAGGCTTTAGTATAAAACGAAGAACTGGTGGCAGAGTAGCATCCTGGTGTTATTAGGGAACCCTGGCAGTGACGGATCGAAGATTTATGTGTGTATTACCGGCCTGGGACTGGTGAAATACATACCGCCCTCACTGCAGCGTGCCCGATAGCCACGTGACAACGCAGCCTTTACGGTGACTACTTACCCTAGGTGCAGTTCCCTGACTGACCTGAGGATAAGGGGGTGGCCAGAGAGCTGCAAGTTCCTAACTGAAACTGAAATTGGAAACAAAAGTTGGGTTTCCATGACGACGGAGTTCACTGAAGGGGTTAACTAATGGGACAGTTTTATAGAGCGGGTCATTAAGGACACGACAATACCAAATATGTGTACTTTTATTGTTTTTTTTTAAATAAATAAATGTATTGGTAAAATATTTATTTCTTTATTTGGGGATTTTTAAAAAAAATATTTTTACACATTATAATATTTTTTTTAACTTTATTACATTGTCCCAGTATGGGACATTACTATATTATATCAGATCGCTAATCAGACACTGCACAGTAGAATATCAGATCAGGATCTGACAGGCAGGGAAGGAGGCATGCCGGAAGGACCCCGCGGCCATCTTTGTGCCGGAAGACTCCTAGGAGACCATCAGAACAACGCAATCACATCGCATTGTTCTGAAGGAAGCGTACAGGGAGCCACCACCCTGCGCGATGTTTCTCTATGCCGCTGTCACTACTGACAGCAGCATCAGAAGGGTTAAATGCCTACGATCGGTGATAGCACCAATCATGGGCATTGCTGCGGGGTGTCAGCTATCACATACAGCTGACACCCACACCCGATCACCGCGCGCTGTACTAGTACTGCGCATGTCGCGAAGGGGTTAAGCATTAATGGGTCCCCTGTTGTTTGACACGCCCCCGGAAGTAGCGAGCAGCGAAACGGCATCCTTTGGGTGTACACAGCTTTCTCCCATCTGTGATCAATTTTATCCAAAGATTGTTTATTGCATGTAATTTTGCTGAAGTTTTGCCATGTAGTAGGGATATAGTTTCGGATGGATCTGATGGCTGAGGTGGAGTATATGATATACAGGATATATATCTTCGTTCACATTAGGGATCTATGCACTTGCACCTTACACCTTTGATTATCCTGCTTTCCACTTCACTTCCTGCCCTCTCCTCCATTTGAAAATCTTTTTAGCCTTAGGGTATGTTTCCACGATAAGGAAACACTCCGGATTTGCTGCGTGTTTGGCGCTGTGCGTTGGCGCAGCGCCAAACACGCAGCGTCCAGATGTTACAGCATAGTGGAGGGGATTTCAAGAAATCCCGTCTCCACTATGCGTAAAAATACGCAGGCGGAAGACCTGCGTTTCCGGACATGCGGCGCATCTTTTTAGACAGCAGCATGTCCTAGCGTATTGCGGCGACGCTGCGTCGCCACAACGGAAATAACACAGGGCTATGCAGCCCTGCGTTCTTTCTGGATAATGTTCCGGAGGTGTCCAGAGCACATCCGGAAAGAGCGGCGTCAGAAAGGGGGCGGGGCTTTGGGCGGTGCGGAATTTCCTCTACGTCCAAAGCGCTGTGGTTCTGGACCGTGGAACCACAGCCTAAGAGATGCGTGTTTGTAAAATATTTATTTTTATATCTATAATCAACAAAGTATAATGTTTTTACGTTTTTCTAGTTAGAATGTCTTCTTTTTCGATGACTTATTGTGGTAATTGATTATGGTGTTTACTTAAAGTAAAATTGTCCAATAGTCTGCTCCTCTGGTCACACGCTCTTCCATTTGCCCATTACTTCTTCTAGGAAGAGTTAAGACTACCGCTGATGTCACTTAGGCTGCACAGACTCCCATCCTGACCTGAGGTGAACTCACCAGCGTGGGAAAATATTCAGAAACTTTCCCATGCTAATCTATTCATCTCCGGTCAGGCGGGGAGGCTGCGCAGGCAGATTTTCCTTCATTCCTCCGTGAACTATTTAAACCCTTCAGATGGATTGCGGCATCGAGCTTGACTGTACAGCGGACAGGTATGGGTATATTTTTGCTTTTTTATTTTGTCTTTTTTTCCAGGAGAACGATGGATTCGAATGGAATTAGAGTGTAATAAAGATGGAAAAAAATGTGTGTTTATTTATTTCATTAAAAGTATTTTTTCTTAATGTGTGTGTTTTTTTTAACCCTTTCAGACTAGTGAATTAATAATGGATTGGTGTCTTATTGACAGCTCTCCATTATTAACCAGGCTTAATGTCACCTTACAATAGGAAGGTAACATTAACCCCTTATTACCCCATATGCCACCCGCTACAGGGCAATGGGAAGAGCGAGGGTAAGTGCCGGAATAGGCGCATCTTACAGATGCGCCTTTTCTGGGGTGGCTGGGGGCAGATTTTTTTAGCCAGGGGGGGCTCAAAAACAATGGTCCCTCTCTAGGCTATTAATATCTGCCTTCAGTCACTGGCTTGCCCTCTCTGGCGGAGAAAATTGCGCAGGAGCCCACGCCAGTTTTTTCCGTGAATTAATCCTTTTTACACCTACAGCTCCAAAATTTTACACACACACTACTAACATTATTAGTGAGGGACATATATAAATCTAACAGATATGCAAACCATCTCATATCCTGTCGGGTTCTGTAATGATTTTACAGAAGCCGACAAATGAATTAACGACTTTTGTTCAATCTTACTGTGCAATATATATATATATATATGTGTGTGTCACTGACATGTGTATATATATTCATAATGTATTGTATGTGTATATGTAGTGTTTTGTGAACTGTCAGTGTGATTTTACAGTAGCCGGGGATGAAGTACCAGCTTTTCAAAGGTCACCGGTGCGTATAAATCGGACAGCACCCGCATGGTGCGAGTGCTGTCCGATTTTTTTCTCGCACCCATTGACTTGTATTGTCGAGTCTTGTCCGAGAATCGCAGCAATGCGCAGCATGCTGCGATTTTTTTCTCACTCCGATTTCAGCTGAGAAAAAACTCGCAAATGAGATGTCACCTATTAAATAACATTGGTCCGAGTACAATCCGATTTTTTATCGGATTGCACTCGTCCGTATTTCTCGCAAGTGGGTATAAGCCCTTAGGCTGGGTTCACATTAGCGTTCGAGTCAGCAGTGTGGTGCTGCGGACTTCTGTCCTTAAATCTCCGCCTACTTCAGCATGGCTCCGCCTACTTCCGCATGCGTCCTGCGTACCTATCTTTAACATTGGGTACGCAGGGACATGCATTTTATGTGGATGCGTCCGAATGCGGCGTTTTGACTTGTCCGCCGAACGCCAGAAAATGCAACATGTTGCGTTCGGAGGGCACGTCAATACGCCACATGCGGACGCATCCGCACACAGCGCATGTCTCTGCGTACCTAATGTTAAAGATAGGTATGCAGGACGCATGCGGAAGTAGGTGAAGAAGTCCGCAGCACCACGATGCGGACTCGAACACTAATGTGAACCCAGCCTTAGCCCGCCTGGCTTAAAATCCAGCTTCTTAGTCCTTTAGCAAAAGCACTCAATCCAGGAGATCTGAACATCTCCTTACACTTACCACATGTAAAATACACAGGCCTCATTTTACAAAGTGAACTTCACCCAGGGGTGAAAATATGTTGAGGAGCCATCTCTCCTATCTTTAGCTGCTCACAAGCAATCTGTCATGACCGATTAACCCCTTGTAGTCCTAAATGTACTAGAGTATTACTCCAGTTTTATTTCCCATCCACTAGATGTCTGACAGACACCTTAAAATATATATATATATGCATTTATTGAGTAGGCACTGATAGAAAAATTAGTAGAACATTAGCAGTCACAGAAACCTGGCATCGGGCAAACTATAGAGATGTTATAAATAATCTTCAGCAGGACAATGCCCGAGGATTGCCATAGGGCTGCATATTTACTAAAACCTTTCATGGGAAAGAAATGCATAAATATATAATCACCATATTCCGTTCCGCTGACTTCACCTGTTATTTCCCCTCTAATGAAGGCACTGTGAGTAATTTACATTGGCATGGTGCGAGTATACAGAAATGATTCATCACCGGACTCCCAATAGAAGCAAAATAAATAAAGACAATATTGACAGACAAATAAAAGGGTTAATTCTATTGGTTTTTGCTTTGCAAGAACCTAAATAAATAACCTGATTTCTATGGCATTTATGTTTTGTTTACCCTCTGCACTTCATTTTAAACCATGATGCATAGTATATCCCTACAATTAGGGATTGCTCAAACGTATAAATCGGATCAGAGCAATACGAGAAAACATCCAATATTATCCAGTGATGCAGTGCTCATCTGTGAGTTTTTCATCAGCTTTAATCAGACTGAGGGAAAAATCAATGAATATAATACTTCCCTTAAATAATGGTATATACTCAAATCCTAAACTCAGATCAACATTACATACAAAACCCCTGTACTTTTTAGAGTAACACAGGTCAAAAGAGTTTTTTTAGAAAAATAGCAAATTGTATTAAACACAGACTAAAATTACACAAAGTAACAGAGCAACTTTACTAAGCAGGCTTAAATGATCAGAGGAGTAATTAATCAGAAATTTTAACAGGACATTATAATACAGCAACTCATGGGTAAATGTCTCTATAAATCAGCAAAAATGGTTATTTATATCGCAATTTCTTTTGCACAGAATTCACAGTCTCATCAACCATATGCTAATTTTCTATCATATTATTATAAATTACCACGCAGAGTAGTCTAGAATGTGGCATTATTATTGTCAAAATGTCTTCGAATTTTGTATTTTCGTATAATCTGCAGCAGCAAAAAATCTCAAAATTATTTTGAAACATATGGCAAAATCAGTAATTTATCTAAAGAGAGTCCCTGATCTATAGGGAATATGAAGTTTTAAACTCTCCAAAAAAAAGGGGTTCGAATACCGGTCCCTATATATAGGAATACCAGACCCACATATTAATCGGCCACAATACCGCTAACAACTCTCACCTGGCAGGCCCAGGGAGTTTTCCTTTAGTCTATTTTTGATGTAAGTACGGACATTGAAAGTGGAGTGGCTTATAATTTAAGTGCAGCAGCGGTGATGGTGTGGTATGGTTTTATATCTCCACATGGCAAGCGGTTCCACATTGTGGTGAGAGTTGTTAGCGGTATTGTGGCCGATTAATATGTGGGTCTGGTATTCCTATATATAGGGACCGGTATTCGAACCCCTTTTTTTTGGAGAGTTTAAAATTCATATTCCCTATAGATCAGGGACTTTCTTTAGATAAATTACTGATTTTGCCATATGTTTCAAAATAATTTTGAGATTTTTTGCTGCTGCAGATTATACGAAAATACAAAATTCGAAGACATTTTGACAATAATAATGCCACATTCTAGACTACTCTGCGTGGTAATTTATAATAATATGATAGAAAATAAGCATATGGTTGATGAGACTGTGAATTCTGTGCAAAAGAAATTGCGATATAAATAACCATTTTTGCTGATTTATAGAGACATTTACCCATGAGTTGCTGTATTATAATGTCCTGTTAAAATTTCTGATTAATTACTCCTCTGATCATTTAAGCCTGCTTAGTAAAGTTGCTCTGTTACTTTGTGTAATTTTAGTCTGTGTTTAATAAAATTTGCTATTTTTCTAAAAAAACTCTTTTGACCTGTGTTACTCTAAAAAGTACAGGGGTTTTGTATGAAATGAGGGAAAAATCGCAGCATACTATGAGTGGATGCGAGAATCGGATCGCACTTGCCAATGTAAGTCAATGGATGCGAGAAACAAATCAGATGGAACATGCACACATCTCACAGGAAACCCGAAATTTCAGCAGCCAAACACAGTAAATTCACAGCCAGAATCCTTAGAATAGAATAGATAGAATAGAGATATAGATATACAGAATAGATAGGATCGATGTCCTGTAGTTACTTAAAATCACAGGGCCCCCTACATATAATGAACTTGTACCCTTTAGTGCTTTTCATGTGGTACTAAAGGGAGTTTCGCCTTATGTAACCTATAAATAAATGAATATTTAAAAAAAATATGTGATGTCTTCCCTATTTTTGATAACCAGCTGTCATGACTCAGGACGGGGTGGTTCTGGCTCCATCCTGGTCAGGTCAGGGTTAAGTCTGTCTGCCTCTCTTTGGTTCTGTCGGCGGCTATTTAATGTCAGTTTTTCCTGGGTCCAGTTTCGGTGATACTTCCTCCTACTCGGTTTGAGGTCGCTGACCCAGGTTACTCTCTGTATCGTTGTTCCTCTGCGAGTGTTTGTTTGCTGTGTATGACCTGGTTTGCCCCCTGATTATTGTCTCTGTCTTTCTGCTCGGTACTGATTCATCCATCCTGGTTATCTGACCCCTTGGTTTGCCTCTGGTAAAGCGTTTGTCTTGTCCCTGGTTACCTCATTCCCGTCTGGCTTCTGACCCTTGGCTTTGCTCTCTGACTACATTATTGGTTTTGTCCTTTGTATTCTGTGCCCTCAGCCAGCTCCCTGTCCTCGCGCGGGGTAGATCCGGCCCCCTGTGGTCACGTGACTGGCTAAGCTCAGATCCTGTGCTCACTGCGCTCCTTGGTCTCCGCACACCCTGTCTATTGGCGCATGTCCCCTGTTAGAGCCCCCAGGCTTAACCCCGGTGACACTGTCCCCGTGTCACTACATTATCACCGACCTCACATTTTTTCGGGGCTTTGGAATTCACTGTATGCCATGGACCCACTCCTTGCTCTGTCATGTTGGGTGGATAACCTGACCAAAATAATGCAGAACCTGTCTGTTGAGCAAAGAGCATTGGTCACTTCCCGCCAGCAGGTACGAAGGGAGTTAGCTGATACTGTTAACTCTATTTGGGGTGACCCTTCCCCATTAGGCAATATGGGTGGTGCGGTGTCAGATGTCTCTGTATTCTCTTGAACCCTCTGTCAAACTTCCGGATACTTTTTCTGGGGATAAAAAAAGTTCTTGGTATTTAGAGAAAGTTGAAAATTATTGTTTTCCCTGCGCCCTCGGTCCTCGGGTGATGAGAGTCAAATGGTGGGAATAGTGATATCCTGTTATGAGAGGGGCCGCAGGCATGGGCTTTCTCCCTATCTACCACCTCTCCTGAGAGACTCTGTGGATCGGTTCTTTGAGGCCTTGGGTCTGATTTACGATGAACCCGATCGAGTGAGTTTGGCAGAGGACACGATTATGGGTCTCACCCAGGGAAAACGCTCTGCTGAGTGGTATTGTTCAGAGTATAGGCGATGGGCATCAGAAGTGTCTTGGAATGACTGTGCTCAGATGGCTTTTCTGAAATGGTTTCTCCAAGCATTTAAAGGATGCGTTGGCTCTGCATCCCCCACCAGACTCTCTGGAGGATGCCATGACACAGACCGTCCGTATGGACCGTAGACTGCGTGAAAGAGGAGTGGTGCAACGTGAAGCTTTGTTACTGCGGTTAAACCTGAATCTCCTTCACCGGTTGAGCCCATGGAGGTAGGGGCGTCGCCATGAAAAAAATAGAAAGGAGAAGTCGAAAGGAAAACAAACTTGCTTCTATTGTGGAGCTCTGAGCCATTGGAGAAAGAACCGTCCATCTGCCTGCCAGATTCCAAGGTCTCGGGAAACGCCTAGGTCTGGGTAGCTGCCGAGGAGGTTACCCAGACCCTAAGGTACTTTTTTCCTAAAATTTCAAATTGTTGTTAAAAGTGGAAGTTGGTGTGGACAATTGTTTTTTTCCCTCTTCTGCTTTTGTGGATTGTGGATTCTCAGTAAACTTGATTGACTCGAAATTTGTGGCCCATTGTGAGATAGGGACAGTCAGGTTGGGTAAACCCATGAAAGTGGTGGCCATTGACTCTACTCCTTTCACCAAGGATGGGATCCTGTTATGTTTCGGTAGCTGAGGAGAAATAGCAAAAAATAGCAAAAAAGCAATACACCAGAGAGGCTGGAATCTGTTGGATTGCAGGACCCTAAACTAACCGCCACACTAGAAGTAGCCGTGGAGCGTACCTACGGTGATCCTAGACGCCTCGTCACAGCCGAGAGATAACTACACCTAAAGGCAGAAAGATGAATGCTATCTGCCCCAGAGCAGAACCCCCAAAGAAATAGGAAGCCCCCAAACATGTAATGGCGGTTAGACAAGAAGAAAATACGGACACAGACAGAAAATAGAATGAGCAAACGCTGGGGCCTAATCTGTCTAGATAGAAAAGTATAGGAAAGAATTCTGACTGCAACCCAAAAAAACCCTGACAAAAATACCAACTCTTCTGATTAACAAAAAACCTGAGATCACACGATCTCTACCACCTAAATCAGATCTCTGGTGTAACACACAGCAACTAAGCAAATAAAAAGTGACAAAGGAACAAAGCAAAAGTGCAAACACAAAATGAGCACAATTGCAGCGCCAGACCCCAAAAGGGGACCAGGCTGTAGTCTACTTCAAGCAGCAAACCAGCAGTGAAAAACCAACCAGAGGAAAAAAAAACAGCAAATCACTTATCTGAATGAGAGCAGGAAAGCAAGCTGTGCTCCAAGCAAGATCAGGAAGAACAATTGTTTACCAGCAAGGCTGATGGGAACTCAGGTCACTTATATCATACCATTCAGAGCCAGCTGAAGGCCATTCAGTAATTAGTTCATTGCCCTCAGCAACCACCGGAGGGAGCCCCAGCTCAGAAGTCGCCTCCAGAGTATTCACCACAGGATCCACTTGGTTACTATAGAATTCGTCCTTAAGGTGGGCCCTGTTCATTTGTAGCATATAGCCTGCTTCGTTCTGGACAACCTCCCTGCCGGGTTGGTTTTGGGGATTACCTTGGTTGCAATGTCATAACCCAGTCATTAATTGAGAGGCTCGAAAAATTCTTAAATGGGGTCAGAATTGTGAAAATAAATGTCTGATTTCTGCATCTCTGTCGTTCGTCGGTCTGGAGGGTATTCCGGAGTACCTAAAGGATTTCGAGGACGTGTTCTCTGAAAGTCAGGCTGAGGGGTTGCCACCACACCATTCTTTTGATTGTGCCATTGATGTGGTGCCAGGGTCTAAATTACATAAGGCTCAATTGTTCAACCTTTCTGGTCCTGATTGCGTCGCCATGAAGGAATATATATCTGAGAGCCTCCGCAAAAGACATATTCGCCCTTCTGTGTCTCCTGTTGCTGCAGGGTTCTTTTTTGTAAAAAAAAAAGACGGTGGTCTTCGCCCATGCCTTGACTTTCGGGAACTTAATAAAATCACAATAAGAACACATATACCCTTCCACTCATTCCCGATTTGTGTAACCAATTGTCCAAGACCAAATGGTTTTCTAAGTTGGACTTGCGGGGGAGCTTATAACCTTATCCGGTTACGGGAGGGGGAAGAGTGGAAGACTGCGTTTCTTACCTCTGAAGGGTTGTTTGAAAATCTTGTTATGCCATTTGGTTTGACCAATGCTCCTGCGGTCTTCCAAAACTTCATCAATTATGTGTTCTCTGATTTTATTGGGTGATTTGTGGTCATATACTTAAATGATATTTTAATCTATTTATCCAATAAACAAGCCCACATTGGTCATCTTCGGGCTGTTCTCCAGAGACTCAGGGAGAATCAGCTTTTCGCTAAATTAGAGAAATGCTCGTTTTTTGTTCAAGAACTGTCATTCTTGGGGTTCATTGTCTCTGGTGAGGGTTTCCGCATGGATCCCAAAAAGGTTCAGGCCATTGTGGATTGGGTGCAGCCCCTGAACTTAAGGGTCTTTAGCGCTTCTTGGGATTCGCAAATTACTACTGGAGGTTTATTAAAGGGTTTTCACAGGTGGTCAAGCCCCTCATGGACTTTACACAAAAGGGGGTTGATGTGAAGAACTGGTCTGCCTCAGCGGTAGCAGCGTTCCTGATTCTGAAAAATTGTTTTATGACTGCCCCAGTTCTGGTTCAGCCAGATCCATCTGAACCCTTCGTGGTGGAGGTTTGTTGTAAAAAATTCTCCCCGGCAGAAAGAAATTACGATGTGGGCAATAGGAAAATGCTGGCGGTGAAGTTGGCTTTTGAGGAATGGAGGCATTATTTGGAGGGGGCTGCTCATCCCATTACGGTGATTACTGATCACAAGAACCTGGCTTACAATGAGCCTGCTAAAAGATTGACCTCGGAGCAGGCTCGAGGGTCACTTTTTTTTTCCCGGTTCCAGTTTTCGATCATATTTCGTCCAGTATCCAAGAATGTGAAGGCCGATGCCTTGTCCCAGAGTCTGGATCCGGTCTCTCCTCCTGAACCTCCATCCTCCATTCTTCAACCAGGGTGGTGGTGGCTCGTTGGGGTTGTAACGGGAGACTCGAGAAGCTCAAGCTCCCTCATCCAAACCGGTTGATAAACTGTTTGTTCCAATTTAGTTTCGTCTCAGGGTTCTTCGATAGTTCAATGATTCGGTTCTAAGTGGTCATCCTGGGATCTCGGCTACGCGGGGGGCCATCACAAGGGTATTTTGGTGATCCTCACTTTCATCTGATGTTAAGAAGTTTGTGTCTGCTTGTTAAATTATGCCCGCGCTAAGAGCTCTCATAACCGGGGAATTGGTGCATTTGCCAGTTCCTGATAGACCATGGGCATATTTGTCCATGGATTTTATCACCAATCTTCCCCCTTCCAAGGGCAATACCATCATATGGGTAGTTGTGGACAGATTTTCTGGACAAGCACACTTTGCACTCTTGGTGGCTTTGCCTTCTGTGGAAACTTTGTCCAGGTTGTTTGTACAGCTTGTGGTTCATTTGAATGGTGTGCCCTTGAATGTGGTGTCTGATCATGGAGTACAGTTTGTGTCCAGGTTTTGGAAAGCGTTTTGCAAAAGGCAAGGTGTTGAGTTGTCCTTTTCGTCGGCATATCATCCGGAGACCAACGGCCAGACTGAGCAGACCAACCAGTTGTTGGAGCAAATTTTGCGGTGTCTCTCCAATTCCAGACAGGATGATTGGTGTGATGCATTACCTTTAGCAGAGTTTGCCTTCAATAACCATCTTAATCACTCCATAGCTCCGTTCTTCTGTAATTACAGGTTCAATCCACACTTTGGGGAGTTCTCCCATTTGGACTCCAGTTGCCCTGGGGCTGATGTAGCTGTTCAGCACTTGGGAGACTTGTGGCTGGAGGTCCAGAGGAATATTGAGGAGGCTCAGATGAAGTTCAAGGTTTTTGCGAACAGGAGACCTACGCTCCGGGTTGGGGATAAAGTTTGGCTGTCAACTAGGAACATTAAGCTTAAGGTTCCTGCGGTGAAATTTTGAGATCACGGAAGTGGTTAACCCGGTGGCGTTTCGGTTGCATCTTCCTTCGTCTTTTAAGATGCCCAATGTGTTTCATAGGTCCCTGTTGAAACCGTTGGGGGCTGTTGAGGAAGTATCAGTGAATCCTTCGCCACCTGTTTTGGTAGATGGGCAGGACGAGTATGAGGTGGAGTGCATCGAGGATTCCTGGATGGTCCGTCGTTCCCTTCAGTATCTTGTGCATTGGAAGGGATATGGTCCAGAGGACCGATCTTGGGTTCCTGCCCGATCGGTTCACGCCGATCGTCTGGTGCGGTCTTTTCATGCTCGATTTCCTGGGAAACCTGGGGGTCCGGTAGCCCCCCGTTGAGAGGAGGGTACTGTCATGACTCAGGATGGGGTGGTTCTGGCTCCATCCTGGTCAGGTCTGGGTTAAGTCTGTCTGCCTTTTTTAGGTTCTGCGGTGGCTATTTAATGTTAGTAGTTCCTGGGTCCAGTGTCAGAGATACTTCCTCCTACTTGGTTTGAGGTCGCTGACCCAGGTTACTCTCTGTATCGTTGTTCCTCTGCATGTGTTTGTTTGCTGTGTATGACCTGGTTTGCCCCCTGACTATTGTCTCTGTCTTTCTGCTGGGTACTGATTCTTCCATCCTGGTTATCTGACCCTTTGGCTTGCCTCTGGTTACTCGTCTGTCTTGTCCCTGGTTACCTCGTTCCCGTCTGGCCTCTGACCTTTGGCTTTGCTCTCTGACTACGTTATTGGTTTTGTCTTTGTATTCTGTGCCCTCAGCCAGCTCCCTGTCCTCGTGTGGGGTAGCTTCGCCTCCTGTGGTCACACGACGGGCTAGCTCCACCCCTGTGATCATGTGACTGGCTAAGCTCAGGTCCTGTGCTCACTACGCTCCTCGGTCTCTGCACACCCTGTCTATTGGAGCACGTCCTCTGTTAGAGCCCCCAGGCTTAACCCCGGTGACACTGTCCCCTTGTCACTACACCAGCCAAGGTAAAGCAGACAACTGTGGGCTTATAATATTTGGGCTGGGAAAATACCTGATTATTGGGCTCTCCCCAGCCTTAAAATAAAGCCCGCAGCACCCCCAGAATTGCCCCAGAATGTCTTTTTTTTTAAAAGTGCGTCGTAGTCCACAAATGAATACCTGAGAAACATAAAATTAGGAAAATAAACAATACACTCTTCCTCACTTGCTCACCAATTTATTCCTAAGAATGTTGCCGCGCAGATCTAACATAGTCCATGATTCCTTGAATTTGGTGCCGCCACGGTGAATAGCAGGAGCTTTTCACAGTCACGAGGTACTGATGTCACCGATAATCAGAGTTGCCGGCTTCCCCTGCGCTCCCCAAGACCCAGAGGCTCTGAACAGCGGTGAAGTCAGTAACTATACCGCTCATCAAAAGGGTTCAAGTCTTATAGAGGGCAGCCAAAATAGTAATTACTGCACTTCAGTGGATGGTGCTCAAGTAGGATCCTATCCAACTTAAATCTTGTAGAAAACTTGGCACTTGGGTAAATGTTGTAAAAAGATAATTTTACTGTGTGCAAAAAATACAGTTATGTTGGTTTATTATTTTTATTCTTTTACAGCCTAATGCAAGTTTCAGATTTTTCTCTTGTAGGAGTGTCTGCTCTAGTAATATAAGCTCGATGTGAGTATCAGGGTACTGCTATTTTATCTTTGTTTCCAGCGCAGCTCTAAGACTAGATTTATATTCATGCAGTGCTCTATCCTGAGCACTGCATTAGTACTCTGTTTTGGCAGTGTCTGTTTTAGACGGATATTAAAGTGTAGCCTACTTGTGTTTGCTTGAAAAAAGCAAAAACAGAAACAAAACAAAGTCCCATGTGACTCCATCTGCCTTATTACACTCAAATTTGACTACAGTGACAATAGCACTTCAGAAGTTGGAAACGGTGTGTCCCAATACCTATCGCCCTTTCCCATGACATAAGGTGCTGATGATTTTTGTTATGGCATCCTTGTCTGCCATGTTTGTACACAGCCCATGGCTTAGCTTTATAGGAGATCAGTATTGTTCAAGCAATTGCAAGCTCAAGTGCCTTAACAAAAACTAATAAAAAATGTAAGAAATAGCTAACAGTACAAAATAAATACAGTATTTACAGTGGTGAAAATAAGTATTTGATACACTGCCAATTTTGCAAGAATGGAGAGATCTGTAATTTTTATCGTAGGTTTTCAGAGAATATGGAGATAAGAAATAGGGAGGCACCAATGCTTTGTCTTCTGTTATGACTGCTAAGGAAACTTATTTTCTTGTGGTGAAGAGGCCAACAATTGTGGTAAGTAGAGATGAGCGACTTTGCCTTTTGGACGCTTGAGTCGGGATTCGTGAAACCTGACTTTCTCAAAAGTCGAGTCGAACAAAATCGACCGACTATCGGGAAAAGTCGTAGGTCCGACTGAAACACGAAACCCAATGCAAGTCAATAGGGAAGCAAAGTCGGCAGGGAGTGGAGGACAGTAAACACACCTACAGTGCCTATTTCAATGCCAACGACATCAATCCTTAATACTTAAGCTTGGCAACCTTAATTTACTTTATAATAATAGTTACGCATTGAAAACTGGGGGTTACTTGGCTAAAGTTGTGGGGGGGTAGGGCTGGCTCCAGGTTTTCGTGGGCCCCAGGCAAAAGAGTCTCAGTGGGCCCCTTTAACACATACCAAAATTCATGATGCTCCGATACGGCAGAGAAATATAGGTATAGTACAATGACAAATACTTCACTTCTTACATTACATGACTGATATCTATTTTAAATTCTACAATAGCCCAAAAACCGGACATATATTCCTCCATACAGTATTATGGCCACCACATATTGCGCCATACAGAATAATGAGCCCCATATATTGCTCCATACAGAAGAATTGGTCCCATATAATGTTCCATACAGTATATGATGACTCCACATAATGCTCCAGTATATGATGGTCCCCATATAATGTGCCATACAGTATAGGACGGTCCCCATAGAGTATAATGAGCCCCACATATTGCTCCATACAGTATAATGAGTCGCATATAAAGCTCCATACAGTATATGATGGGTCTCATAAATTGCTCCATAGAGAATGGGCTCCATATAATGCTCCATACAGAATAGGCCCCATGTGCTCCATATGATGCCCCATAAATAATGAACCCCATATGATGCTCCAGTATATGATGGGCCCCATGGATGATGCTCCAGTGTATGATGGGCCCCATTTATAATGCTCCAGTGTATGATGGGCCCCATTTATAATGCTCCAGTGTATGATGGGCCTATATAATGCTCCATATATAATGGGCCCCATATGATGCTCCAGTACATGATGGGCCCCATGGATGATGCTCCAGTATATGATGAGCCCCATGCATGATACTCCAGGGTATGATGGGCCTATATAATTCTCTACATATAATGGGCATCATATGATGCTCCAGTATATGATGAGCCCCATGATGATGCTCCAGTGTATGATGGGCCCCATTTATAATGCTCCAGTGTATGATGGGCCCCATTTATAATGATCCAGTGTATGATGGGCCCCATACATGATGCTCCAGTGTATGATGGGCCTATATAATGCTCCATATATAATGGGCCCCATATGATGCTCCAGTATATGATGGGCCCTATGGATGATGCTCCAGTGTATGATGGGCCCCATGCATGACGCTCCAGTGTATGATGGGCCTATATAATGATCCATATATAATGGGCCCCATATGATGCTCCAGTATATGATGGGCCCCATGTATGATGCTCCAGTGTATGATGGGCCCCATTTATAATGCTCCAGTGTATGATGGGCCCCATAGATGATGCTCCAGTGTATGATGGGCCTATATAATGCTCCAGATATAATTGGCCCCATATGATGCTCCAATATATGATGGGCCCCATGGATGATGCTCCAGTGTATGATGGGCACCATTTATAATGCTCCAGTGTTTAATGGGCCCAGTATATGATGCTCCAGTGTGTGATGGGCCACATGTATAATGCTCCAGTGTATGATGAGCCCCATGCATGATGCTCCAGTGTATGATGCGCCTATATAATTCTCCATATATAATGGGCCCCATTTATAATGCTCCAGTGTATAATGGGCCACATTTATAATGCTCCAGTGTATGATGGGCCCTATCTATGATGCTCAAGGGTATGCTGGGCCCCATATATAATTCTCCAGTGTATAATGCTCCCCATATATAGCTCCAAACATTAAAAAAAATGAAGTGCCTCTCCTCGCTGGGCACTGCTCTACTCTGGACTCCTCAGTGTCACCATCTTCCAGCTCTCTGCACTTGGATTGTTCAGGCAGAGGGCGTACAGACGTGATGTCATCGCGCTCTCTGACCTGAATGTCACTGTCAGGAAACGCGGAAGACGTCACAGCGGTGGAGCAGGGAGAGGTAAATATTGCAATTGCTGGGGCCCTGAGCAAGCAGGGGGGCCCACTTGTGGGCGACGGCACTGGCACTGGGCCCCTCATAGTACGCCGGTGTGTCTGATGGCGAGGGTTCCCCCACCGTCAGAGACAGCGGCGTAATATGAGGGGCCCTGTGCCAGTGCCATTGCCCACGAGTGGGCCCCCCCACCTGCTAAGGGCACCGGCACTTGCCTGGGTGCGCCAGGTGCTGACGCCGGCCCTGGGGGGGTACAGCCCAGTTAGGGAGGTGATAAAACTGGCATATGTTGAGGTGTAGGCTGGACGTTCAGCAGCTGCAAATGGAGGAATTGGAGAAGTAGGAGGAAGAGGAGGACAAAGCGAGCCATTTTGCTGGCAACCTATGTGTCACCAGGGGAAGGTGGTACAAAATCCTTTGAAACCCAGGCATTGTTCATTTTAATGAAGGTGAGATCACCAACATTTTGGGTCGACAGCCGGTCCTTCTTTCTGTCAGGATTGATCCAGCTGCACTGAAGACTCTTTCTGATAGCACACTACCAGCAGGGCAAGCGAGCCCCTGTAAGGCATATTGTGCCAATTCAGGCCAGGTGTCCAGTTTACAGGCCCAGTAGTCAAAGGGAATGAACTGTGAGGGAGAACATCGATAGGGGAGGAGAGGTAATTTTGAACCATAGTTGACAACTGCTGTCTCCTGTCTGTTGCAATCGATTCAGTATTACCAGTCGTGTGAGCGTTACTCGAGAAATCAGTCCACAACATGGTCATGAAACCCCTGTCTCCAACACCACTTCGGCTGTGTGCACCACAAACACCTCTTTCATTTGGCCTAGTACGGCTCGTCGTAGAACTTGCACCTCTGCTGTGTGCTGGGAATACCTCTAACAAACGGTTTACCAGAGTTGCTTGTTTGTTCGGCAATACTAGCTCTAGGTTCTCTTGTGGCATGATGTTCTGTAATTTGCCTTTATAGCGTAGATCGAGGATGCTGGCCAACCAGTAGTCGTCATCCTTCATAATTTTGGCAATGCGGGGGTCCCTTTTTAGGATCCGCATGACATAATCACACATGTGGGCCAATGTTCCAGGTGTCAATGATGCACTGCCAAATCCACATCCCTCCAGTCACGCACAAACCCTGTACCTGACCTTGGCAAGCCAACATTTTCTCTTGCCCCCTGAGAAGCATCCTCCTCCCCAAAATAATCATCCCCCTCATCTTCCTCCTCCTCTTCTTCCCCCACCTCGTCCAGACAATGCCTTACTGTCATCAAGGCTTCTCTCCTCCTCCTCCTCTTCCTCCTCCGCTGTAGACGCCTGATCCTTAATGTGCGTCAAAGTTTGCATGAGCAGACGCATAAGTGGGATGCTCATGCTTATGATGGTGTCGTCTGCGCTTACCAGCCGTGTGCATTCCTCAAAACACTGAAGGACTTTACAGAGGTCTTTCAGCTTTGACCACTTCACACCCGACAACTCCATGTCTGCCCTCAAACTGCCTGCCCGTGTATCCTCCCACAAATGCATTACAGCCTGCCTCTGTTCGCACAGCCTCTCAACCATGTGCGTGGTGGAGTTCCACCTTGTTGCATCGTCTATGATTAGGCGGTGCTTGGGGAGGTGGAGCGATCTCTGCAGCCTCTGCATACGACTGGAGTCTACAGGCGAGCGACGGATGTGCGAGCACAGTCTTCGCACCTTATGGAGCAGGGCTGTTAACTCCGGATAATTATTTAGGAAGCACTGCACCACCAGGTTCAAGGTATGAGCCAGGCAAGGTATGTCTCTGAGCAGAGGCGTAGCTAGGGTTTCGGTTTAGGGGGGGCGAAACTTCTGAGTGGGCCCCTAACCAGAGAACCTCAGCAAATGACCGCGCTGTTGCCAAAAATAATCTATATATAAAAAGACCAATATTGATATCACCGCCATATGGTCAGTGGTAAATAATACCAGTCCTACAGAATATATAATAGATTACAGCAGAGTTACAGATAGATGACTTACCGCTGACGTTCTTTCTGATGGAATTGTTTACTTTTCCTGTCTTTTCCATCTGGCCCAGACCGACATGACGACTCCTCCAACCAGGACTCGACTACAGAGAATACAAGACACGTTTCACTTCTCATATTTTCAGCACTGTCACGGTCACCTATTGGACTATTCTCAACCTGTACGAACTTCTCATCCTGCTGATACCCCAATACTGAGCCGCTGCACCATATGTGTCCCTATTACTGCACCTGATACCCCAATACTGAGCCGCTGCTGCCGTATGTGTCCCTATTACTACACCTATTGTGTGGTTCTGTGTGACCTCTAAATTCTAAAGCACCCCTCTATAATATAGTAATGCCAGGTGCAAGTGCCCTAGAAAACAGTGCCCACATTTTGTCCCCTAGAATGTAATATTGCCCTGTGTGCCCCTTTGACAGTCACAGTAACCAGAGTTCCCCTATAACAATAAGTGCCCACTTTACACTTAATAATGTCCCGAGTCTCCCCATTGTACAGCTCCCCTATACACAGTGTGATGCCCCCTCACTGGATATATACTGACCCCTTAATACCCCAAACTATTTAATGGCCCCGCCACTATAATCCCCACACTATATGATGGCCCCCTAGATAGCATCCATATAGCAAAATACACCAGATAGTCCTCAATATAGTATAATGCACCCCCATAGACAGCCTCTGTATTATAATGCATCCCCATAGACAGCCTTTGTATTGTAATGCACCCCATAGCAGCCTTGTATTATACCCCTAATGCACCCCCCCATAGGCAGCCTCTGTAGTATAATGCACCCCCCATAGGCAGCCTCTCTATTATAATGCACTCCCCATAGGCAGCCTCTATATTATAATGCACCCCCATAACCAGCCTTATTTATAATGCATTCCCCATAGGCAGCCTTATTTATAATGCACCCCCATAGGCAGCTTTATTTATAATGCACCCCCATAGGCAGCCTTATTTATAATGCACCCCCATAGGCAGCCTTATTTATAATGCACCCCATAGGCAGCCTTATTTATAATGCACCCCATAGGCAACCTTATTTATAATGCACCCCCATAGGCAGCCTTATTTATAATGCACCCCATAGGCAGCCTTATTTACAATGCACCCCATAGGCAGTCTTATATATAATGCACCCCATAGGCAGCCTTATATATAATGCACCCGATAGGCAGTCTTATATATAATGCACCCCATAGGCAGCCTTATATATAATGCACCCCATAGGCAGCCTTATATATAATGCACCCCATAGGCAGCCTTATATATAATGCACCCCATAGGCAGCCTTATATATAAATGCACCCCATAGGCAGTCTTATATATAATGCACCCCATAGGCAGCCTTATATATAATGCACCCCATAGGCAGCCTTATATATAATGCACCCCATAGGCAGCCTTATTTACAATGCACCCCATAGGCAGTCTTATTTATAATGTACCCCATAGGCAGCCTTATATATAATGTACCCCATAGGCAGCCTTATATATAATGCACCCCATAGGCAGCCTTATTTACAATGCACCCCATAGGCAGTATTATTTATAATGCACCCCCATAGGCAGCCTTATTATAATGCACCCCATAGGCAGCCTTATTTACAATGCACCCCATAGGCAGCCTTATATATAATGCACCCCATAGGCAGCCTTATTTACAATGCACCCCATAGGCAGCCTTATTTATAATGCACCCCATAGGCAGTCTTATTTATAATGCACCCCATAGGCAGCCTTATATATAATGCACCCCATAGGCAGCCTTATTTACAATGCACCCCATAGGCAGTCTTTTATAAATGCACCCCATAGGCAGCCTTATATATAATGCACCCCATAGGCAGCCTTATTTACAATGCACCACATAGGCAGTCTTATATATAATGCACCACATAGGCAGCCTTATATATAATGCACCCCATAGGCAGCCTTATTTACAATGCACCCCATAGGCAGTCTTATTTATAATGTACCCATAGGCAGCCTTATATATAATGCACCCCATAGGCAGCCTTATTTACAATGCACCCCATAGGCAGTCTTATTTATAATGCACCCCATAGGCAGCCTTATATATAATGTACCCCATAGGCAGCCTTATATATAATGCACCCCATAGGCAGCCTTATTTACAATGCACCCCACAGGCAGTCTTATTTATAATGCACCCCCATAGGCAGCCTTATATATAATGCACCCCATAGGCAGCCTTATTTACAATGCACCCCATAGGCAGCCTTATATATAATGCACCCCATAGGCAGCCTTATTTATAATGCACCCCATAGGCAGCCTTATTTATAATGCACCCCCCATAGGCAGCCTTACTTATAATGCACCCCCATATGGAGCCTCTGTAGTATAATGCACCCCCTTTACAAAAATAATAAATCCTATACTCACCTCTCTTCCTCCTGGCTCCTGCGCTGCTCACTGCTCCCTCTCTTCTCCTGACAGCGGGCGCCGGGCAGTGACGTCATCGCGCCCGCTGTCAGACGCTGAGAGGGGGATTACAATGCGGTCGGCTGTATCGGCTACATGCTGACCCTCCGATGATCTTGATTTAGATAAGAAAGAAGCCATTTATCTTGCAGATGGAAGCAAAATAACCGCAGTTGGTATCAGACAAGGAAACAAGTTGATAACCAAAGTCAAGGCAGATGAACAATTATATCATTTTGACAAACCAAAGGAATAGATGAAGGTATATAGACATGATCACAAAAACTGTATTCACATGTGGCATAGACGTCTAGGACATAGACACCCGGACAGTATAAGGGAACTACAGAAAAAAGAATTGACAAAAGATTTTAAAAATATAAGATGGCTCAATTACCATAAGATGTGAATGTTGTATAAAATCCAAAGCCACAAGGTTATCTATTCCAAAAGAAAGTGAGATGAAAAGCGAAAGACCACTTGATTTGGTGCATACTGACGTATGTGGACCCATGAAAGTGACTACATCAGGAGGCAATAGATACATGTTGACTTTTATATACGACTACTCAAGATACACAGTCACATACTTAATTAAGAACAAAAGTGAAAGTTTTTGATAAACTTGTAGACTATGTAAAAAGATCAAGCAACAAATTTCAAAGGATGCCAATTGTCATCAGAAGTGATAATGGAGGTGAATTTACAGGTCACAGAATAGAAGACTACTTAAGACAAAATGGAATAAAACATCAGAAAACTTCCATACACACCTGAACAAAATGGAGTAGCAAAAAGGTAAAACAGAACTCTAGCAGAAATGATGAGATGTATGCTGACAGATTCTAAACTACCAGAGAAATATTGGGGTGAGGCAGCAATGACAGCTACATATCTACAGAACTGACTTTTTTCCAGAAAACTGAAGAAAACTCCATATGAACTATGGCAAGGTATGAAACCAAGTGTCAATCATTTAAAAGTTTTTGGATGTAAAGTTTTTATATTCATTCCAACAGAAAAACGTTCCAAACTTCAAAACAGATCCATGGAAGGAATATTCGTTGGATATAGTGAAAACTGCAAAGGATATAGAATCTTAGATCCCAAAACAGACAGTTACAGTGAGTAACAGTGTGACATTCATTGAAGATTTAGATGAAGACATTATGATTTCAGTTGAAACAAAAAATGAGAAAAACAATAGTGACATAACTGAAGAAATATCTGATGAGAAAGAAGTAGCAATTAATGAAGAACAAAATACTGAAAGTGAAGAATCACAACTACAAACAGACACAGAATCAAGACGTTCAATAAGAGAGAACAAAGGAAAACCACCAAAACGTCTCTCATACAAGACAAGTATAAGAAAAATCCATGAGCCTACCTCTTGGGAAGACATATCTAAACTTCCTGAAGAAGAAGCTAATAATTGGATAGAAGCAACAGAAACAGAAATTAAATCCATGCATGATTCAAATACATGGACACTAACAGATTTGCCAGAAGGAAGAAGAGCCATAGGATGTAAATGGATTTTTAAAGTAAAATACCAAACAGATGGCACACCTGAAAGATATCAAGCAAGACTCGTAGCTAAAGGGTATTCTAAAAATTATGGAGAAGACTGTGATGAAACATTTGCTCCAGTAGTCAAACACACTACAATAAGAACTTTACTTACAGTTGCAGCAATAGAACAGATGGAACTAAGACATCTGGATGTAAAGACAGCTTTTTTGAATGGAGATTTAACAGAAGACATTTACATGGAACAACTTTCAGGATTCAAAGATGAAAGAAATCCAAACAAAGTTTGTAAACTACAGAAAAGCATATATGGTTTAAAGCAAGCAGCTAAAGCGTGGAATGACAAAATCACGGAAGTACTAACAAATGAAAAATTTCAAAGAAGCTAAGCTGATCCATGCATGTACACAAAAAGGCTGAGTAATAGATGGATTTATGTACTCATATATGTAGACAACATTTTGATTTGTTTTAAACAAGAAAGGGATAAAGAAAACATTCTAAAAATCCTGAAACAACATTTTGAAATCAAAGTTTTAGGAAATGTAAGACAGTGCCTAGGAATACAGATAGAAAGAGAAGAAGACGGAAGTTTCCTACTGAATCAGAATCACATGATTCAAGACATAACAGAAAAATTTGGACTAAAGGATGCAAAAACAGTAAAGTCTCCAATGGAAACTAATTATCTCAAAGAGATGAACAGTGAAAAGAATATGCTGCCAAACAATGAAGAATACAGAACAGCAATAGGAAAACTACTGTATCTAGCGACCGTTACAAGACCAGACATCACAGCAGCAGTAGGAATTCTGAGTAGAAAGGTATCAAAACCAAATATAGCTGATTGGAATGCTGTGAAGAGAGTAATACGTTATTTGAAAGGAACTAGCAATGTTAAGCTGAAATTACCCACAGGTGATAATTGCATTTTAACAGGATATGTTGAGGCAGATTGGGCTGGAGATCCAACTGACAGAAGATCTACCAGTGGACATATTTTTTTTCTCTCAGTTGGACCAATAAGTTGGACAAGTAAGAAACAGTCAATTGTGACACTATCTTCAACAGAAGCAGAATATGTTGCAGCAGCACATGCGAGTCAAGAAGTACTGTGGTTAAGACAATTCTTAACAGACCTAGGACAACCACAGTTGGAACCAACAAAACTAAAAGAAGACAATCAAGGATGTCTTGTTCTTGCTCAGATGGAAAGAGTCAATCCAAGAACCAAGCACATTGATGTGAAATATCATTTCTTGAGAGATCATCAGGATCAAGGAGTCTTGAAGTTGGAGTATTGCCCTACTGAAGAAATGACAGCAGACATATTCACGAAGGCGTTGAATGCTGATAAACATCAGAGACTAATAAAAAAAGTTGGGTTTGATTGAATAAGTCCTTATTGTTGAGAAAGGGTGTTGGCATATGCAACAGATTAGGACTTATTATAAGTAAAAGGAGGACTTTATGCTGACCTGACAATAGATGGCGATGTTGTGTAACGTTTCCTTCTGTTTAATGTATTGTATAAGAAATAGTCTCACTTGTAGTTTCACTTTCGTTTTTGTTCCTGTTTTCCTGATGCAATGCTGAAATGACTGTGCATTATTCTTTTACCTCATGCTGTTTACAAGTAAAAGCTTGTTATCCCATGCAGCCTGCTCTGTGAAGTTTTCTACTGCAAAGGTGTGGATTCAGAAGCTGTGCAACATTCAGATCAGGTGAACAAGGGGGCCATGTCATTATTTTTTCTTCTTTTAGACCTTTACTTGCCAGCCACGCTGTGGAGTATTTGGATGCATGTGATGGAGCATTGTCCTGCATGAAAATCATGTTTTTCTTGAACGATACCGACTTCTTCCTGTACCACTGCTTGAGAAGGTGTCTTCCAGAAACTGGCAGTAGGTCTGGGAGTTGAGCTTCACTCCATCCTCAACCCAAAAAGGTCTCACAAGTTCATCTTTGATGATACCAGCCCATACCAGTACCCCACCTCCACCTTGCTGGCGTCTGAGTCGGAGTGGAGCTCTCTGCCCTTTACTGATCCAGCCTCGGGCCCATCCATCTGGCCCATCAAGAGTCACTCTCATTTCATCAGTCCATAAAACCTTAGAAAAATCAGTCTTAACATATTTCTTGGCCCAGTCTTGACGTTTTATCTTATGTTTCTTGTTCAAAGGTGGTCGTTTTTCTGCCTCCCTTACCTTGGCCATGTCCCCTAGTATGGCACACCTTGTGATTTTTGATATTCCAGTAACGTTGCAGCTCTGAAAAACTGGTAGCAAATGGCATCTTAGCAGCTTCACGCTTAATTTTCCTCAATTCATTGGCACTTATTTTGCGCCTTTTTTTATCAACACGCTTCTTGCGACCCTGTTGGCTATTTGCCATGAAACGCTTGATTGTTTGGTGATCACGCTTCAAAAGTTTGGCAATTTCAAGACTGCTGCATTCCTCTGCAAGACATCTCACAATTTTTGACTTTTCAGAGTCCGTCAAATCTCTCTTCTGACCCATTTTGCCAAAGGAAAAGAAGTTGCCTAATAATTAAGCACACCTTATATAGGGTGTTGATGTCATTAGACCACACCCCTCCTCATTACAGAGATGCAAATCACCCGATTTACATAATTGGCAGTTGGCTTTCAAACCTATACAGCTTGGAGTAGGACCACATGTATAAAAAGGATGATGTGATCAAAACACTCATTTGCCTAATAATTCTGCACACAGTGTACTTATTGTCACTACTGTATAAACTTCAAAATCAATTTTTAAATTATTTTTTGTTTAACATGAAATGGAAACGTGTCTAACGTTCACATTCTGATCTATGTTCTGTTGTAAATAACATCTAAAAAGAGATTTCCAAATCATAACATTTTTGTTTTCGTTTCACAACATCAATACTGTTTTGGAATTAAGGTTGTAGTATAAAAAATGTAAAAATATACATTTGGAATTGCCATGATCATACAGAATGTGAAAAAAAACAAAACCATGGCTGAAATGCTGTTTCTTTCAATTTCACTCAATTTGATTTTTTTCCCATTTTTTATTACTTTACTTGGTTAATTGAATGATATAATTAAAAACTACAAATCGTCCTACAAAAAAAACAAGTCCTCATACGGCTATGTTGATGAAAAGATAAAAAAAATCTATGGCTTTTAGAAGTCAAGAAAAAAGCAAAATAAAAGGAAAAATGGCTGCATCTCTCATCGTCATCATGTGTATGCCGCAATATATCCATCACTAATAGGTGTCCTGTCCCTTTACCTAGCGCAATTAAGAATTCTTCAGTTGCCAATAATGTTTCACAAAAATTCCGCTCATCCCAGTTGTCTGAATTAAATTAATTCTGCAACAAACGTGGTGGCGCTTTCTCAGGGAGAGCACGATTAATCATGTAATCTCTTCCTAGCGCTTAAAGGATTTTATTTTAAGTTCTGCAAAGAAGCCGGCTTCATCCTTTCTTCACACTAAATTATGCCCCAGGAGTGATTGTGGATTCATGAAATATGTCTTTCAGAAAGCTGCTTTATTTCCACTGATGAAAAGATCCACGAGTAGCAATCTGAGAATCAGATGCGGCAGTCCTGCTTCCATGTCATGCTTAGAATATCCCTGGCTTCTTCTCATTTCTGTGAGTCACTGAGCCCAATATAGCATTATCCTGGCTATCCTGGAGAGATATAACGTCTTTATGGACTGATGTCAATCTGGTAATTAATGGCACGCTCCGAGTATACATGGTGGATCATGCTCGGGTTAAATTGACCAGATAACAGTATATGTACATCTGATCTTATATGTGATATGACTAATATATCAGGTGTCATCAAATATGGTTGTGTATAGAAAGCAATGAAGGCAGAAAAAGTTGGTAAGAAGGATGACTTAGATGGGTTGCCACCTTCACTTCAGATTCTAAAAATTCTAAAAAAAAGCAAAATAAGCTTAAAGGGGTGTTCCCATTTCCAAGATCCTATCCCAATATGTAGTAGGTGTAATAAAAATATTAGCAAATACCTTCATTTAGAAATGTAGTGTAGTTCTTCTGATTAGCTATGTCAGTTACACCATGTGCAGGGCACTGCAATAGCTTATGTATCCATGGTTATGACCATTAACAGCTAACTAACTGTCACTGTATGAGTGGTCAAAACCATGGATATGTGGCGCCCCTGAGGGTTCAGTCCCCACAGAGGTACTGCACCTCATCCAGAGGTGTGGTACCCCACTCTCAGGTAAGGAGGGAGCACTACCCAGGACTCTAACATCTGCACCCAACACAGACTATTTCAGCAGGGCACCCTGGACGTACCCTAAGGGAGGATGGTCTCATCCCTGTCTGGGTAGTAAAGGGTGTTGGGGAGTGGGTGGAGAAGGTAGGAAGAAGGGGAGGAGCTGAGGGAACGGGAAAAGAACAGTGCAGAGAGAGTGAGTGAGACGTGGGGAGAAAGTGAAAGTAAGCAACCGTGGTGACAGGCAGCTCCCTGTCAGGAGGAGCTGCAGAGAGAAAGATGAAAGGGAGAGACAGAAGGAAGCTCCCAGAAGGCAGAAGTGGTCCTAGGGGCATGGATAGTGAGCAATCCATCTGTGGGGCTCAATCCAAGAGTGGAGGGACCAGGTCGCAGTGGGGTACCTGCTCCCGAGACTAGTGGAGAAAATCACCAGACTTAGCTAGCAAGCCGGAGGCAGGGCCACCTTTAGATGCTTCAGCTACAAGCCACAATTATCTTCTCCGAAAAGGTAGCCATAAGGGAGCAAGGGGACGCAGAGAGGATGTCACCTGACGATATCTGCGGCTACTGGCTTGGGACACTGACTGTGAGGTGATGGACAGGAAGGAAAGGCGGAAAGTCAGCACAGTGAGACGGCCAGGAAAGTAACATACTGAAGGGAGTCCTGGAAAGGTGTATCCTAATCTACCTGGGAGTTTGCTGGACCTCTCGCCTGGAGGACACAGCACCAAGCGGGCATCTGTGCATGCAAAAACCGTGAGTAAAGCATTGGAAACTGCACCTGACTGTGTCCTCTCATGTTCTTCCTACAACACCCACTCAGCACTGCTACATCCCTTGCCAAATACTACATCATTACCATCTTATTCATATTACATCTGCCCTGAGACTTAGCTCCACCTGTGGGGAGCTTTACCAACTCTGCTGCATCACCAACTGTCCCAGAGTACTGCATCTGCAGGGTCGGCTAACATCTTTATTGACGAGTACCACAGGTGGCATCATGAACACTCTACTACAAATTCTATTATCCCTTGTAAATATCCCCTTTTATTGGATGCCCAGGGACACGGACCTGGTCAATGCTGCCTTGACACTGCCCCTTTAAGAAGCAACTCAGTACCGAGTATCCCCACTGCCTTGGCGGGCACTCCAACTACTTAAGCTACCTTAATTATTTAACATTTTCTACAGCAGTAATGAAATTCCAATATCATATCTTCAATATTTACATGTAGTGATGGGCGAGCACTAAAATACTGGGGTGCTTGTTGCTCGGGTCGAGCAAGTTGGAATGGTCGGGTGCTCGACCTGAGCAGCAAGCCCAATGTAAGTCTATGTGAAAGTCAGGAATTATCCCTGTGGCCTCCCAGAGGTCTGCAGAGGGACTAGAAATTGTGGAAATCGATGGAAACATTGCTCAAATGACATGGAAACAGCATGGGGAAGACCCCTGGAAGCATTTTTGACTCCTGGGACACTGCTGTGAACAATGTTGTCAGAGTCTTACGCCACTTTTACAGACTCAAAATAAAACATACAAAAACTAAACTCAAATGGATTTTCCTGGGAAATATGTTAAGGAGCATCCTTTCCAGGGTAATGACTTGTATATAAGGCAAAATAAATAGCCAAAAACAAAAATGCTACTCCACACATTGGGCTATGTTCACATGTAGAGTTTTTGATGCGTTTTTGAACTTTAGCATTGCTTTCAAACAAGACAAATGCGTTCACTGGGAAATGTAATTTTAACATTTACAACCTTATCTGGCTATGTGGTGTGTGACACATCTGTGAGAAAAGAGCAGGTTGCAAGATGCAGTGATGGACCGGAGGCAGAGCAAGGATTAATGGGGGGTTTAATTTAACAGAAGATATTCCACGCAGGGAGAAATAGAGGTAGGGTTAAATTGAGAAGGGGTTTTTTAACTTGGGAAAAACAGGTGTGGGTAAATGAGGCAAGAAAGTACAGAGGTACTAGACTTATCAGTCTGGCGACATCAGAAGTAGGATTTCTGGATGCAAACAGTGGCGCCAAGGCTGTGATGCGTAAGGAGTCCAGTGTAGTCCTTTGGAGGAAGACGTCCTGGATTCTGATGGCGGCGGTGATTCTTCGTGGTCCTGATGGAGGTCCTGGGTCCGGAAGGTAAAGATACGGGAAGGATAAAGTCTTTAACCCTAGCAGAGCCTAGCGCAGCTCGGCGGTCAAATGCGGGCTTATCAGGATACAGTTCACAGCGGGTCACACGGCTTCCCTGCCCGTACAGGCACGCGTCTATGTCCTGACCACGGACCTTGTCACTCATGGTCAGCAGTGTCAGCGGCCACGGGTCTAATCTTTGTTGGCAGTCTCTGGATGTGGATCTGAGGCCCTTCAGACATAGGCCTGCTCCGTCCCGATACTCAGAGTTCAGAGCGCTGACACAGTCCTCCTGCCTGATGCACGTTCCCGCAAAGACTGACTGGTTTCCCACTCACCACGACTTTTTAAACTTAGCCGCACCCCCTATCACTGGGTGCAAAGGTCGGTCTGGGACCTTAAGCTTTCCCCCGTGCAACTTAGGTGACAGCCCTTATGGTTCCGGATCCGTCACTGAAAAGGTATGCCTGACTCGGTTCTTCTCCTTACACATCATCAGACACATCCTGTTTCATTTATGAAGGAGGAACTCTGAAAGTCACAAAGCCTATTTTTATGGAGCCATCAGGCGGCCTTTACTATTCTTAAAGGGCCAGCAGTCGGCCCTCACTATTCTTAGAGAGCCATCAGCCGGCTATGCTTTGTTGTTCCCATTATTAAACAGTGGGTCTCCTATACTGTTATTGCGTACGCAGTGAGTACAGTGAGACGTACAGGAGGGCTTCCTGAAAACAATGTTCCCATTATTAGGAAGTGGTTCTCCCATACAGTTTGCCTATGCAGTGAATTCAAGGCCTGGCCAAAATATAGACGCACCACAATACCCCTTTGAAGAGACGTACAGGAGGGCGTCCTGAAACCAATGTTCCCATTATTAGGAAGTGGTTCTCCCATACTGTTTGCCTATGCAGTGAATGCAAGGCCTGGCCAAAATTTAGACGCACCATAATACCCCTTTGAATAGATATACAGGAGGGCCTCATGAAAACAATGTTCCCATTATAAGGAAGTGGGTCTCCCATACTATTTTCCTATGCAGTGAATGCCAGGGCTGCCAAAAATTTGGAGGCACTACAATGCCCCTTGGAAGAGTTGTGAATGAGGGCCTCATTAAAAAATCTTCCCATTAGAAAAGTGCGGGTCTCCTATACTTCTGATGCCCATGCATTAAGTGTACGGGCTGACAAACATTTACCCCTGGGGAGTTTACATGACCATACTGTATACCATTTTTTTTTACGGGCATCATAAACACCCTTTAAAAAAATTATGTGGGTGCTGCACCACGGTTATGTGGGTGATGGCCCACGGTCACCCTGATGATATGGTGGTGGAGGATGAGGAAAAGGAGGAGGACAACAGCAAATAGCCCAAAACAGGAGCGTATACCCATGTGTGGGTGTGAAGAGGTGCATGGGAATAGACCTCCCCAAAAAAGACACTGGTTTTGAGTTTATGTTACGCTGCTATCATTTGGTGGTCTTGAGAAGTCTGGCCCAATCCAGCCCTTGTTCATTTTTATAAGAGTAGGCCTGTCAGCCTTTTCAGTTGACGCTTATCAATTATAATTCCATCAACGGCACTAAAAACCCACTCTGACAAAACACTAGAGGCAGGGCAGGCCAGGACCTCCAAGGCGTAGAGAGCCAGATCATGGCACATGTCCAGCTTGGATACCCAGTAATTATAAGGCTCAGAGGAATCAGGGAGGACGTTGGTATGGTCAGCAAGGTACTCCCTCAGCATCTTCACAAACTTTGCACTCCTTGTGAGAGTACCCCATGCCTCAGGGCCTGTGTGATGGGAGGGACTGAGAAACTTCTCCAGAACTTTGACAGTGTTCCCCTGCCTCTGCTGGATTGGATGTGTCTCTCTCACCTGTACTCTTTGGTTGTCCAAGGAACTGTGACCTCTGGGAATTTTTTTAATAATTCTGCAATAATGGCCTTCTGGTACTGCCTCATTTTAGTAGACCTGTCCGCCTCAGGAATAAGAGATAGAAAGTACTCTTGTAGCATGGGTCTAGAAGTGTCACCAACCAGTAATGACTGTCACCCAAAATTGGAAGAACGTGAGGGTCACAGGAAAGGCAGTGTAACATAAACTCAGCCATGCATGCCAGACTGCTAACAGGCAAGACTTCCATGTCCTCACCAAGAGGACAACTGACTATGCTCTCCTCCTCCCTGTCTTCAGGCCATCATGCTGAACAGACAGTAGGACAGTTGTGCAGGTAGTACCGTCTATACCGCATGAAACTAGGTCCTGTTCTTCCTCCTCATTGTCAACCAATCCACATTGGGATGAGATGAGGCTGTGCTGTGTGTAATCACCCTGTATGGTTCCTTGCTTCATCTCATCGTGCTCCGCCTGCAATGAATACTCTTTGATTGTGAGCAGAGAGAGTTTCAGAAGACAGAGAAGTGGGATGGTGACGCTAAGTATGGCATCATCGCTGCTCACCATCTTGGTGGAGTCCTCAAAGTTTTGGAGGATGGTACATACAACTCTGGAAAAAATTAAGAGACCACCACATCAAAACCCTGTCATGGGCAGCCCATTCTCCAGACCTGAATCCCATTGAAAACCTCTGGAATGTAATCAAGAGGAAGATGGATAGTCACAAGCCAACAAAGAAGAGCTGCTTAAATTTTTGCGCCAGAAGCAGTGGGAAAGACTGGTGGCAAGCATGCCAAGACGCATGAAAGCTGTTTTTAAAAATCATGGTTATTCCACAAAATATTGATTTCAGAACTCTTCCTGAGTTAAAACATTAATATTGTTGTTTCTAAATGATTATGACCTTGTTTTCTTTGCATTATTTGAGGTCTGAAAGCACTGTTTTTTTTTAAATTTTGACCATTTTTCTTTGTCAGAAAAAAAATACAAAATTTATTGCTTGGAAATTCAGAGACATGTTGTCAGAAGTTTATAGACTAAAAGAACAATTTACATTTTACTCAAAAATATACCTATAAAGAGAAAACTCAGACAAACTGAACATTTGAAAGTGGTCTCTTAATTTTTGTTAGAGCTGTATGTCTGACATCCATGTCCACTCCTGATGTCTTATGTGTGGAGTCTGAACTGAATACCGACAGCCTTGTTGATGCTGCTAGTCAAAAACTGCCTTCTTCGGCTCACAAATCCTTCTCAACATCTGCAGTGTAGAGTTCCAATCTGTGTGGATATCACACACTAGTCGGTGAGCCGGAAGCTGCAAATGCTGCTGATGCATGGCAAGGGCGGCGGAAGCTGTAGCTGACTTTATAAAATGGGCATACAGGCGGTGTACTTTGAGAAGCAGATCCGGCAGCTCAGGGTAGGTTTTGAGAAACCGCTGAACCACGAGGTTAAGCACATGGGCCAGGCATGGTATGTGTGTGAGCTAGCCTCGCCTCAGATCCGCCACCAGGTTCCGGCCATTGTCACACACGACCATGCCTGGCTTTATGTTCAGCAGTGTCAGCCACAGATCTGCCTGCTCTTTCAGAGTTGAACACAACTCTTCAGCATTGTGCGGTTTGTCACCTAAGCATATTAGCTTCAGCACAGCCTGTTGCTGTTTGGCTGAGGCAGTGCTGCAGTTTTTCCAGCTTGTGACTGAAGTGGTCATTTCGGAGAAGGAGGCTAAAGAGGAGGAGGATGAGGTGTAGGAGCTGTAGACTGTGGGGGCAAACCTGATTGACCTAGGGCCCATAATCCTCGGCATCGGGAGGACGTGTTCCATCCCAAGTTCCGACTGGCTCCTGGCTTCCATTATGTTAACCCAGTGTGCCTTCACCGAGATGTACCGTCCCTACCCACAAGCACTTGTCCACGTGTCTGTGGTTAGATGGACTTTCCAAGTAACTGCATTGTTGAGGGCACGGCTAATGTTGTGAGACACGTGCTTGTGTAATGCGGGGACGGCACACCGGTAGAAATAGTGGAGGCTGGTGACCGAGCACTTTGGAACAGCCGCCGCCATCAGGTTGTGGAAAGCGTCCGTCTCCACGAGCCAAAAAGACAACATTTCGAGCACAAGCAATCGCGAATTGTGCGAATTTAGTAGTGTGGCCTGTGGGGCGTTGACTGCGTATTTGCGCTTGCGTTCCAAAGACTGGGGTATGGACAACTGAACGCAGTGCTGGGACAAGGACGTGGATGTGCTTGATGATGGTTCTAGTTGAGTGTGTGCAACGACAGGTGTAGGGCGGGAGGCATCATCGCATACACCATGGACAGTGGATTTGCTTGCATGCACAACAGCGGAAGAAGCAGTGGTGTCACCCGCAGGCACTGTTCCTAGACCCTGGGGTTCGGCCCACAAAGTTGGGTGCTTTGCTGTCATGTACCTGATCATGCTGGTGGTGGTCAGGCTGGTAGTTTTCCTACCCCTGCTGATGCTGGCCTGACAGGTGGTGCAAATGGCTTTTTTGGGGTTCTCGGCAGAGTCTTTAAAAAACAACCCGACTCAGGAAGACCTTACAGTTGTACTGGCAACTTCCATCGTGTTGGTGTTACGGGGAACGGTTGCCCGCGGCCACCACACTGCTTCTGCCTATTGGGGTGCTACGCCTCCCTACCCCTGTGTGCTGCTGTTCTCGCTCTGCATGTTCTCGTGCCAGGTTGGGTCAGTTACTATATCATCCACCACCTCGTCTTCCACTTCCGCACTCTGGTCCTACGCCTGACTTTCTGGCAATTGTGTCTCATCATTGTCCACCTCTTGTGACACTTTCCCACCGTGGCCTTCATATGACCGTGGCTGCTCAAATATTTGGGCATAGCTTAATGTGATGGACAGGAGACAGATCAAGGGTTAACATGTTTACTTTAACAGGGAATGTACTCCACACGGGAGATAAACAGTCATTTGGTGAAGTCCTCATGAGACTGATGATGCAGGTCCTGGCAGGAATGGATAGTCTCTGATACTCTCCACGGGATCCTTAGTCCAGAGATTGTCGTGGCTGGAAACGTACAGGCCACGGCACTGTCTGAGCCCAACGTGGCTCAGCAAACACACACCGGGGGGTCAAGGAGTAGTTCACAGTCAAGTACCCGGTCTCTCTTAGGCGGCACACGCTCAGCACTCACGGACTCAGGGCGTCTGGCTACTTGTTTTGCGGGAACTAGCTGGCACTTGGCACGTCTCTGTTCACAGTCTCTGCAGGCAGCAATGAGAATGCTTGGGCGTGGGCCTACGCTGCTACGGTGCTCGAGGGACGGAGCACTCACTTCTGCCTGCCGCGTGCTGTCTGCTCCCGCCAAATCTCCCAGTTTCCGCACGCTCTGAGACTTCCCACTCCTAGCCAAGCCCCCTGCTGCTGAGTGCAAAGTTGGTCCGGTTCCTTAATCTTTCCCCGGACAACAGGGGAGACAGCCTCGACAGTTCTGGACCCTGCGCAAGAAAGGTACCCCTAGGCTGGTCGTTCTGCTTACATATTCACCAGTGGATCATCCATGTAATGGTTGTTCAGTAGGGATGAGCGAGCGCTAAAATGCTTGGGTGCTCGTTTCTTGAACCGAGCAATTCCTAATACTCGCAAGCTTATTTCCAGTAACGACGAGTATAATGAGAGTCAATGGGAAATGTTAGCATTTTTCTGGCAGACCCTACAAAGAGGCCTGGGGGGCAGCAAAAATGTTCAAATATATGGGAAAAGCGCTGAATGGAAAGAGCAGCATGGGGAAGACCCCTGGAAGCATCTCTGACTCCCAGGTCGCTGCTGAGAACAATGGTGGCACACTTTTACTCCACTTTAAGGAGTAATAGAAAAACATTCTAAACCGTCGAGAAATTGCATTTTACAGGGAAAAAAATGTTAAGAAACATTTTTCCTGTATAATGACTTGTATATAAGGCATAAAAGGCAAAATTTAAAAAGGATTTAAAAAAACTATAATCTAAGTAAACCAAAATAGTTTTTATTTGTTAAAAAATAGGAAATTTCAGTTTAATTTATGAAGTAAGAACTGCCAAAAATGAGGAACTCAGATGGGCTCAGATACACCTTGTATTAGACATAAAGGAGGGCCTCATACACATTCTGTTCAAATTGTCATGTATTGGTACTCCTAGACTCATAAAGGCTATGCACTTCAGAGGCGTAGCTAGGGTTTTGGTTTAAGGGGGGCGAAACTTCTGAGTGGTCGCCTAACCAGAGAACCTCAGCAAATGACCGCGCTGTTGCCAAAAATAATCTATATATAAAAAGACCAATATTGATATCACCGCCATATGGTCAGCGGTAAATAATACCAGTCCTACAGAACATATAATAGATTACAGCAGAGTTACAGATAATGACTTACCGCTGACGTTCTTTCTGATGGAATTGTTTACTTTTCCTGTCTTTTCCATCTGGCCCAGACCGACATGACGACTCCTCCAGCCAGGACTCGGCTACAGAGAATACAACAAAGACACGTTTCACTTCTCATATTTTCAGCACTGTCATGGTCACCTATTGGACTATTCTCAACCTGTACAAACTCCTCATCCTGCTGATACCCCAATACTGAGCCGCTGCTGTCATATGTGTCCCTATTACTGCACCTACTGTGTGGTTCTGTGTGACCTCTAAATTCTAAAGCACCCCTCTATAATATAGTAAAGCTGGGTGCAAGTGCCCTAGAAAACAGTGCCCGCATTTTGTCCCCTAGAATGTAATAATGCCCTGTGTGTGCCCCTTTGACAGTCACAGTAACCTGCATTCCCCTATAACAATACGTGCCCACTTTACATTTAATAATGTCCCAAGTCTCCCCCCTGTACAGCTCCCCTATACACAATATGATGCTCTCTTATACACAGTATAATGCCCCTTCACTATATATATTACTGACCCCTTAATATCCCCAAAACTATTTAATGGCTCCAACACTGTGTGATGGCCCCGCCACTATAATCCCCACACTGTATGATGGCCCCCTCACTGTAATTTCCACACTGTATGATGGCCCCCTAGATAGTATCCATATAGCATAATACACCAGATAGTCCTCAATATAGTATAATGCACTGCCCATAGGCAGCCTCTATGTTGTAATAAACCCCCTTAGGCAGAGTCTATAATATAATGCAACCCCATAGGCAGCCTTTGTATTATAATGCACCCCCATAGGCAGCCTCTGTAGTATAACGCACTCCCCATAGGGAGCCTCTGTAGTATAATGCACTCCCCATCCCCACAGGGACCTCTGTAGTATAATGCACTCCCCATCCCCATAGGCAGCCTCTGTAGTATAATGCACTCCCCATCCCCACAGGGAGCCTCTGTAGTATAATGCACTCCCCATCCCCACAGGGAGCCTCTGTAGTATAATGCACCCCCATCCCCATAGGGACCTCTCTCGCTTTCATCCAAATGCAAACACCGGCAGCTCTGATCAGCGGTAAGATCATTACTATTGGTCAGAGAGCTGTGACTCTCACGCTGTGAGATGAGAGCGTAAGCTCGCAGCTGTGACCGGAGGTAAAAAGGTAACTCACGGTCATAGGCATCGACTGAAGGGACTACTACTACCATCAGCTTAAGCATGCTGCTGCTAATAACAGAGCAGGTGGTGGCTGATGGGAGTAATTATCAGCTGACACATACGCTATAAGTAAATAAATAAATTAATTTAAAAATGGCGTGAGTTCCTCTGTATTTTTGATAACCAGCCAGGCAAAACTGACTGCTGCGGCTGCAAACCTCAGCTGTCAGCTTCATCATGGCTGGTTATTAAGAATAGAGGGATCCCCACTAGTGATGAGCGAGTATACTCGTTGCTCGGGTTTTCCAGAGCATGCTCGGGTGGTCTTCGAGTATTTGGAAGTGCTCGGAAATTCAGTTTCTGTTGCCGAAGCTGCATGATTTATGGCTGCTGGACAGCTTGAATACATGTGAAGAATGCCTGTTTGTTAAGGAATCCCCACATGTATTCAGACTGTCAAATAGCCACAAATCATGCAGCTACGGCAACAGAAACTAAGTCTCTGAGCACTTCCAAATACTCGGAGATCACCCGAGCATGCTCGGGAAAACCCGAGCAATGAGTATACTCGCTCATCACTAATCCCCACGTCATTTTTTAAAATTATTTTAAAAATGGCGTTTGACCCCCCTATTTTTGACAACCAGCCAAGCTAAATAAGACAGCTGGGGGCTGATATTTTCAGGCTGGTAAGGGGCCATAAATATTGTCCCCCCAGCCTAAAAATAGCAGCCCACAGCCGCATCAGAAAAGGCGTATCTATTAGATGCACAATTTCTGGCATTTTGCCCAGCTCTTCACAATTGCAGTGTGGCGATGGCAAGTGGGGTTTATATTTGTGGGGTTGATGTCACCTTTGTATTGTCCGGTGACATCAAGGCCACAGCTTAGTAATGGACTTTTTTTTTAACTATTTGGTGGGACCCGAACATCCAGGGGTTCGCCAATCACTAATCAGGTATACTCCTCAGAACTCTTGTGTCTTGTCTTTCTATCGACTGCTTTTCTTTACCTATCTTGCCTTTATGTCTCAGCTTGCCTCATTCAATTTTTACGATTTGTGGGGTTTAACGGGCTATTTATAACACATTGGATCAGATAGATTGTGTAATATACACAGTATATTGATTTTTTATGTGGGATCATTAATTTTACATTTTAATGGGGATGCCCATTTATGCACGCTGCTCTTCTCTTTATGAGATATACCTCTGATCCTGGTGATCCCTATAGGCCTAATTTCTTATTTCGAAATTTATTTCCTATATGATAATTTATCTCAGGTCTTAGGAGTAGTTCACATAATCTTAGCTCTTGATTTTTTCATCTATATCATTACTATATATAGGGATTACCATTTTTTCATCATCTACTCTGTTGGCATTATCAAATGATATTGACCATTATTGTTGTGTGGTTAATTGTAATTATTACTGTGGTTGGTTTATTGTAATTTCTAATGGTCCGGTTACATTGCACCTTGTATAGTTTTAAGTGGTTTTATATTCCCCGTTTGTTATAGGTGTAAATAGAAGCATATTTTTATTGCAGTATTAGGTGTGCACATCTTATATGTATTGGGCTTTCTCTTCATTCTGACATTACTTTCTCCATACATGATGTAGCACCCTTATTATACCTAAATTGATATTGTAGTGTGCACTATTCACATTTATACCCTAAACATCTGCTCAGAAAAGCCTGTAGTGGCAGGGTCAGCCCAACACCTCCAAGGCATAGAGGTACAGCTCATGCCTTGTGTCCAACTTTGAAATCAAATAGCTGAAGGTCTCAGAGGAATTAGTGAGTATGCTGGTTTGGTCTGCCAGGTATTGCTTGACCATCTTTTAAAAATTTTCCCTCATTGTCAAAAATACCCAGTCATGAGGGCATGGATGCTGGGAGGGTCCTGTGTGTACCCCTGCCTCTGCTGTACCTGGTGTGCCACTCCCTCACCTCTTCTCCTTGATTGGGCCAGGAAGCTTGCCCCCTGCCGCTAGCCTCTGATGGGAATTTTTTCAGCATATTTTCCACAATGGCCTTCTGGCTTAGCACCAGTTTAAAAGACCTCGCCGCCTCAGGAAGAAGAGATGCAAAGTTCTCCTTGTAGCGTGGATCTAGCAGGGTGAACAACCAGTTCTTTTTTGGCCAAGATGAATGTGACGCATGATTCACGGGAAAGGCAGTGTTACATAAAGTCTGCCATATGTGCTACGGTCTCTACAGCCAACACTTCCATGTCTCCATCATGATGACTACTCTCCATCTCTTCCTCCTCATTCCTCTCAGCCCATCTACGTAGGACAGACAGGGCGAAGCTTTTGTGGGTACTGGCCTCTTTTGCGCTCAGCCAGCTCCTTTTCCTCCTCTTTGTCTTCAGCCTTCACCTCCTCATTGTTACACAATCTGCACTGAGCAGATGAGATGAATCTAGGCAGTATCTCCCTGTCTTATGTCTTCATCCGTCTCTGCCTGGTCCACATGCAAAGCTTTTTATTTAATTGTCTGCAGTGACTATTTAAGTAGGCACAGAAGCTGGATTGTTGCACTGATTATGGCATCTTTGCCTCTCACCATCTTCGTGGAGTCCTCAAAGCCTTGGAGAATGACACAAATGTCAGACATCTATGCCCACTCTTCAGTTGTTATGTGCGGAGGCTGACCAAAATACCGAAGGTTGTGATAGAGCTGGTATTCCACAACTTGCCTCTGGTGGCCACAAAGCCTTGCCAGCATGTACAATGTGTAATTCCAGCGCATGGGCAAATCACACACCAGTCGGTGAGCTGGCACTTGTGTAAAGGGACGGCCGCACTGGAAGCTGCTACGTATTTTACCTCTGTAGTCTCCATTCGCCTGGGGTGTTCTCCTCCCATGAGGCAGCGTACAGAGCAATTAGAGTCAGAGTCCTAAATCAAGTCAAACAGTTCTGCTTTATTTTCCTCTGGACACAGCACATCCAAGACACCATAACACGTCTTAATTGATACCAGCAATACATTCTTCACAATCCTGCTGTCACGCTGTCTAATGATATGAATACAATGTCAGTAAACTATTTATACAGGAACCACACTCTATACAACATATAGTTTAGCAACATCAGAATGTAAGTATAAAATAGATTTACCTGACACGATATCTGCAGAACTTAGGGTAAATCTTGAGGACTAGATGTGCAGAAACGATTTCTGTTTACTTCAGGGTTAATCTTGAGGACTTGATGAGCTGTAACAGGAAAGAGGAGGACCGGGGTCTAACCTGACCCTACACTGGGGTCCTAACTAATCCCTTACCTTGGAGGTACTGATAATGGTTCAGAGGTCCAAGTCTCCAACCTAACCCTGTCTCCTATCAGACCCTGAACCCTGTAATCAGTCCTAAGAAGGATCCTGATTACCACCAAAGGGATATGGGCTGATCTCAGCTAAATACACAGATAAGACATATAAGACAGACAGGATAGCACTCACTTGCATACACACTCAAACACCGAAGGAACATAAATGGTCTGGGAAATAAACTCTAAGCAAGTTGAGCTTAAAACAACTAAGGAGCTCTCAACTTAAGTCAATACAGATTCATTCCTATCTGTGGACTGAATGAAGGATTTCACTGGCAACTCCCAAAGCAGACAACCAGGAATTTAAAGGAAACCAATCAACAAATAATCAATTGCAGCCGGGAGAAACTGCACCCAGTCCCAGCACCGAGCACAGACAGAATTAACTCCCTAGCTGCCAAACACAAAGAAACAGCAACTCAGCTGTGAGAAGTCAAAATGTGCAACCGCGACGATCTTCGTGGCAATGCACACATGACAGTACCCCCCCTTCTACGAGGGGCCTCCGGACCCTCAGGGCCAGGCCTGCCCGGGTGAGTTCTGTGGAAGGTCTGAACCAAACGATCTGCGTTAACATCAGACGCAGGGACCCACGTCCTCTCCTCCGGACCATACCCCTTCCAATGCACCAAGTACTGAAGGGACCGGCGATTCAGACGTGAGTCAATGATTTTTGATACTTGAAATTCCAAGTTGCCATTGACCAACACTGGAGGAGGAGGTAGAGGTGACGATATGACTGGTGCCACATACCTTTTAAGTAATGACTTGTGGAACACATTAAGAATTTTAAACGTAGGAGGGAGTTCCAGACGAAATGCCACAGGATTAATTATGGAACTGATCCTGTACGGCCCGATGAATCTGGGACCCAGTTTCCAGGAGGGCACTTTAAGTTTTATATTCCTGGTAGACAACCATACCAGATCGTTCACATTCAGATCTGGACCAGAAACTCTCCTCCTATCAGCCATACGTTTGTAACGGTTCCCCATCGCACTCAGATTATTCAATACACCTCTCCACACAGAAGCAAGTGACGACGAGAAACGCTCCTCCTCAGGAACCCCAGAAGGACCCCCCCCATTGAAAGTACAAAACTGGGGATGAAAACCATATGCCCCAAAAAACGGGGACTTACCAGTGGACTCGCTCCGCCTGTTGTTAAGAGCGAACTCTGCCAGAGGCAAGAAAGAAGACCAGTCCTCCTGGTTCTCCGAGACAAAACACCGGAGATATGTCTCTAAACTCTGATTCAGACGCTCTGTCTGACCATTGGTCTGCAGATGAAAAGCCGAGGAAAACGACAATTGCATCCCCCGACGTAAACAAAATGCCCTCCAAAATTTGGACACAAACTGAGACCCCCTATCTGACACCACATCAGAAGGCAACCCATGAAGTCTCACGATCTCCCTAATGAACACCTGCGCCAGAGTTTTAGCATTAGGGAGTGCAGAAAGAGCAACGAAATGTGCCATCTTACTGAACCTGTCAACAACCACCAGTATGACAGTATTCCCTGACGACGGAGGAAGGTCCGTAATGAAGTCCATAGATAAATGAGTCCATGGACGCTCCGGAAGTTTCAAGGGTAAAAGGGTCCCAGACGGACGGGTATGAGGGGTTTTAGAGCGAGCACAAACCCCACAGGACGCGACAAAAGTTATAACATCTTTATTAGCGTTAGGCCACCAAAATCGGCGAGAAAGGAGATCTAAAGTAGCCTTACTCCCTGGATGTCCTGCTAAAGCAGAATTATGATGTGCCTCAATAACCTTTTGTCTCAACTGATTCGGGACAAACAGTCTCCCTGGAGGTCCTGCAGGGGCGTCCCCCTGAGCCTCTAACACCTCCTCCTCAAGCTCAGAACATACAGCCGACACTACCACCCCCTCCTGAAGGATAGGAATCGGGTCATCCGTTTTCCCGGCCCCTGGGAAACTGCGAGACAAGGCATCAGCCTTTACATTCTTAGACCCCGGGCGATAAGTGACGACAAAATTAAACCTGGTAAAAAACAACGACCATCGAGCTTGTCTGGAATTCAGACGCTTAGCGGATTCTAAATACAGCAGGTTCTTGTGATCAGTAATAACGGTGACCGGGTGGACTGCCCCCTCCAAAAAGTGACGCCATTCTTCAAAAGCCAATTTAATGGCCAAAAGTTCCCTATTGCCGATATCATAATTCCTTTCGGCGGATGACAATTTCTTAGAAAAGAAAGCGCACGGATGCCATTTATCAGGGGACGGACCCTGGGACAATATAGCACCCACCCCTACGTCAGACGCGTCCACCTCAACAATGAACGGCTGAGATACATCTGGTTGGATGAGAACGGGTGCCGAAGCAAAACATCTCTTCAAAGAGGAAAAGGCTTGGCAAGCCTTGTCCGACCACCTAGAAAAATCCGTCCCTTTTCTCGTCATGTCAGTGAGAGGTTTGACGACAGATGAGAAATTACAAATACATTTCCGGTAGTAATTAGCAAACCCCAAAAAACGCTGCAGAACCTTAAGATCCCCTGGCTGATCCCATTCAAGCACTGCTCTCACCTTTTCAGGGTCCATACGGAAACCGGAGGCTGACACCAAAAAACCCAAAAACTGAAGTTCCTGTACGGCAAAAACACACTTCTCCAGTTTGGCGTATAGTTTATTGTCTCGCAAGATCTGCAACACCTGTCTCACATGCTCCTGGTGAGACACAAGATCTGGCGAGTAAATTAAAATGTCATCCAAATATACGACCACAAACAGCCCCACAAGGTGACGAAAAATGTCATTAACAAAATGTTGGAATACTGCTGGTGCAGTAGTCAGACCAAAAGGCATGACCAGGTTTTCATAATGTCCCTCCGGCGTGTTAAACGCCGTTTTCCCACTCATCCCCCTCTTTTATCCTAATCAGATTATACGCCCCCCTGAGATCCAATTTAGAGAACCATTTGGCGCCAACAATTTGTGTAAGGTTCTGTGTATCTGTTTCTGAAACTCAGTTTGTTCGTCTGCCATTTTGCTTTCTGTTTTGCTGCAGCTATCTTGCCCTCAGTCAAAATGGAGTTTTCCAGCTTGCATGTTCCCGCCCTGATTCTCTCCGTTTGCTTCTTAAACAGCCACAGCTGAGTAATCAGTGCTTCAGAATCTAGCCTGCAGTGAACCTGTGTTCTGACTCCTGAAGCCTTGGACCTTGTACTCCAGCCATTCCTACTGAGGAACTCTGAAGCACTTGTGGACTCTGAACTCTGCTCTTGAGAGCCTCACGTTTGCATGGACTTGCGGTAACAGAGAAGATCTGAATCTGTTGTGGAGAGTTATTGCTGAGCTTAGATTACTCTGGCCTGCTGTGTCTCCTGCTTCTGTGTTTGCAACCTGTGTGTTTATTTTTGCCAATTTGTATGAAGCAATA
>JARQOD010000002.1:41636800-41689024 GCA_033576555.1 Oophaga sylvatica | reverse complement strand
TTACATCAAGCTTGAAAAGTGTGAATTCCATAAGACCGAAATTCAATTTCTGGGGTATGTACTGTCTACACAAGGAATTAGTATGGATGGAAGTAAAACCCAAGCCATCAATGATTGGCCAAGTCCTAGAAATGTGAAGGAGGTACAGCGCTTCATCGGGTTTGCAAACTTCTATAGACGTTTCATTAGAAATTTCTCTGAGGTAGTGTCACCTATCACCCAACTTACCCGGAAAGAGTCTAAGTTCTCCTGGACTCCCCAAGCCCAGGAAGCATTTTCCCGTCTAAAAGATAAATTTACCACTGCACCTATCCTAGTACATCCCAACCCAGAGCTTGCCTTCATAATAGAGGTGGATGCTTCAGACTGTGCCGTGGGAGCTATACTCTCTCAGAGAACAGGTGAGAAGAATGTCTTGCATCCCTGTGCCTTCTTTTCCCAGCAGTTGTCTTCGGCTGAGAAGAACTACGATGTGGGCAATAGAGAGTTGTTGGCCATTATTGCCGCCTTCAAAGAATGGAGACACCTTCTTCAAGGAGCTGCACAGCAAATAGTCGTTCTGACAGATCATCGTAATCTTGAGTTCATCAGGTCGGCTAAGTGCCTGACTCCTCGCCAGGCTCGCTGGAATCTTTTCTTAAACCAATTTAATTTTATCATTTCTTATAGACCAGGATCGCGCAATGGAAAGGCTGATGCACTCTCTAGGATTTACTCAGCAGAGACACGTCCAATTACTCCTCCTAAGACTATTCTTCCTGACTCTAGATTCCTAGGAGTGATTCATCATCAAGACCTAATTAAAGACATCAAGGAAGCATACCATGCGGATTCTTTTTTGGCTCAACCCCCAAGGGACGTAAGTCTTGTCTTTAAGAATGGTGTGTGGATTCTGGGACAACGTCTGTATATACCTGAAACAGTCAGATTGAGAGTATTGCAACTCATTCACGATTCCAAAATAGCCGGGCATAGAGGAATTCTAAAGACACAGGAATTTCTTTCTCGTTTCTTTTGGTGGCCCACTTGTAGGAAGGATGTTTTGGACTATGTCACTTCGTGTGAGGTTTGTGCAAGATGCAAGACACCTCGCTCTTCACCAACTGGTCTGTTACAGCCTCTTCCCACCCCGTCCCGCCCGTGGGGATCCATTTCTATGGACTTCATTGTGGAATTACCAACCTCTCAAGGGAAGAACACTATTCTAGTGGTGGTTGACCGTTTAACAAAGGCAGCTCATTTTATCCCTTGTGTCGGCTTACCCACTGCAAAACAGACATCAGATTTGATGATTAAAGATGTGTTTCGTTTACATGGAGTACCGGATGAGGTTATTTCGGATCGAGGGGTGCAATTCACTTCTAGGTTTTGGCAAAATTTCTGTGCAGCATTGGACATTAAAGTAAACCTTTCTTCTGCTTTTCATCCCCAGACTAATGGACAAACCGAACGAACCAATCAAACCCTGGAGCAGTATCTCCGCTGCTTTATCTGCCACCTACAGGATGATTGGGTGGATCTACTTCCATTGGCTGAGTTCTCTTACAACAACTCTCAGAGTGCCTCCACTAAACAGTCTCCTTTTTACTCTAATCTAGGTTATTATCCTAACATTCTACCACGATTTCCCATAGAGACGCCTTTGCCAGCAGTGGCTGAAAGAGTCACGACTTTGCAGAAGAATATGGATCTTCTAAAGGAGAATCTGGAATCGGCTCAGGAAAGGTACAAGAAGGCAGCAGATAAATTTCGTAAACCTGCACCAGCTTTTAAGGTAGGAGACCTGGTCTGGCTGTCAACCAGAAATCTTAAATTAAGGATTCCATCGTCTAAGTTGGGACATAAGTACATTGGACCCTATAAAATCAGTAAGATTATAAGTGCCGTTGCTTGTCGTCTTCAATTGCCCAGAACTATGAGAATTCACCCTGTCTTTCATGTATCCCTACTAAAGGCTGCGACACCCAATACGTTTCCTGGACGTTCTTCTCCTTGCCCTGACCCAGTGCTAGTCGATGGTCAGGAAGAATTTGTGGTGGAAAGGATTTTAGATTCCAGGTTGTATAGAAATCAGTTACAATATCTGATTAAATGGCAGGGCTACCCAGTGGAGGACAACTCATGGGAGCCAGTCAATAACGTTAATGCTCCTCGCTTGCTCCGTCAGTTTCATCAGAGGTACCCACACAAGCCTGGTCTGAGGTCATCCGGAGGTTGTCCCTAAGGGGGGAGTAATGTAAGGTTCTGTGTATCTGTTTCTGAAACTCAGTTTGTTCGTCTGCCATTTTGCTTTCTGTTTTGCTGCAGCTATCTTGCCCTCAGTCAAAATGGAGTTTTCCAGCTTGCATGTTCCCGCCCTGATTCTCTCCGTTTGCTTCTTAAACAGCCACAGCTGAGTAATCAGTGCTTCAGAATCTAGCCTGCAGTGAACCTGTGTTCTGACTCCTGAAGCCTTGGACCTTGTACTCCAGCCATTCCTACTGAGGAACTCTGAAGCACTTGTGGACTCTGAACTCTGCTCTTGAGAGCCTCACGTTTGCATGGACTTGCGGTAACAGAGAAGATCTGAATCTGTTGTGGAGAGTTATTGCTGAGCTTAGATTACTCTGGCCTGCTGTGTCTCCTGCTTCTGTGTTTGCAACCTGTGTGTTTATTTTTGCCAATTTGTATGAAGCAATACAAGACTTTCTTTATCAACCTGTGTCTCAAGTATTTTCATCGCACCCAAGCACAAGACGCTATATGAACTGTACCACATACATGACACCCTGTCTCCTATCAGACCCTGAACCCTGTAATCAGTCCTAAGAAGGATCCTGATTACCACCAAAGGGATATGGGCTGATCTCAGCTAAATACACAGATAAGACATATAAGACAGACAGGATAGCACTCACTTGCATACACACTCAAACACCGAAGGAACATAAATGGTCTGGGAAATAAACTCTAAGCAAGTTGAGCTTAAAACAACTAAGGAGCTCTCAATTTAAGTCAATACAGATTCATTCCTATCTGTGGACTGAATGAAGGATTTCACTGGCAACTCCCAAAGCAGACAACCAGGAATTTAAAGGAAACCAATCAACAAATAATCAATTGCAGCCGGGAGAAACTGCACCCAGTCCCAGCACCGAGCACAGACAGAATTAACTCCCTAGCTGCCAAACACAAAGAAACAGCAACTCAGCTGTGAGAAGTCAAAATGTGCAACCGTGACGATCTTCGTGGCAATGCACACATGACACCTGCCTCTTCTTCTCTGCTACACCAGAATGGACCACTAAGTATTGACGGGACGAGGAGCCCGGTGAAAACTGCACTTTGATCTCTTCCCCTGGAGACTCTTCAATCCAGCATAAGAAAGACACATCTACTAGGTCATCCACCCCTCTCTGGTTATCCTGCCCGGATACTTCTGATGGCCCACTCGCTTCTACGCTCATGCACGACCTCTTCTGCTGAACGTTCCCACAGTGGTTCTTCCACTGGACTACTGCTACGTAAACCCACTCTCTTTGGGCTCACGTTTCCACGGTGAATCCTTCACCGGCTTCTTCAGGGGTTGCTGGTTTCCTCTTCTTCCCACCCTATGCTCAGGGCCCAGGAATGTGGATGTCTTCCCACTAGCAAGGTCCACCCCCGACTGACTTCCGCTAAGAGGAAATCTTTCTGACAGATTACCGCTTGGAGGCAATCTTTCCCTAGCAACAAGTCCCCAACTATTGTACCTATCAGAATGGATGTGCTCAATGACCCCCTCTAGTGACCAAACCCAATTACTGCTTTGACTTATTTTAATAACGGTCTAACTGGATCTCTAACGTGCCTCCATTAGTGATCCATCGCAACACTATCTCTAACCCATATATTTACACTACCCTACTAGTGCCCTCCTCTAGTGACCCCAAGGATGCACTAACTACCTATAACTCAACCCCCACATCCTAGACATGACACAAATACATTACATCATACAAGGCATACATTTACACATGTTGACACAATTAAAGGGGATGAAACCTTTGAAGGGTTAATACCCTTCACCTCCTTACACTTGCAAGCACTGCCGCAGCAAGGCTGGAATGGCGGCCAGCAGTTGTAGTCGATTTGCATAAATAAGCGCTGACGCAGCGTACGTTGACCAGAAGCTCTGGCAAATCTGGGTAGGTTTTCAGAAACCACTAAACTATCAAGTTGAGGACATGTGCTAAGCATGGAACATGTGTGAGCTTGCCAAGCTTCACATCGACCACCAGATTATGCCCATTACCACACACGACCATATCAGATTGGAGGTTCAGTGGCAAAAAACACAGATCTGTCTGGTCTGTTATTACTTTAAGTAACTCCGCAGAGCCTGTTGCCGCTTCGCTGAGGTAGTGCTGCAGAGCTTCCAGCTGATGTGGACGACATGTTCTGAGAGAACATCAGAGATGGAGGATGACGAGGAGCAGGAGGGGCTGTAGGAACTGGTGTAGGATGTGGAGGAAACCCTTATAGAAGTAGGAGCTGCAATCCTTTGTAGAACAAGTGCCGTACCAGGGTAGGACTCGGCCCTGGCCTCCACAATGTTCACCCAGTATGCCATCAGGGAAATGTAGCATCTATGTCTATGGACAATCACAGTAACCATGTTGGTAAGGGCATGGGTGATGTTCCTGGACACGTGCTGGTACAAGGCGGGGACACCAAAACATGAGAAATAATGGTGGCTGGGTACCGAGTGACCAAATTTCTACATCTGTACCAGGACAAAGTTTTTATTTTATTTTTATTTTTATTTGAAAGAGACAAAATTTCACACAAACCAAGTTCTAGAGTATATATGAAAATAGTCAATTTTGGAGCAAACAAATTTCAACACCTATAGAAGGACAATTTTTGGTTTTAGTAGAAAGAGATGAAATTTCACACAAACCGAGTTCTACAGTGTATACTGTACTTAAATAAAAAACGCTTCTGCAGGTAGGTGCAGGACGTGTCACCTGATCTGCAGCATAATCGCATGTTTACTGTGACAAGAATACATTTTATTCATATTACTCAGCTTGGAGATAAAAAGTCTATTTGAAAATGGTGCCCGTCGCGCCTGCGCAGTAGCAGCTGTCGGTGTGTATAGAGATACGATAGCTGCTATTGCGCAGATGCCGGCGGCGCCATCTTGCTAGAGAAGAAAAAAATGTCCTCCTCCCCAAGATGGCGCCGCCCGCGCCTGTGCAATAGCAGCTATAGGCGATCTCCGAGAGCTGCTACTGCGCAGGCGCGGGTGGCGCCATCATGGAGGGAGACTTTTTTTGTCTTCTCCAGTAAGATGGCGCCTCCGGCGTCTGCGCAGTAGCAGCTATCAGATTACAGCTATAGACACAGATTGCTGCTACTGCGCAGGCACGGCGAGTGCCATTTTCCAATTGACTTTTCTTTTTTCCCTAGCTGAATAACATCAAGAAAATGTATTATTGCCACACTCAATATGTGATTATGCTGCAGAGCAGGTTTCACGGCTGGGACCTGCCTGCAGAAGCGTTTTATGTCTCTTTCTTTTTTTCCCTTCATTTTTATCCCTTCATTTTTTAACAGCTATTGCATATATCCTTTCTTTTTCTAGTGTTACAAAGTAGTCACTACACCATGCATCTGCGCAGTTTAGCTCACTTCAGCCACATTATTCTAGTGCCTGGACGCCTGCGCACTTTTACTAGTTCATCACAGTATGCCCCACTTCCGTCCTATTGGACGTATTGCGCATGCGCCGGCGTTCTGGTTTGTAATGCCCACTTCCTGCTTTCACTTTGTGCCGCACTGCTTAAATAGAGGACGCTTCTGAGCGCCCTGCACACTACCTCTACAGCAGCCAGTTCCCTGACTTCCACATATATTATACATAAGGTTTGTACCCTATCTCTTTGCTTATCTGGTGTTCTCTTTAGATTTCATGGGTATTGATGATTTTCGTTCTCCCCTTTTCTCCATAGCACTTGCTCTTTATTTCTTGAAGGTGCACAGGTACCTATTCTCATATCACTGTGTTTACCTGCAAACTACCTATCTAGCATGACGCTTAATATGTGAATGTTAAAAGAGTTCATGTTATATCTTACTGCGGTTTTCTTGCTGGATATATTATTACTCCATAATGTATTATATGTACATATCAGTTAGTCACTAGTTACTTTGTTTCTTTGTAAAAACCAACATGCTATATTATTTACTTTATACCTATGTGTTGCAATTTATTACCAAGGTTGGCACTTTATTATTTTTCCTTCAAGTAATTATCTTGTATTTTTATTATTTCTAGAAACATAACCTTGATAAAGGCTCTTTTGCCGAAATGTCGGTGTTACTGTTCTGTGCATCCTTGGAAAAATAAATATATATTCTGCATTGAAAATGATTTGCCTCAGGTTATTCTCTAATTGATATTGCAATATTTCCTGATGGCCCGGGCTTGCTTTTTCCATTGTTTTTTGCAATTGACTATTTTTGGATCTCTTAGCAGCCTTAGCATGATATCATTCGATACATTACCCTTCAACCAAACTGAAGCTGAGTCCATTATTTCTCAAGTTAAGATTCCAAGCCAATTCCTACATACATCTACGGATCAAATTAGGACTCGAGATTATGAGAGGACATGCAGAAAAAGGACGGCATTACAACTTCATTATGTTACATTAGCAGAATATCACAAAGTTCAAAGAATCCCTAGAGGTCTACGAGTATCTTTAAGACCTACATTGTTTTTTGATAATAAAGAATTCTGTTCTAAGTTTGAGGCAATCTTAAACAAATGTTCTATGGACTTAATCCTACTAACCGTTGAATTTTTACAGAAGGAAATCGCTACCATTGAAGCCGAAATTTCTACTGCAGAACAACAACTACGGGCCACAACCCCTCCTGACGAATTCACAAAAATGAAAACTCAGATTGATAAATCCATCTCTGAATTTCAGACAAAACTTCAGGAGAAAAAACGGGGTAAATTTCTCAGAGACGCTGATGATTACCAACGCAACTAGGTTTACCACTGGCGTGATTATAAGTACAATAGAGACTGAAGGAACAACACGAGATGGGATTCCTTCACGTCCAGCAACTCAGACAGCGAGGGTTCTAATTTTTCATTTCGACCACGGGATCAGAGATGGGGCCGAGGCCAAAGGAGCCACCGGGGTCGCTTTTCTCATAACGTGGAGACTTCCACATCCAGGATGCAGACACGCTCACAGGTAACCCCTGACCCCCTGGTCTATAATATCTCCTCATATACCCTATCCCCAGCTGAGGCTTCAGCTCTACAAAAAGGACTTTCCTTCTGTCCGACTCCCAGGTTTAATGAGCTCTTACTTGATCAGGAACTCCAACGGTTCTTTAGGTCTTTAAGACTGAAGGCCCATTTCTCCCGTGATGTCCCTATTACACAAATATCAACTACTGGATTAGAGGACTTATTTACTTTAAAGAAACTTAATCTGTATAAACCTAGCACCTTTAGTCCACCTAGATCTTACCATCCTGTTGAGACATATATATCATTGGTTCAAAACGATATAAAAAAATCAGCTTGATTCTATACACCGGGGCCAGTATAGGATTCATAATAACATTTCCAAGACTGAACGTATGGCTATTGAAAACTTACATTGTAATAAACAACTAGTGATTAAACCAGCCGATAAAAGGGGCTCGATTGTGGTGATGGACAGAGAATATTATATCAATGAAATCTATACACAATTGAATGATAGTGATACTTATTTACCTGTATCTACAAATCCCTCATCTTCCATCGCCCTAGAAATTCGAGATCTAGTTGAATCATTTTCTCATTAAGGGAGTTATTGATCCTAAACTTGGGGATTATCTTATTAATCCACAACCAATCATCCCAGTGTTTTACGCTATCCCTAAGATACACAAGAGTCTCACCTGCCCTCCTGGCAGGCCCATAGTTGCTTCCACCAATTCACTATTATCACCATTATCAATTGTACTAGAAAAAATACTTTCTCCTCTCCTACCCATCATTCCATCTTGGTTAAGAGATACATCTCATTTCCTGTCTCATATTAGAGATCTTCATATTGTATCACAAAATTGTCTTCTGGCTACATTAGATGTCACCAGCTTGTGCACTAACATTGACCATACCAGAGGTATCCAGGCTGTTCAATCTTTTCTTGATGCGAACACAGACTTCTCTTTTGATATGAAATCCTTTTGTACCTCTTTGTTGACACTGGTCCTCAAAAGGAATTTTTTTATGTTTGAGGACAGGTTTTTTATACAGAGAACAGGTACGGCAATGGGCGCGAACGTTGCGCCTCCGTTCGCAAACATCTATATGACCCAATTTGAGTCAGAATTTGTTTACACACATTCGCTCTTCCAACAGCACGTAGTGCTTTGGAAGAGGTACATTGATGACATATTTCTAATTGGTCAGGTAGCCCTGAGTCACTGGAGTTCTTTTTCAACCATCTCAATACAACGGTTACTGGTCTGACCTTTACTATGCACCATAGTAGTGATTCCATTGCCTTTTTGGACACTACTATTTTAAAGGATGAAAAGGGGTCTTATCTACAGACCTCTTCATAAAACCTACAGATAAGAATAGCCTCCTTCTGTTATGAATGTTTTAGAAATGAATTCTGAGCAGAAGCTCCCTCTGGTGGTTGCAAACAGTACTGAACCATTCAATGAGGATTGGCAATCAGGGATCACGGACTGGCTGGATATAAGGGAGGTTTCCCCCCATCATGGTTGCCGGTGATCAATTGTTCTTGTCTCAACGTTGTTTCCTGGTTCACTTGGAAGCTTGCTGAGTCTTGCCTCTTCTCCTGCTCTCAGATAAGATATTTTCTGTTTTTTGTTTTTGTGCTTGCCATTTGTATATTTCTCTGCATCTCTGTGAGGTTGGCCAGGTTCCACTCCCCGGGGGTTGGTCTCCTCTCGGTTCCTCTGGAGCCATTGTTGTTTGTTCATTTGCCTTTTCCAGTTTTTTTTTCTGTGGCTGCGGCTTAGTTTTGTTACACCAGAGAACTAATTTAGGTGGTAGAGGTTGTGTTGTGTAGCCAAGCTACGCAGGCACACACATAAAATCCAGGAGAATGCACAGGAAGGTAACCACAAAAGCTTGCTATTCATGCACTTCACTCACACTTTCAGACACACCCACCAGGGGTATTGGAGGTGGTGACACGTAGCAGAGTCAGTCTGTTTCCTGTCTGAGAAGAGCTCAGTCAAGCTTCCTGTCTCAGGACAGTGCAGACCAGATAGTTTCCTGTCTTCAGACAGTGCAGTTCTGTGCCAGTTCAGTCTGGACTTGGAGAGGAGAGAGGACTGAATCCTCGCAGAGCTAGCGTAGCTCACCTGACAGAGAAGTGGAGGCTAGTACGGGTGAAGTGCATCATCCTAGCCTAGTCAGAGCTACCCTTAATCAGTACCTCAGTAGAAGCTGAAACAAGGAGGAAACTGAGAGCTGCTCAGCGAGCTTGGAAGAAAGCTGACTATTTCCATCGAAAGCTGCAAGTGCTTATGCAAAGAGCAGAAGCAGGGCGAAGGGCGCAGTGGAGAAGTTAGAGAAGTGCTACAGGTATTGTATTACCTGCACTAAATTGCCGGACACCGGGGTCCGAAGCGTTGCTACAGTTTCAAGCTTAGTAACAAGAACACCGAAGGCATCTGGACTACAGGTCGCAGAGAGCAGCCCTAAGTGTCAATACGTAACCGGAGACAGGGAAAACAGGAGTCTAGCCTGATCAGCAAATATAGACTTAGTTTTCACCACTTAGAAGTTTCCACCACAATGTTGGCCGGGCAGTATAGCTATTGAGAAAGCTGGAGATTCAGAGTTAACTTCGCTTCAGGCAAGTTGGACTCACCTACATTCGAAGTAAAGGAGGCCTCTAACCTGCTCAGCGGTTACCCGAATGTGCATTCTCCACCCCGACCAGCTCCCCGGGATCTGCTTGAACCATCTACCAGTAAAAGGTATGAAAAGAAGCTGCATTGTGTGCGACTGAATTATTATCTATACCCTGCATCATCATCACCATAGACTTCCAGGGACCCGTCTCACCTGTGGGAGACTCACCACCCAGCTGCCCCCATAACATCCCCTGTGAAGACCCTAATAGCAGCGCTGGTCCAATTAACCAGATACCACAGGTGGCGTCACAAACTACCTATCCTAATAATCCCCTGTAAATACCCCCCATTGTATGAGCGCCCAGGGCCACGGACCGAGTCCTGCTGCCAGTGACAAATCCCATAGACTTTCATGGGCTCGGTGCCGAGTACCCCATTGCCCTGGTACTTAGTGCAACTCAAATCTTTGGCGTCACGAACAGGATTCGAAGCTTGCAATTGTGAGTCCTGTGTGCCTATGTTGAACTGTTTGGTGAAAAAGACTGTTTGCTGTATCTGGCGCCAAATTCCGCCATTTTACCGCCATGTTCGCGCCCTCAGGCGCTGGTGAAGAAGGGGGGCGTACCTAAAATAACGCGCAGTTTCCTGGACACGCCCCCAACCTGCACCCCAATCTACATCGCGAGCCGCATCGCAAACTGCATCGCAATCTGCATCACAATACGCATCGCAAACTGCATCACAATCTGCATTGCAATCCGCATCGCAAACTGCATCACAATCTGCATTGCAATCCGCATCGCAAACTGCATCACAATCTGCATTGCAATCCGCATCGCAAACTGCATCACAAACTGCATCGCAAAATAGAGCGGCATCATCAGAGCGCCAGCGAAAAGGTCCTGTCTCCACCGCTGTGCCTGCGACGCTGCAGCCTGTAAAAGAGGTAGGTTCAGATTAACCAAGGGGGCATCAATATGTCGCAGCAACCAGCAGACGGAGCGGCCCCCGCCGGAGGCCCCAATAGCCCACCGCTTGGCGTCGTGCCGCAGGATGGGGGTGCAGGCCCCTCACCTGGTCTGGTGGTCCCGCTTATGCCCCTAACGCTCCCATACATGCCTGGAGCGAAGTGGCTCCCCCAGTACAGCGGCGAGCCAGACACCCTGCCAGGATTTAAACGGAAGATATGTGGTATTTTGGATATGTACTCAATGACTGAAAAGCAAAAAGCTGCTGTGGTAATAGGACAGTTAGCTGGTGCGGCTGAGAGAGAAGTAGAGACTTGGCCCATTGCAGACCAGGAGTCGGTACCTGCGATACTCTTAAAGCTACAGGCCATCTTCGAGGACCACACAGAAACGGATCTCCGGATGGCATTTTATCAGTGCTTCCAGGGACCGGGTGACAGTATTAGGGACTATGCCTGCCGACTACAGGGGGCCATGCGAGCTCTCAAACAGGCTAACCCCACAAGTCCCATTGATGAGAGCCAAATGTTAAAAGAGCAATTCGTGCGGGGACTGAGGTCTCCAGAGGAAAGGAGGACTGTAAACTGGTGGTCCTTGGATCATCCAGATGCCACTTTTGATGCTCTAAAGGACATGGCAATAAAGGGACTGCGACCCCTGGAAAAGCCTGAGGTGGAAAATCAGTATCACCCGGGTGAAGCCATTCTAAAGCCGGCAGTACCCACCTTTTCCCCGCAGGTGGCAGAAGCTACAATGCAGGTGGCGCCCCCTAGTGAGTTGGAATGTCTGCGCTCAGAAGTGCGCCAGCTGACTAAGAACTTGGCCACTGTAATGGAGGCCCTGCAACTGCGGAAAGAGGAAGGAGGGAAGATCCTACTAGCCGACTGTCCGGAGGATGTCCCTTGGGAGAACCGGAGGAAATGGAGGACGTCGCCACACCGGAGGAGGACCACGCCACCCCCAGGAGCGACTCCGGAGCAACACCATCCTCGCCGGGAGATCGTCTGCTACCGCTGCAACCAAAAAGGTCATATGGCTCAGCAATGTCCTTTAAACGAGCCGATCCTGGGTCAGAGGGCCAACACCCAGGAGTAGACTCATCAGGCCCCTTAGACTGGAATCGCAGGTTCGTGGGTGGACGGCCCTACCTGTCCATGATTCTGGACGGGATTGCAATCCCTGCACTGCTGGACACTGGATCTCAGGTGACCATCATACCTGATGTCCTTTACAATAAATTTTGGTCCATGGACAGTCTCCAGCCCCCAAACCCTGACTTGACAGTGTACGCCACCAATGGTCTCCCTGTTGAAGTAATTGGAGCCAAAAACGTGGACGTAAAAGTGGGCAGGGTGGAGCTGAAGGATCAGGGACTTTTAGTGGTAAAGACTGTAAATGAGGAGAATGCCTTAAATGTGATACTAGGTACTAACGTTATCAGTAACTGTCTGGGAGAAGTTGTGTTTTTGCTCCAACAGCTCGCTGAAGTTGCCAGGCCAAAGCAAAAGGGAGTGATCCAGAGGGAGATCCGGGCCCTGATGTGCCAGCAGCAAGCGAAGCTTACAGATGGTGAAATCGGTAATGTACGGGTCACAGACTCGAACCCCATTGTAATACCCCCAATGAGTGAAATGTTAAGATGGTGTAGAGCAGCCATAGGTCTGAGGGGACAGAACTACCAAGCAGTAGTAGAACCCCATCGCTCAGAACACAGACCTACACTCATGATTGCTAGAGGGGTAGTGGAAGTAGTAAATGGGAGAGTACCAGTACGACTTCTCAACTGGGGGGACGATGAAGTAAATTTGCCACGTTATGCTACAGTTGCTAAATTACATGCCGTAGATAACAATTCTATCCTCACAACCGAGTCCTTAGCCTCCCGCCAACCAGCGGAGGATAATGATCCGGCAACCCCGGTAGCGGACTGGTGTCAGCAGCTTCATATTGGGACAGACACCACTTCCGTCCACCAGAAACAGGGGGTACTACGGGTGGTACAAGAGTACGCACAAGTATTTAGCAAGCACCCACTTGATTTTGGGACCATTAAGGGAGTACAGCATCATATCCCTACAGGCAGTCATCCTCCCATCAAAGAGCGGTACAGGCCTATACCTCCAGCCCACTATCAGAAAGCTAAGGAAATGCTGCATGACATGAAGAAAGCCGGGGTGATAAGGGATAGTTGTAGCCCCTGGGCAGCACCTCTAGTTCTAGTGAAGAAAAAGGATGGTAGCATGCGAATGTGTGTAGACTATAGGCAAGTAAATCGTATAACACATAAAGATGCATACCCATTACCACGTATAGAGGAATCCTTAGCTGCTCTGAAAACGGCTAACTACTTTTCTACCCTCGACCTTACTAGTGGGTACTGGCAAGTGGCTGTGGCTGAGGAGGACCGGGAGAAAACTGCTTTCACCACCCCAATGGGACTCTGCGAGTTCGACAGGATGCCGTTTGGTCTCAGCAGTGCCCCAGGAACATTCCAGAGAGTGATGGAGAGCTGTCTGGGACATCTCAACATCGAAACTGTGCTGCTGTACTTGGACGACGTAATTGTGTACTCTAAGACATATGAAGATCATCTGAAGCACCTGGCGGAGGTATTTGAGTCATTGTCCAAGTTTGGGATGAAATTAAAGCCCTCTAAATGCCACCTGCTCAAACGGAAGGTACAGTACTTGGGACACATTGTCAGTTCCGAAGGAGTAGCGCCGGACCCCGAGAAGGTCACAGCTATTCAGAAATGGCCAGAGCTGAAGAACTTAAAGGAGGTGCGTCAGTTCCTGGGATTAACAGGTTACTACAGGAGGTTTGTGAAAGATTACACTAAGAAGGCGGCGCCTTTACAGGACCTCCTGGTAGGACAACCTCTTAAGAGCAGAAACCTTCCATTTAATTGGGGAAAAGAACAAGCTGAGGCATTCAAAGAGATGAAAGAGATCCTTACCGGCGATGAAATCTTAGCCTACCCAGATTACAGCCAACCGTTCCTGCTATACACAGATGCCAGTAACGAAGGATTAGGAGCGGTCCTCAGTCAGAAGCAGAACGGCCAAGAAAAAGTCATCGTGTATGCCAGCAGAAAACTCAGGCCAACTGAGAGGAATCCGGAAAACTATAGCAGCTTCAAACTGGAGTTCCTGGCGCTGGTCTGGGCCATTACCGAAAGATTTAAACATTACCTTGCCTCCAACAGGTTCACTGCGTTTACAGACAATAACCCCTTGACGCATCTGGAAACAGCCAAGCTGGGAGCCATGGAGCAACGTTGGATGGCTCGGTTGTCAAATTATCAGTTTACCATCAAGTACAGAGCGGGCCGTAAAAATGCTAACGCGGACGCCTTGTCCCGAATGCCGCATGAATCCGACACGGAGGAAGAATCAGACGATCTAGAAGAAATCGAGTTACCTGCGTTCCACCGTAACGGGATGGTCCAAGAGCAACGAGTCTACAGAAAGCGGTGTGGTGAGATGTTGAACCCTTTACCTCATCATAGCTGGAAGGAGACTCAGGACAGCGATCCCGTGGTCAGCCGTATCAAGGAGCTGATAAGACAAGAAGGTTCCTCCTTGGAGAAAGACGCACCCATGCCAGCAAAGCTCCTGTGGAATGAAAGAAGCCGGTTGTTCATATACCGAGAGAAGTTGTGCAGGAGATACGTCGACCCAAGGACCCACGAGATGGTTTGGCAGATAGTGGTTCCCAAAGCAGACATCCAAATGGTGTTGGAAGCTTACCACGATCAAGCAGGACACTTTGGCTGGAAAAAGCTGGAGACCCTGTTGAGGTGTCGGTTCTACTGGGTAGGGATGCGCAGCTCCATCGAGAAGTGGTGCCGGAACTGTGGACCCTGTGGTCTCAGACGAAAAGACTATCATAGTCAGAGAGCACCCCTGCAGCCTATCCGGACGACTCGTCCCTTGGAGATTGTGGCATTAGATCACGTCAAGTTGTCCCCAAGCAGGTCAGGATACTCATATGCCCTGACCATGGTGGATCACTATTCCAGGTTTCTGGTGGTCGCCCCTGTCAAAGATATGACAGCAGAGACAGCAGCAAGAACCTTCCAAGCAAGTTTCTGCAGACCACACGGATATCCGGAGCAGGTGCTGACTGATCGAGGTCCTGCATTCGAAGCTGAACTGTTTCAGGAATTCTGTCAACTGTATGGATGCAAAAAGATCAGAACAACACCATACCACCCTCAGACCAACGGCCTTTGTGAAAAGATGAATCACATTGTCATGGATTTACTGAAAACTTTACCCCTGGAAGAAAGGAATCGGTGGCCAGACTTGTTACCCGACCTGGTTGACTTGTACAACCACATCCCAGTAAGTTCCACTAACTGCACTCCAGCTTACCTTATGAGAGCAAGACCTGGAAGACTGCCAATGGATTTGGAGCTGGGAGTGGTAGAACCAGAGGCTGATGACAGTGCTGAAGATTGGGACACAACTCGACAGGAACAGTACAAGAGAGTACAAGCCTGCGTAGAAGACAGTCTCAACAAAGTAAGAGAAAAACAAGAGAAGAACTATAACAAAAATGCTCCCGCTAAGCCTTTAATGCCTGGAGAAATGGTGCTCAAAAGGAAAAGAAGAACACACAAGTTGGATGATCAGTGGGAACAGGAGCCTTACGTCGTGCAAAATTCCAATTTTGATAACAGAAAGGTCTGTACCATTAGTAAGGATGGAGGAAAAACGACGGCAACGGTGTCCAGTGATCATTTAAAGTTGTGTCCTTGCCCATTAAAGCTCCGTGAAGAAAACCCTGTTGTCAATCAAGAAGAGAATGCTGAAGCGGTCATACACACGGATTTGGGAGATTTACCTGCGGATTGGCCCAGATTGGGAGACGCTGTAATTTTTCCTGTGCTGCAGTTTTATCAGCCGCAAGAGGAGTCTCTACAACCGGTCATACCAATTGTGCCAGTTGAGCCAGTTCCAGAAGAACCTGTTCCGGCAGACCCTCAACCATCAGAACCCCAAGCAGCGGACCCGCAAGAAGCAGCACCACAAGAAGTGGAGTCCTCTGGTGAAGCTGGTGAAGCAGTACCGCCTCCTCCAGTCGCTAGCATGCTTGCCAGGTCCCTAGAGAGGTGGAGTCGTGTCTATAGTTTGCCGTTACGCAGAACAGAAAGGTTAGAGACTACTATACCTGACGCTACCCCACGTAGGTCAGAACGTATCACTAAAGGTAAACTACCTATTCGCTATCAGGAGTAGTCCTAGTAGACTAGTTAGCAAGACCCAGATAGGGTTTATTGCATCTGAAAAATTGTATAAAGTTTGAAAAAGTATTAATGTGATTTCTATTTATATGTCTTGAAATGTGTTTTAACCATGCCAATGGACTGAGAGGCTGAGGACTGTGCCAGCCCAGAACTTATCCTGTAAATAGTTGCGCTACGGTGCATTATCTTGGTTTTACATAAAACCACTATTACTATCTACCTCTGAAGAAAAACCCGTATGGTGTGGCCTAGAGTGAGGTCTGCAGTCAGAAGTCCTGCAGCCCACCCAGGACCCACGTGGGAGGTTTTTGGTGCGGGTCCTCCACAAGTATCTTGTATATATGAACACGTTTGATATCTTGATATTTTAATACTTTTGTATTTTCCTATTGTACAAATTGTAACGTTCAAGAATTCGTACCTCCCGGATGGGAAGAGTTGAAATGTTTATTGTTAATGCAAAACAAAATGTTCTTTTTGTCTTTTACAGCCCGGGAGTGCTGTGTTTTACCAAGGGCGGATGTGTAGCCCAGCTACGCAGGCACACACATAAAATCCAGGAGAATGCACAGGAAGGTAACCACAAAAGCTTGCTATTCATGCACTTCACTCACACTTTCAGACACACCCACCAGGGGTATAGGAGGTGGTGACACATAGCAGAGTCAGTCTGTTTCCTGTCTGAGAAGAGCTCAGTCAAGCTTCCTGTCTCAGGACAGTGCAGACCAGATAGTTTCCTGTCTTCAGACAGTGCAGTTCTGTGCCAGTTCAGTCTGGACTTGGAGAGGAGAGAGGACTGAATCCTCGCAGAGCTAGCGTAGCTCACCTGACAGAGAAGTGGAGGCTAGTATGGGTGAAGTGCATCATCCTAGCCTAGTCAGAGCTACCCTTAATCAGTACCTCAGTAGAAGCTGAAACAAGGAGGAAACTGAGAGCTGCTCAGCGAGCTTGGAAGAAAGCTGACTATTTCCATCGAAAGCTGCAAGTGCTTATGCAAAGAGCAGAAGCAGGGCGAAGGGCGCAGTGGAGAAGTTAGAGAAGTGCTACAGGTATTGGATTACCTGCACTAAATTGCCGGACACCGGGGTCCGAAGCGTTGCTACAGTTTCAAGCTTAGTAACAAGAACACCGGAGGCATCTGGACTACAGGTCGCAGAGAGCAGCCCTAAGTGTCAATACGTAACCGGAGACAGGGAAAACAGGAGTCTAGCCTGATCAGCAAATATAGACTTAGTTTTCACCACTTAGAAGTTTCCACCACAACGTTGGCCGGGCAGTATAGCTATTGAGAAAGCTGGAGATTCAGAGTTAACTTCGCTTCAGGCAAGTTGGACTCACCTACATTCGAAGTAAAGGAGGCCTCTAACCTGCTCAGTGGTTACCCGAATGTGCATTCTCCACCCCGACCAGCTCCCCGGGATCTGCTTGAACCATCTACCAGTAAAAGGTATGAAAAGAAGCTGCATTGTGTGCGACTGAATTATTATCTATACCCTGCATCATCATCACCATAGACTTCCAGGGACCCGTCTCACCTGTGGGAGACTCACCACCCAGCTGCCCCCATAACATCCCCTGTGAAGACCCTAATAGCAGCGCTGGTCCAATTAACCAGATACCACAGGTGGCGTCACGAACTACCTATCCTAATAATCCCCTGTAAATACCCCCCATTGTATGAGCGCCCAGGGCCACGGACCGAGTCCTGCTGCCAGTGACAAATCCCATAGACTTTCATGGGCTCGGTGCCGAGTACCCCATTGCCCTGGTACTTAGTGCGACTCAGTGTGATCTCAGGTGTTTTTGCAATTAGTAGCGTTGGTTTTTTTTAGGGTGTTTTTGGATTGCAGTAAGTATCCTTCCTATCCTTTTCTGTCTAAGTCAGATTGGGCAATGTTTGCTCATACTATTTTCTGTCTGTGTCTGTATTTCCTCTTGTCTAACCACCATTACATGTTTGGGGGCTTCCTATGTTCTTTGGGGATCTGCTCCAGGGCAGATAGCTTTCCTCTTTCTATCTTTAGGTGTAGTTAACCTCTCAGGCTGTGACGAGGCGTCTAGGACCAACGTAGGAACGCTCCACGGCTGCCTTTAGTTGTGGTGGTTAGTCAGGGTGCTGCAATCCAGTAGATTCCAACCTCTCTGGTGTATTGCCGTTTTTGCCTGCTGTCCTCAGCTACCAAAACATAACAGTATCACCGGCCAAACTGAAAATTATATGGTACTCACAGAAGGGAAAAATAGTGTGGAAAAAAAAAAAAAAAGTTGTCAGAGTTGTCAGAGATTTTTTTTTTTTTTTGGTTTGTTGCATTTTTTTTTTCCCTCTTTTTCTCTGGGTGCTGCGGAGGATTTTTTTTTTCTCTCAATGGAGTTTGCACAGTTGTCTGGCCGTGTGGATCAGCTTGCTACTGAAGTTCGGAGTATTGCTACCTATCTTGCAGTGTTGCCGGTTGTGGAACCTAGGATCCCCATGCCAGATTTGTTTTTAGGGGATCGAGCTAAATTTCTGAATTTCAAAAATAACTGTAAGTTGTTTTTTGCCTTAAAACCTAAAGGTACTGCCACACTTAGTGATCTCGTTAGCGATCTCAATAACGACGCAAGCTAATGAGATCGTTTGTGAGATCTCTTTTAGGTCGCTAGTAGCTGCCAAACAGGAGATCTCATAAACGACTCATCAGCGGTCAGCGATCTCTTTAACGACTTTGGCGGTCGTTAGGATGTCATTAGCATGTACTGAGCGCTTCTGATTCATAGGAATTTCCAGCATCGCTCCTGCTCTCTGCGTCCTGCTAGCCTGCTTTGCAACTGCTGCGATCCTCTCTGTGACGCAAAAGAGAACTTATAGATATTGCGATCCATTCCGTGACGCTAAACCCATATGCGTCACAAACGAGGTCGTTCACAAAAGGTGCCAAACAGCGATATAGGCTCACCAGCGGGACGCCAACAATCAAAAAACGGTCCAGAACTCTAGTGAGCGATCAACGAGATCACAGCAGGGGCCACATCGTTGCTACATGCCACACACAGCTAAGTCGCTAACGAGATCGCAAAATAGTGACGTTTTAGTGATCTCGTTTGCGATCTCGTTTGCGATCTCGTTTAGTGTGGCATACCCTTAAGTCCTCAGGTAACGCAGCACAGCAGGTTCAAATTGTCATCTCTCTCCTACACGGCGATCCTCAGGATTAGGCTTTTTCCCTAACACCTGGGGACCCTGTTTTAAGTAATGTTGATGCATTTTTTCTGGCTCTGGGGTTATTGTAGGATGAACCTAATGTCACTGATCAAGCTGAAAAAACCTTGTTGGCATTAAATCAGGGGCTTGAGGACGCTGAGTTGTACTGTCAGAAATTCCGAAAGTGGGCAGTTCTGACCAAATAGAATGATGATGCTTTGGCAGCTCTTTTTCGGAAGGGTCTGTCAGAGAATGTAAAAGATGTTATGGTGGGTTTCCCTGCTCCCTCTGGTCTCAATGATTCTATGTCATTGGCGATTCAAATTGACAGACGTTTGCGTGAGCATAGAGGTATGCGTGGAATGGTGTTGCCTTGTGAACCAGCTTCTGAGCCCATGCAGTGTGATAGAGTGGCTTCTGGGGCACAGCGTCATGAGTTTCGAAAACGCAATGGGTTATGTTTCTACTGTGGTGATGCCTCTCATGCTATTTCAGTCTGCTCTAAGCGGGGAAGACGTTTTGCACGCTCAGTTGTCTTGGGTAGTGTTCAGACTAAATTTCTGTTGACTGTTACCCTGATTTGCTCCCTGTCCACATTTTCTGCTCAGGCTTTTGTTGATTCGGGAGCAGCTATTAACCTGATGGATTTTGATTTTGCTAAACGTTGTGGGTTTCCCTTGATACCCCTACGGAAGTCTATTCCCCTACTGGGGATTGATTCTACCCCTTTGGCTGAGAATAAACCTCAGTTCTCTACTCAGGTGATAATAAGAGTTGAACCTGATCATCAGGAGAGTTGCAAATTTTTGGTGCTGTATAATCTGCATGACATTATTGTACTAGGTTTCCCTTGGTTGCAGTCTCATAATCCTGTTTTGGATTGGAAGTCTGTGTCTGTAACCAGTTGGGGCTGCCAATGTGTTAATGCCAACACTCCTGTTTTTTCTGCCTCTCCCCAGGCTCAAGATGTGCCTGACTTTTTGACTGATTTTTCTGATGTGTTTAGAGAAAGTAAATCTGCATCCTTGCCCCCCCATAGGAGCTTTGACTGCGCTATTGAATTAGTGCCTGGTAGTAAATTCCCTAAAGGTCGCCTTTTTAACTTATCTGTACCTGAACATGACGCTATGCGGTCTTATATCAAGGAGTCATTGGAGAAGGGTTATATCAGACCATCCTCTTCACCCTTGGGTGCCGGTTTTTTCTTTGTGGCCAAAAAGGATGGTTCATTAAGGCCGTGTATTGATTATCGTCTCTTGAACAATATCACTGTGAAATATCAATATCTGTTACCCTTGATTTCTGACCTGTTTTCCAGGGTGAAAAGTGCTACTTGGTTTACCAAGCTTGACCTCAGGGGGGCGTATAACCTTATTCGCATTAAGCATGGGGATGAATGGAAGACGGAGTTTAATACCCCAGAGAGGAATTTTGAGTACCTGGTGATGCCTTTGGGGCTCACTAATGCTCCTTCCGTCTTCCAGTCCTTCATGAATGACATTTTCAGGGATTTTGTGGATAAATTTCTGATTGTTTATTTGGATGATATATTGATTTTTTCCAATGACTGGGACTCTCATGTGAAACATGTTCGGACTGTGTTCCAGATTTTGAGAGAGAATGCTCTGTATGTGAAGGGATCAAAGTGTCTTTTTGGCGTACAGAGGATCTCATTTCTGGGATTCATTTTGTCTCCATCTGTTATTGAAATGGACCCGGTCAAGGTTCAGGCCATCTGTGATTGGGTCCAACCTACTTCATTAAAGGCTCTTCAGAGATTCTTGGGTTTTGCCAATTTTTATCGTAAATTTATTGGTAATTTCTCTGTTATTGTTAAACCATTGACTGATTTGACCAAAAAGGGTTCTGATGTGGTGAATTGGCCTCCTGAGGCAGTCTCTGTGTTTCAGGAGCTTAAACGGAGATTCACTTCTGCTCCTGTTCTACGGCAGCCTGATGTTTCTCTGCCATTTCAGGTGGAGGTTGATGCCTCTGAAATTTGGGCAGGTGCCGTTTTGTCCCAAAGAGATCCTGAGACCTCTAAAAGTAACCCTTGTGCTTTTTTCTCTCGAAAATTTTCTCCAACTGAACGTAATTATGACGTGGGTAATCGGGAGTTATTGGCCATGAAGTGGGCTTTTGAAGAGTGGAGACATTGGCTGGAGGGAGCCAAACATCAGGTGGTGGTCCTCACGGACCATAAGAATCTGGTTTATCTGGAATCAGCCAAGCGACTTAATCCTAGACAGGCCAGGTGGGCCTTGTTTTTCACACGTTTAAATTTTGTTGTTTCCTTTCTACCTGGCACTAAGAATATTGAGGCGGATGCCCTCTCGAGGAGTTTCCTTGCGGACTCTCCTGAGTTATCTGATCCTGCTGTTATTTTGAAAGAGGGTGTAGTTCTTTCCGCCATCTCGCCCAATTTGAGACTGGCTCTGGAGGGGTGTCAGAAGGATAAACCCGAGCGCTGCCCTGTTGGGAAATTGTTTGTCCCAGACCAGTGGAAGAAGAGTGTGATGTCTGAGATTCATTGTTCGGCGTTGGCCGGTCATCCCGGAATTTTTGGTACCAGAGACTTGGTGAGTCGGTCCTTTTGGTGGCCTACTTTGTCTCGTGACGTCAGGGAGTTTGTGCAGTCCTGTGGGACTTGCTCTCGCTCCAAGCCTTGCTCTCGCTCTAGTGGTTTGTTGATGCCATTGCCTGTGCCCAAGAGACCATGGACCCATATCTCTATGGATTTTATTTCCGACCTCCCTGTTTCTCAGAGAATGACCGTTATCTGGGTGATTTGTGATAGGTTTTCCAAGATGATACATCTTGTGCCATTACCTAAGTTGCCTTCCTCCTCCGAATTGGTGCCTTTGTTCCTTCAGCACGTGATTCGGTTACACGGCATTCCTGAGAACATTGTGTCTGACAGAGGAGTCCAGTTTGTTTCCAGATTTTGGAGGACTTTTTGTTCTAAACTTGGTGTTCAATTGTCTTTCTCCTCTGCTTTTCATCCTCAGACCAATGGACAAACTGAGAGAACAAACCAGACATTGGAGACTTATCTGAGATGCTTTGTGTCTGCTGATCAAGATGACTGGGTCTCTTTTTTGCCTTTGGCTGAGTTTGCTCTTAATAATAGGGCAAGCTCTGCCACTTTGATGTCTCCATTTTTCTGCAATTTTGGGTTTCACCCTCGATTTTCTTTGGGACAGACGGAGGCTTCTGTCTGTCCGGGTGTTGACTCTGTTGTGGAGCGTATGCAGCAGATTTGGGACCAGGTAGTGGAGAGGTTGTCCCTCTCTCAGGAGAAGGCCCAGCGGTTTGCCAACCGGCATAGGACTGATGGTCCTCGGTTTAAAGTGGGGGACTTGGTCTGGTTGTCCTCAAGAAATATCCCTATGAGAGTTGCATCTCCTAAGTTTAAGCCTAGGTTTATTGGACCTTATAAGATCATGGAGATTCTTAATCCTGTTTCCTTTCGTTTACTTCTTCCAGGGACATTTAAGATCCATAACGTGTTCCACAAGTCCTTATTGAAGAGGTTTGTCGAGCCAGTGGTTCCTATGGCTGCGCCCCTGACCCTGTTTTGGTTGAGGGCAATCTGGAGTATGTGGTTGAGAAAATATTGGATTCTCGTTTTTCTAGACGGAAACTCCAGTATTTGGTTAAGTGGAGAGGTTATGGTCAGGAGGACAATTCTTGGGTGTTTGCTTCGGACATCCATGCTAGGAGACTGATCCGTGCGTATCACAGAGCTCAACCTGACCGACCTGGTTGCACAGATGAGGGTTCGGTGACCCCTCCTCAAGGGGGGGTACTGTTATGAATGTTTTAGAAATGAATTCTGAGCAGAAGCTCCCTCTGGTAGTTGCAAACAGTACTGAACCATTCAATGAGGATTGGCAATCAGGGATCACGGACTGGCTGGATATAAGGGAGGTTCCCCCCATCATGGTTGCCGGTGATCAATTGTTCTTGTCTCAACGTTGTTTCCTGGTTCACTTGGAAGCTTGCTGAGTCTTGCCTCTTCTCCTGCTCTCAGATAAGATATTTTCTGTTTTTTGTTTTTGTGCTTGCTATTTGTATATTTCTCTGCATCTCTGTGAGGTTGGCCAGGTTCCCCTCCCCGGGGGGTTGGTCTCCTCTCGGTTCCTCTGGAGCCATTGTTGTTTGTTCATTTGCCTTTTCCAGTTTTTTTTTCTGTGGCTGCGGCTTAGTTTTGTTACACCAGAGAACTAATTTAGGTGGTAGAGGTCGTGTGATCTGAGGTGTTTTTGCAATTAGTAGCGTTGTTTTTTTTTAGGGTTTTTTTGGATTGCAGTAAGTATCCTTCCTATCCTTTTCTGTATAAGTCAGATTGGGCCCCAGCATTTGCTCATACTATTTTCTGTCTGTGTCTGTATTTCCTCTTGTCTAACCGCCATTACATGTTTGGGGGCTTCCTATGTTCTTTGGGGATCTGCTCCAGGGCAGATAGCTTTCCTCTTTCTATCTTTAGGTGTAGTTAACCTCTCAGGCTGTGACGAGGCGTCTAGGACCAACGTAGGAACGCTCCACGGCTGCCTTTAGCTGTGGTGGTTAGTCAGGGTACTGCAATCCAGTAGATTCCAACCTCTCTGGTGTATTGCCGTTTTTGCCTGCTCTCCTCAGCTACCAAAACATAACACCTTCTATTTACTAGTTGCCATTGTTAGGTCTGTGAGGTGTAGGCCTGAACAGGCCTTTTAGGATATCAGATGATTGCCTGATTGGATGGAGCTTCGATCGAGGCCGGATGGTGAGATGAAATGACACAGGAGACGATTGTCTTGTTCTGATGCCAAAGTCATCTGACTTTAATCACTCCCCCAGCCAGCTTATATTGACAGCTGAACTGGGCGTGCACATACATTAGGTAATGGTGTTTTTCAGGACATATTAGCAAATCATTTATTACAGTAAATACATTTTGTCACGTACCATAGTTTATGTCAAGTTGACCAACTAATTATCTATCTAAGGAATTCACTAGTCATCAGGTCTATCCTTTGATGGACCCCCAAACTGTCGTCATTAACAGTCATAACTTTATTACTTTACTGATTGATTGTAGGTTTGATCGTCATTCACCTATGCTCATTATTTTCTATTCCCATCATTAAGGTGATATTACTCTGATTATCTCATAGTCCACAAGAATATGTCTCGTTGGCTAACCTTTGATACATGTCATGTCATGTTGCTAGCTAAGTCAGCAAATAATGTCTTAGTGGAATATAGAGAACTGATTTCTTAAAGGGATTATTGTATGAGAATATATAAAAGGGTATCAGAATATAGAAGGGTCTCCTGAATTCCCTATCAGTTCCCCCTTTTTGAGAATAGATATGACTCTACCCTGAACCCACAGGTATGTCAAAGGCCTAGTGCCAGTGTCGGACTTCCTAACCATTTCTTCGGCCGAATTCCCCATAGGTGAGCGAGATCATATCTTTTTCTCAACTTCATTGGTTTGTTATGTGAAAGAAAAGAATCTCAATTGTATGTGCATGATTATACTAGTAAGTACATGTGTTAATCATTTGGTGCTACCTTATGTCTTCTACTGTTAGTGATGTATTTGCTGAACTATTATTTCTGGTAGTGCACCTCTATCATACTTTATGAATCTCTGTTGACTATAATCAATATACTTCATTCAGTCCATATTTTTCTCAAAATCAAATCTAATATGAATTACAGTCCTAAAAGTGTCACTTCGACTCGTCCGAGCCGTCTGTCCTTTGTAGGGTGAGATTGGCAGTATCATCAGAAGCAGGATCATCCTTCTTTCGGTCCACAACTTTGCAATGGCTGGCATGGATCCAATTTGGTCTTCCTTCAAGTTTTACTGAAGTGGCTGTAGTGAGGAGGACTTGAAAGGGACCATCAAACCTTGGCTCCAATGGTTTCCTTGTGTGTCTTTTTACCACCACCCAGTCTCCAAGCTGTAGAGAATGGGCTCCTTCTTGACACTCTGGGTCTGGAATAGAGTCAAACACTTGTTTATGCACAGAAGAGAGCCTCTTTTGCAGGCCCTGGACATAAGAGGTGAGAGTGTCACACTGCAGTTGCAGTAACTGTGGAAAATACAGTTCTAACCTAGGGGCTGACCCAAACAAAACCTCAAATGGTGAGAGCTTAGTCTTCCTATTGGGCGTGTACCTAATAGAAAAGAGAGCTAAAGGCAGACATTCTGTCCAAGGTTTTCCCAATTCCTCACTAGCTTTCTGAATTTTTAGCTTAAGGGTACCATTTAGCCGTTCAACCTTCCCACTTGCTTGGGGTCTGTATGGGGTGTGAAAAGCCTGTGTCACCCCTAACATTTGCATGGTCTCCTGCATTACCTGTCCGGTGAAATGGGTACCTCTGTCGGACTCTATGGTTTCAGGTAGTCCGAACCTGCAGAAGACTTCTGACATCAACTTCTTTGCAGTGGCTCTTGCAGTAGCTTTTGGCATCGGGAAGGCTTCTGGCCAGCCTGAAAAGAGGTCAACACACACGAGCACGAATTCATACATTCCTTTTTCATTTCTCTAGCTACTTCTGCCCAAGCCCTTGCTTGTGGAACCAACTTATTGTCAGTGATCCACCCCATACTCATTGCTAGAGCCGCTTCCCAGAGGGAAGAATCTAGCGGCTCACTCTGCATCCCTAAGACTCTCAATAACTTCCTTGAATCCTTCACTGCAAACTTTCCTTTCCGTCTCTCCACTATCTCCTGTGCTGTGTAACCCTCTTGGTGCTCTGAACTTTGCCTATTACCCATTTCTGCCTGTGTTTTTTCTACTCTGTCACTCTCTCTCTCTATCTCTGGTTGATGTCTACCTTGCTCTGTGTCCACGGTGTTATTGCGTGTCCACTTCCCCGTCCTTATACCTCACCCTGATTTATAAATAAACAAGTTGAAAGGACGTGACATATACTTCCTCCCCTATTTATACCTGGGGATATATTAATGAAGTGCTTTTCCGTGACCACTCCTATTCCAGTGTCACAGCACTTTACCTTACGACCCGTCACCCAGAAATGGCACGTTCTCAAAATTGAGTCCGGCGTACTTAGCAAATCTATATATCAACCAGAGAGCAAACCCCAATAACCACAGGCAGGCTAAAATGACCCAAAGCTGTTCAAAATCTTCTAGCACCATGAAAATAACATAAGCACAAAACAAGACTGGAGATAGACAGACTTACACCATAAAGCAAAAGCACAGTTCCTTTCAGTCAGTGCACGCACTTTTGCAAAACCTTTCACCAATCACTTCACTTGCAGCTTCCCCAAATATTGGCTAGACTGCCGTAAACCATACACCTTCAGCACAATATTATGGGTTCAGCTTATCTCTTTCTTACAGATGTTTTCTATGTGTTTTTCACTTTTCTAAAATGTGCCTCTCTCATATGACCAATCGAGCAAAGGTCAGTCTTTTACTTCCTTATCTAAGTGGACTCCCTCATAAGTATGTGTTTCCATGGTCAGGAAACACAGCGCATTTGACGGAGTGGAAATTCCGCTCCGTCCTAAGCCCCGCCCCTTTCTGACACGCGTTCTTTCCGGAGGTGTTCAGGACACCTCCGGAACACCTCCGGAAAGAACGCAGGGCTACATAGCCCTGTGCTAAATTCCGTTACGCTAGGACATGCTGCGGTTTGAAAAGACGCGCAGCATGTCCGGATACGCAGGTCTTCCGCCTGCGTGTTGTTACGCATAGTGGAGACGGGATTTCTTGAAATCCCCTCCACTATGCTGTAACATCTGGACGCTGCGTGTTTGGCGCTGCGCCAGCGCACAGCGCCAAACACGCAGCGTTTCCTGACCGTGGAAACTCACCCTAACATTCAGGATTCTTGTAAAGAAATCCTTATCACACACACAGTTTAGTTAACTCATTCACTGCATGCAAGGAGTCTCATATCTCAATCATTCTCTTACAGACACAGTTATTCAGTGCACACTACAACAGATAACATATAACAGAAATTACAAATAATCAATCAATCTGATATGCTGTCTATGGTTCTTTGTCAAACAATATGAGCTGGTAATCTAGAAAGACACGGCTATAACGTACCCAAGGTCCGGTGTGCAAGCTGTAGGGCCGAGGGAGACACAGAGTGTTTGTAAGAAGAAAATTTCTTACCTTCACCGGTGATGTTTACTGTGTGTTTTCCTCGGTCCGCAGTGCGATTTGCCGGGTCTCGGATACTGGGTGTGTCCTCTGTTGAACCAGCCCCAACGTAGGGACGCCAGATGTCAGGTCTGTGAGGTCTAGGCCTGAACAGGCCTTTTAGGATATCAGATGATTGCCTGATTGGTTGGAGCTTCGATCGAGGCCGGTGTCACGCTGTATAGCAGATATATATATATGTGATGTAAGTAATCTATATCAAATGGGCAACATACTATATAACATGCGCATAGATATATGATAACATAGAATTACCTGACAGAATGTCCAGTGGGTCAATACGGAATCCGTTATACGCTGTCTGCGGCTAGAGGGTGACCGGGGTCTATGCTGACCCTACACTGGGGTCCTAACTAATCCCTCTACCTGGAGGTACTGTTAAAGGTACAGAGGTCCAGGCCACCAGCGTAAACCCTGTCTCCTATCAATCCCTGCCAACTGTAATCTAGTCCTAAGAAGGACCCTGATTACCACCAAAGGGAATGAACAGGTAACGGTTAATGAACAGAAAGACATACAAGACAGACAAGAAATAAAGTAAATAAAGTCTTACATACAACACTCACACACAGTAGGAACACCTAAGGTCTCAGAGATAAACTATAAGCTGTAAGAGTAAAAACAACTAAGGAATTCTTAGCTTAAATATTCTCAGAACCGATCCAGTCTGCTAGACTACATGAATGCTTTCACCGGCATCTAACAAGCAGACTGGCAGGTATATGAAGGAATCTAATTAGAACATAATCAAAAGCAGCCGGGCGAGGCTGGACCTAGTCTTAGCAAAGAGCTAGGTAAAATTAACTCCCTCATTACCAAACACAAAGAAACAGCAACTCAGCTGTGAGAAGTCAGAGTGTGTAATCGCGACGATCCTCGTGGCGATACACCCATGACAGTACCCCCCCCCTCTACGAGGGGACTCCGGACCCTCAGGGCCAGGTCTGCCCGGGTGAGTTGTGTGAAAGGTCCGAACCAATCGATCTGCGTTAACATCAGACGCAGGGACCCACGTCCTCTCCTCAGGACCATACCCCCTCCAATGAACCAAGTACTGAAGGGATCGGCGACTGAGACGTGAGTCAATGATTTTCGACCCATGAAATTCCACGTTATCATTGACCACCACTGAAGGAGGAGGTAGAGGTGACGGTATGACTGGTGCCACATACTTTTTAAGTAATGACTTGTGAAACACATTATGAATTTTAAACGTAGGAGGGAGGTCCAGACGAAATGCCACAGGATTAATTATGGAACTGATCCTGTACGGCCCGATGAATCTGGGACCCAACCTCCAGGAGGAAACTTTAAGTTTTATATTCCTGGTAGACAACCAAACCAGATCGTTCACCTTCAGATCTAGACCAGAAACTCTCCCCCTATCAGCCATCCGTTTGTAACGGTTCCCGTAACCTTCAGTCTTAACCGATCTGGAACTATCAGTCTCCCTGGAAGTCCCACAGGGGCATCCCCCTGAGCCCCCAATACCTCCCCCTCAAGCTCAGAGCATACAGCTGACACTACAACTCCCTCCTGAGGAATAGGAACCGGATCATCCGTCTTCCCGGCCCCTGGGAAAGTACGAGATAAAGCATCAGGAAGCAACTTTATTGAGCAGTCATATGCACGATGAGGAGGTAACTCTTTACACCCCTCCTCTGAGAACATCTCCCCAAAGTCCTCCAGAAAAGGAGACAAAGTCCTAGGCACAACCGCACCGATGACCGTGCTCATGCAGTTATTCCTGCAAAATTCACCCCACTGGCTTATCTTTCTGGATTGCCAATCAATCACTGGGTTATGTTTAGCCAACCAAGGAAGTCCCAACACAATAGGAGTAGGTAGACCCTCCAACACATAACAAGACAATTGCTCTTTATGTATTGCCCCTACTCGAAGATCTATGTTATGAACAGCTTGTACCAAGCTACCTTGACCGAGAGGTCTAGAATCAATAGAGACTATAGGGACCGGTTTGGCCAATACACTCAGTTGCATACCATGCACCTGGGCAAACCGAGCATCCACCAGATTAGCCCCGGACCCACTATCAAGAAAAACAGAAATCCTCTCAGTTCTAGTACCAATCACCACCTCCGCAGGCACGAGAAACTGAGAGGGATTTGGGGACAAAATACACACTCCCAGGTTAACTCCTTTGCTCAAAGAGGCCCGGGATGGACACCCCCCAACAAAATGTCCCTCTCTCCCGCAAAAGAAACACCTTCTAGTCTTGCGGCGCACCGCCGATTCCCTCCTACAAAAAGATGTCCCTCCCAACTGCATGGGTTCCTCAGAACAGACCAGGGGAACCTCAGTATAAGGGACTTTAGTAGTAGGTGGAGTCATCACGGGAGGCGGAGTTACCTCGCGTCTTCCCCGAATTCGTCTATCAATGCGAATAGCGAGGGCCATAGCAGCCTCCAGTGATGGAGGAGAATCATACTGAGCCAACACATCCTTTAATTTGTCAGACAACCCTTGACAAAACTGGCTCCTAAGAGCTGGGTCATTCCACTGAGTATCTGTTGCCCATCTACGGAACTCAGAAGAATATTCCTCCGCTGGACGATTTCCTTGCCGTATTTTACGTAACTTTGCTTCAGCAAGGGAAACTCGATCCGGATCATCATATACCAGACCCAGGGCAGTAAAAAATCGATCCACTGACTGGAGATCTGGGGAGCCTGGAGGAATGGAGAACACCCAAGCTTGAGGGTCCCCTTGTAAGAGTGAGATAACAATTCCCACCCTCTGCTCTTCACTCCCAGATGACCGAGGCCGCAGCCGAAAGTACAATTTACATGCCTCCCGGAAAGTAAAAAATTTGTCCCGCCCACCAGTGAACCTGTCCAGGAGAGCAACCTTAGGTTCAGATCTGGTTTGCTCCGGGGGGGACAAAACCTTGGACTTAATGTCTGCAAACTCCATGGACAACCCCTGCAACTGCCGGGCCAGCTGGGCTACTGGATCCATGACAGCTGGGGAGAATCTTTAGTATGGGCCGGTGAAAATGTCACGCTGTATAGCAGATATATATATATGTGATGTAAGTAATCTATATCAAATGGGCAACATACTATATAACATGCGCATAGATATATGATAACATAGAATTACCTGACAGAATGTCCAGTGGGTCAATACGGAATCCGTTATACGCTGTCTCCGGCTAGAGGGTGACCGGGGTCTATGCTGACCCTACACTGGGGTCCTAACTAATCCCTCTACCTGGAGGTACTGTTAAAGGTACAGAGGTCCAGGCCACCAGCGTAAACCCTGTCTTCTATCAATCCCTGCCAACTGTAATCTAGTCCTAAGAAGGACCCTGATTACCACCAAAGGGAATGAACAGGTAACGGTTAATGAACAGAAAGACATACAAGACAGACAAGAAATAAAGTAAATAAAGTCTTACATACAACACTCACACACAGTAGGAACACCTAAGGTCTCAGAGATAAACTATAAGCTGTAAGAGTAAAAACAACTAAGGAACTCTTAGCTTAAATATTCTCAGAACCGATCCAGTCTGCTAGACTACATGAATGCTTTCACCGGCATCTAACAAGCAGACTGGCAGGTATATGAAGGAATCTAATTAGAACATAATCAAAAGCAGCCGGGCGAGGCTGGACCTAGTCTTAGCAAAGAGCTAGGTAAAATTAACTCCCTCATTACCAAACACAAAGAAACAGCAACTCAGCTGTGAGAAGTCAGAGTGTGTAATCGCGACGATCCTCGTGGCGATACACCCATGACAGCCGGATGGTGAGATGAAATGACACAGGAGACGATTGTCTTGTTCTGATGCCAAAGTCATCTGACTTTAATCACTCCCCCAGCCAGCTTATATTGACAGCTGAACTGGGCGTGCACATACATTAGGTAATGGTGTTTTTCAGGACATACTAGCAAATCATTTATTACAGTAAATACATTTTGTCACGTACCATAGTTTATGTCAAGTTAACCAACTAATTATCTATCTTAGGCTACTTTCACATTTGCGCTCGGGCGACCTGCGCCTATCTGCGCACGGCCGCCGCTAAGCTCCGCCCCCGGCCGCGCCTCCTCCCGGCGGCTCCGCCTATGGGCGCATGACGGCGCATGCGACCTGTGTACCCTATCTTTATCATTGGGTACGCAGGCCGTGCGCAGTATGCGATTGACTGCGCATGCGTCCTTTTTGACGGTGCGCCGAGCGCACTAAAATGCAACATGCTAAATTTTGGTGCGCTCGGCGCAGCGTCAAAAGGACGCATGCGCAGTCAATCGCATACTGCGCACGGCCTGCGTACCCAATGATAAAGATAGGGTACACAGGTCGCATGCGCCGTCATGCGCCCATAGGCGGAGCCGCCGGGAGGAGGCGCGGCCGGGGCGGAGCTTAGCGGCGGCCGTGCGCAGATAGGCGCAGGTCGCCCGAGCGCAAATGTGAAAGTAGCCTAAGGAATTCACTAGTCATCAGGTCTATCCTTTGATGGACCCCCAAACTGTCATCATTAACAGTCATAACTTTATTACTTTACTGATTGATTGTAGGTTTGATCGTCATTCACCTATGCTCATTATTTGCTATTCCCATCATTAAGGTGATATTACTCTGATTATCTCATAGTCCACAATAATATGTCTCGTTGGCTAACCTTTGATACATGTCATGTCATGTTGCTAGCTAAGTCAGCAAATAATGTCTTAGTGGAATATAGAGAACTGATTTCTTAAAGGGATTATTGTATGAGAATATATAAAAGGGTATCAGAATATAGAAGGGTCTCCTGAATTCCCTATCACCATCCACGACATATAAAAAGATCACTTCCCCGGTCGCAATTTTGCCGCGTCAACCGTATTGTTTCAGACCCGCACCTTAAAGCAACCAGACTTTGTGATATGAAGACTAAATTTCAAATTAGAGGCTATCCAGAGTCTCTATTGTCTTTTACTCCTGAAATGAATAGAAATATGGAGACAGTCCCTAAGAGAATTGCCTTCGTTAATACCTACGATCCGTTTATGCACCTCTTCCATAATATTATACGAAGACACTGGCCCTTATTATCCTCTTCCTACCCCGACATAGCCAAATTCCAATCAGGACCACTCATATTTCACAAGAAATCTCCAAATCTCTGTAACCTTTTGGTTAGAGCTGATATAGGAGGTCAAAAATTGGGTGGGACTCAGACTTTATTCAGGTCACAACGGAAAGGAACATTCCCATGCTTACACTGTTTACAATGTTCCAATATCACCAAAGGTGACAGTTTCACTCATCCTCTCTCTGGCAAAACCTTCCCTATCAAAGGCTACTTCAATTGTGACTCCTCATTTGTGATATACCTTATTAAATGCCCTTGCGGTCTCGGATATGTTGGTGAGACCACCCAACATATCCGAGACCGCATTTCGCAGCATAAATCCACTATACGTTGCAAGAGGCTTTTATTGCCAATACCCGCCCACTTTATTTCAAGTGGTCATAACATATCACAATTACGATATCAAATTATAGACCATGTACCATTGGCGCGCCGGGGTGGTGATAGAATCGCAAAATTGAAAGAAAGTGAAGCCTTTTGGATATATGCCTTACAAACACTTGAACCACATGGTTTAAATAGGGAGTATGAGGTACTCCATTGACACCATTATTATAATCTCATTTTATTCTGATTTATGCCATTTTCTGTATATGTATGATTATTAATATAAAGGTATATTAAGAGGACTCTCAAGTCTAAATATTTTTCTATTAATATAAAATAATTTAACTTTATTGTGAATGCACCATCACTGTATAATTATAATTTGACTCTCTATTTTCTCTTTTTATTTCCCATGGACTTGAAGGCAGCCTGCAGGTATTCACTTTCGGTGTCTTCCCCATGCCTTATAATGTCTTATAATCTCTTTATTATCTTCTGTGTTTCTCCATTTTCCCCTTTCTCTTATTTTATTTCTGTCCGTCTTGGTAATTTATTATAGATAACTTATCTCCTTATCTTTATCTTTTTTCCCTTCATTTTTTTCCCTTCATTTTTTAACAGCTATTGCATATATCCTTTCTTTTTCTAGTGTTACAAAGTAGTCACTACACCATGCATCTGCGCAGTTTAGCTCACTTCAGCCACATCATTCTAGCGCATGGACGCCTGCGCACTTTTACTAGTTCATCACAGTATGCCCCACTTCCGTCCTATTGGACGTATTGCGCATGCGCCGGCGTTCTGGTTTGTAATACCCACTTCCTGCTTTCACTTTGTGCCGCACTGCTTAAATAGAGGACGCTTCTGAGCGCCCTGCACACTACCTCTACAGCAGCCAGTTCCCTGACTTCCACATATATTATACATAAGGTTTGTACCCTATCTCTTTGCTTATCTGGTGTTCTCTTTAGATTTCATGGGTATTGATGATTTTCGTTCTCCCCTTTTCTCCATAGCACTTGCTCTTTATTTCTTGAAGGTGCACAGGTACCTATTCTCATATCACTGTTGTAAGCTTTTCAGGGGATATAGCTCTGGGATCGCCGTCCGGGTAGACAGAGTGGCACGGAAACAGTTCATTCACAGCAGTACTGGTGAAAACTGGCCGCAACCAGCTTTATTAAAGTCCACAGCAAACAGATACATAAAACAAATCATAAACAGAAGACCTGGGCTTGTCTAGCCACTTACTACACTTAGATAGATTTCCCTATCTATCCGGGTCCCGACTCTAACAGCCGGGGCCAAAACAACACATATGTTCAGCATTTACCAGCATGGAGGTTCACAGAGTCTCCTCCTTGTGTCTGAAGGCACCTTCAACGTCCAGACTTGAGAGAGCTCCCCTCCTATTCAGCAGCTATCCGCATGGATTCTCACAGAGACTACTCCTGTGTCCGGGGTACATCGAGCACCCAGACTGAGACAGCTCAAACTCCTGGAGACACCTTCTGTGCCTGGACCCCTCCTGTGTCCAGACTAAGCGAGCTCTCTGTCTGTATTCCCAGACACCTACTTCTGGTTTCCTAATTATCACCTGAGTGGCCACAGGTTTGAGCTGCAAACGTGTACTTGAATGGATGGTGTAATGACCTTTCTCCACCACTAGTTTACAAAGCCACACATTTCCCTTATACCATACAGCACAGTACCTAGGTGAAATGTACACCCCATTCGACACATATTCCTTCACTGTCTCACATATCCCCCCCCTCTTCTCCAGACCGGAGGGCTGGTCATCCAGACCGGAGGGTTGGTCAACAATCCAAAAGAGACAGTGAACTCTGGACCAGTCATGGTCATCATCAACTTCATCTTCACTACCGTCCATTTACCTTCCAAGGCCACTAGCATCCACACAGGATCCAGTCTCTGACCTTTCAGGCAGTCAGGCTTCACTCGGCCTCACATAAACGGTGTCCCCCACACCAGGGGAACAGGAAACAGGCCTCATCTGTCTCCAATTAAGCAGGATTTATATACCCTTACACACACAGGACCTGAGCTGATGTCATAGTCACGTGTTCAGACTTGTGTGTGTGTAAAAGGACCTGTGTGATGTCACAGTCATGTGACTAGTCAGCTGGGGGGAAGGAACATGGACAGTCAAAACACACACACTGAACCATTACCGGAACGCCAGCCAAGGGCTGCATTACCTATTCCCCCCCCCTTTTTTCAAACTTGTAGGGTTGAACACAAAATACATCCAATCACCTCAACCCCCAGTTCACACAGAGACCATGTACTTGTCCATTGCTTTGTTCAGCCCCCCGGAATATTAGTCAATGACATTCGCTCATTCCTTAGGGACCTACCGTCTGTCATTGTCACAGACTTCGTTCAGTCACATTTCCGGGTCGTAACCTTGTCAGGTCTCCCCTTCGCTCCCATCGGTCAATCGTAACCTTGTCAGGTCTTGCCTGGGTATCTAAGGTCCGGTTAGACTTCGTACTGTCCCGTACTCTATCGGGTCGTCTGTATGGGCCTCTCAAACCTGAGTTACTGGAGGTCTCACTACCTCTAAACCCACGCCCACTACCCTCAGTAGACGGCTGCCATCTTCTGCTGCTCAGATGATGCTGTCTATCTACTCGCTGTCTAGCGAGATTCAATTGTTCTACCTCTCGCAGGTAGGTCACACGGTACGCCACCAGCATGCGCACATATTCCAGACTTTCTTCCGTTCCTATAGCGTAGAATGACACCATGCCGTCTTCATCTGGTATCCAGTCCCGACAATCACGTGGACTGCTTACTTTCACCACACCAGACCTCTTCACCATCATCTGCATGGCTCGGCCATTTCTCCCAATTAGCTTTCTCACCAGAACATGAGGTACCCGGATAACCTTTTCCCGCAGACTGTGAGCATTTCTCATAAGCTTCAGTTGTCTAACGGCTTGTTCTGTCTTCAACCGGAGAAACCGCTTTGTGCGAATACATCGCCAGTGCATGTCACTTAGGATTGCCACCCTCTTCACTGTAACTTCGGTCGTGGACAAGACCACCAGCTGTTTAGCTCCTGAGGTCGAGTACACCTTACAGGCTCCCACGGCCTTCCTAAACGCTTCATGCACAGACTCACGGGTGCATTCTTCCCTCAAGTCCTCGGGTACATCTACGAGGCACTTGTACCGACACGTTTCGGTCTCACCAGTGGTTTCCAGACGATCAACCAGCTCAGGGTTCAGGGACAACTGACTTTCAGCTTCTTCCCCCTTTACTCTTCTTCTGAACTGACTCACAGCTACAAATTCGTGAATTTCCGTCCTGACCACTTCCATTTCACATTTATCTTCCGTTACCACACTCTTAGCTCTCCTCAGGTCTATCTTCTCCTGGCCAAAGGGAGCGAGTGCAACGTGTTTGCCCTTTTCTTTCTCCAAGGAGGCCTTGTTCACCGAGTGACACTGTATCAGGCGACTTTTCAGCCCGAGAACTTCTTCCTCTAGTTCCGCCATTCGCCTCTCAGCTGCCCGTCTCTGAAGCTTCTCTTGCGTCCACTGGGCTTGTAACCACTCCTTGAGCTCCTTGATCTCGGCTCCGACATCCACCGAATCATCCGAACTCACATCACTCGAGGAAGTATCTGCTTTACACCTCCCATCTCCAGTGGCCAACTCCTGGCCCTGGTCTGTAGCTTCTCTGATGGACTCCTCCATCTTTTCCCGCTCAGCTTCCATTTGGCTGAACTTTTCCTTAAGGCACATCTCCGCCTTCTGGAGAGTATCACAGGACATCTGTAGCTCTTTCACCTGAGCTTCTAGACCTAGGGTCTTTCTGCGCAGATCACCATTTTCATCACGGGTGTCCTGCAGAGTGGTCTCAACCACCTGGCGCATTTGCTCTGCATCCATCTTATCCTCTTCTAGTTTTCCTTTGACCCTGAGGAGATCCACATAATCTCTCTTCATCTGTTGCAGTTCCCTACTGCGGTCACCACACTCCTTCTTGGAGTCACACAGCTCCTGGTTGAGCTGTTCGCGCAGTCGTTCTAGGATTTGTTCACTTCCAGAAACTCCATCCTGCAGCGCCTCCTTCTCACGCTTCAACTGCAAAACCTCTTCCTTGATTTTGCGGCGGTCCTCTTTAATGGCAAAGAACATATTCTGCCACAGGATAACTTCCTCGTTGCTTCCTTCTAGGACTCGCTGGTCTGAGGATACGTCCTCCAGGTTTTCACATAATTGCAGCATGTCACTCTGATACTGCAGCCGAATAGGTTCCAGCTCTTGGCCATGACTGGCCCCCTCCTCTTCTACCTCTAAAGGAGAATCCACACTTGAAGCATAGGCAGACAGTACTACATTCTCTTCATTTTCATTTTCAGCGAGTACTACCGGAACAACCTTTTTGTGGCCCTTGCGCCGTCGACGACGAGAGGGGGACTCTCTTCCCTCGTCTAGCCTCTCCTGACTGACCTCACTTTTTACTTTCATAGTGTCCCAGTCAGCTACGGGGTCTGTGTCACTCCCCATGGTGTTGTGGACTAACAGGTCACCTCCCACTTTGACATCACCCCCTTCTACTGGAGCTACCCCGTTATCAACGGTCACATTGTCATTTTTAGGAGGTACCAACCCACCAACAGTAACAATTTTCAGTTTTCCACACTCTACACTCTTGTGAAAATCCGCCCCTTTTTAAGACTCCGCCCCCTTTTTAACAACCACACCGGCAGGGTAATTTTTACACAAAAAATCAGCAGTAGTCTTAGGACTCAGTTCACAACATCTCTTACCACCTCCCCGGGCACTCTGTGACAACACTGGCACCCCCGGAGAGTCCATAGAATGGTCCACTGCCGCCATTCCATACGGTGCCCACAGCTCCCGCACCATGTCCAGTTGCATGTCCAGTAGACATTTCGCAAATATGCGGTCCGACTTGTCAGACCCATTCGTTGCTCCGTTCACAGCCATCGCGGAGCACTGTTCCACACCAGAACTTCACCGCTTTCCCTTGAAAAAATCTTCGTGGCCCCGCCGAGCCACAGCAAAACTGGATTTGAGTGCGGCGACAATCTTCGCAACCCCGCCGAGTTGCAGCCAAAAACCGGATTTGAGTGCGACGACAATCTTCGTAACCCCCACCGAGTCACTGCAAGATGCCTTCGTGACCCCACTGAGTCACAGCAAGATGCTTGTATCCACACTCGTCGTCCATGCTGTCAGACTTCTCTGTCTCAACAATGGCAGTCTTCACTCAAGACATACACACTCCACAGTCTTTTCCACAGAAAATTCAGCTGTGCAGACACTTTTTTTTTTTTTTCCTTTGCAATGTCTATTAGGGCTACTGTCTCTTTAAGACTGCTCCAACAGACGTTTCTTTTGCTGACACACTTTTTTTTTCTCTGCTGCTGCTTCAACAGACTTCACCTTTATTGCTGTCTCTAAGCCACTGTGCTGCACGCACATTCCAGCACCAATTGTATCAGCCACTGTGCTGCCCCAGCATTCTCCGCCAATTGTAAGCTTTTCAGGGGATATAGCTCTGGGATCGCCGTCCGGGTAGACAGAGTGGCACGGAAACAGTTCATTCACAGCAGTACTGGTGAAAACTGACCGCAACCAGCTTTATTAAAGTCCACAGCAAACAGATACATAAAACAAATCATAAACAGAAGACCTGGGCTTGTCTAGCCACTTACTACACTTAGATAGATTTCCCTATCTATCCGGGTCCCGACTCTAACAGCCGGGGCCAAAACAACACATATGTTCAGCATTTACCAGCATGGAGGTTCACAGAGTCTCCTCCTTGTGTCTGAAGGCACCTTCAACGTCCAGACTTGAGAGAGCTCCCCTCCTATTCAGCAGCTATCCGCATGGATTCTCACAGAGACTACTCCTGTGTCCGGGGTACATCGAGCACCCAGACTGAGACAGCTCAAACTCCTGGAGACACCTTCTGTGCCTGGACCCCTCCTGTGTCCAGACTAAGCGAGCTCTCTGTCTGTATTCCCAGACACCTACTTCTGGTTTCCTAATTATCACCTGAGTGGCCACAGGTTTGAGCTGCAAACGTGTACTTGAATGGATGGTGTAATGACCTTTCTCCACCACTAGTTTACAAAGCCACACATTTCCCTTATACCATACAGCACAGTACCTAGGTGAAATGTACACCCCATTCGACACATATTCCTTCACTGTCTCACACTGTGTTTACCTGCAATCTACCTATCTAGCATGACGCTTAATATGTGAATGTTAAAAGAGTTCATGTTATATCTTACTGCGGTTTTCTTGCTGGATATATTATTACTCCATAATGTATTATATGTACATATCAGTTAGTCACTAGTTACTTTGTTTCTTTGTAAAAACCAACATGCTATATTATTTACTTTATACCTATGTGTTGCAATTTATTACCAACTGACTTTCAGCTTCTTCCCCCTTTACTCTTCTTCTGAACTGACTCACAGCTACAAATTCGTGAATTTCCGTCCTGACCACTTCCATTTCACATTTATCTTCCGTTACCACACTCTTAGCTCTCCTCAGGTCTATCTTCTCCTGGCCAAAGGGAGCGAGTGCAACGTGTTTGCCCTTTTCTTTCTCCAAGGAGGCCTTGTTCACCGAGTGACACTGTATCAGGCGACTTTTCAGCCCGAGAACTTCTTCCTCTAGTTCCGCCATTCGCCTCTCAGCTGCCCGTCTCTGAAGCTTCTCTTGCGTCCACTGGGCTTGTAACCACTCCTTGAGCTCCTTGATCTCGGCTCCGACATCCACCGAATCATCCGAACTCACATCACTCGAGGAAGTATCTGCTTTACACCTCCCATCTCCAGTGGCCAACTCCTGGCCCTGGTCTGTAGCTTCTCTGATGGACTCCTCCATCTTTTCCCGCTCAGCTTCCATTTGGCTGAACTTTTCCTTAAGGCACATCTCCGCCTTCTGGAGAGTATCACAGGACATCTGTAGCTCTTTCACCTGAGCTTCTAGACCTAGGGTCTTTCTGCGCAGATCACCATTTTCATCACGGGTGTCCTGCAGAGTGGTCTCAACCACCTGGCGCATTTGCTCTGCATCCATCTTATCCTCTTCTAGTTTTCCTTTGACCCTGAGGAGATCCACATAATCTCTCTTCATCTGTTGCAGTTCCCTACTGCGGTCACCACACTCCTTCTTGGAGTCACACAGCTCCTGGTTGAGCTGTTCGCGCAGTCGTTCTAGGATTTGTTCACTTCCAGAAACTCCATCCTGCAGCGCCTCCTTCTCACGCTTCAACTGCAAAACCTCTTCCTTGATTTTGCGGCGGTCCTCTTTAATGGCAAAGAACATATTCTGCCACAGGATAACTTCCTCGTTGCTTCCTTCTAGGACTCGCTGGTCTGAGGATACGTCCTCCAGGTTTTCACATAATTGCAGCATGTCACTCTGATACTGCAGCCGAATAGGTTCCAGCTCTTGGCCATGACTGGCCCCCTCCTCTTCTACCTCTAAAGGAGAATCCACACTTGAAGCATAGGCAGACAGTACTACATTCTCTTCATTTTCATTTTCAGCGAGTACTACCGGAACAACCTTTTTGTGGCCCTTGCGCCGTCGACGACGAGAGGGGGACTCTCTTCCCTCGTCTAGCCTCTCCTGACTGACCTCACTTTTTACTTTCATAGTGTCCCAGTCAGCTACGGGGTCTGTGTCACTCCCCATGGTGTTGTGGACTAACAGGTCACCTCCCACTTTGACATCACCCCCTTCTACTGGAGCTACCCCGTTATCAACGGTCACATTGTCATTTTTAGGAGGTACCAACCCACCAACAGTAACAATTTTCAGTTTTCCACACTCTACACTCTTGTGAAAATCCGCCCCTTTTTAAGACTCCGCCCCCTTTTTAACAACCACACCGGCAGGTAATTTTTACACAAAAAATCAGCAGTAGTCTTAGGACTCAGTTCACAACATCTCTTACCACCTCCCCGGGCACTCTGTGACAACACTGGCACCCCCGGAGAGTCCATAGAATGGTCCACTGCCGCCATTCCATACGGTGCCCACAGCTCCCGCACCATGTCCAGTTGCATGTCCAGTAGACATTTCGCAAATATGCGGTCCGACTTGTCAGACCCATTCGTTGCTCCGTTCACAGCCATCGCGGAGCACTGTTCACACCAGAACTTCACCGCTTTCCCTTGAAAAAATCTTCGTGGCCCCGCCGAGCCACAGCAAAACTGGATTTGAGTGCGGCGACAATCTTCGCAACCCCGCCGAGTTGCAGCCAAAAACCGGATTTGAGTGCGACGACAATCTTCGTAACCCCCACCGAGTCACTGCAAGATGCCTTCGTGACCCCACTGAGTCACAGCAAGATGCTTGTATCCACACTCGTCGTCCATGCTGTCAGACTTCTCTGTCTCAACAATGGCAGTCTTCACTCAAGACATACACACTCCACAGTCTTTTCCACAGAAAATTCAGCTGTGCAGACACTTTTTTTTTTTTTTCCTTTGCAATGTCTATTAGGGCTACTGTCTCTTTAAGACTGCTCCAACAGACGTTTCTTTTGCTGACACACTTTTTTTTTCTCTGCTGCTGCTTCAACAGACTTCACCTTTATTGCTGTCTCTAAGCCACTGTGCTGCACGCACATTCCAGCACCAATTGTATCAGCCACTGTGCTGCCCCAGCATTCTCCGCCAATTGTAAGCTTTTCAGGGGATATAGCTCTGGGATCGCCGTCCGGGTAGACAGAGTGGCACGGAAACAGTTCATTCACAGCAGTACTGGTGAAAACTGACCGCAACCAGCTTTATTAAAGTCCACAGCAAACAGATACATAAAACAAATCATAAACAGAAGACCTGGGCTTGTCTAGCCACTTACTACACTTAGATAGATTTCCCTATCTATCCGGGTCCCGACTCTAACAGCCGGGGCCAAAACAACACATATGTTCAGCATTTACCAGCATGGAGGTTCACAGAGTCTCCTCCTTGTGTCTGAAGGCACCTTCAACGTCCAGACTTGAGAGAGCTCCCCTCCTATTCAGCAGCTATCCGCATGGATTCTCACAGAGACTACTCCTGTGTCCGGGGTACATCGAGCACCCAGACTGAGACAGCTCAAACTCCTGGAGACACCTTCTGTGCCTGGACCCCTCCTGTGTCCAGACTAAGCGAGCTCTCTGTCTGTATTCCCAGACACCTACTTCTGGTTTCCTAATTATCACCTGAGTGGCCACAGGTTTGAGCTGCAAACGTGTACTTGAATGGATGGTGTAATGACCTTTCTCCACCACTAGTTTACAAAGCCACACATTTCCCTTATACCATACAGCACAGTACCTAGGTGAAATGTACACCCCATTCGACACATATTCCTTCACTGTCTCACACTGTGTTTACCTGCAATCTACCTATCTAGCATGACGCTTAATATGTGAATGTTAAAAGAGTTCATGTTATATCTTACTGCGGTTTTCTTGCTGGATATATTATTACTCCATAATGTATTATATGTACATATCAGTTAGTCACTAGTTACTTTGTTTCTTTGTAAAAACCAACATGCTATATTATTTACTTTATACCTATGTGTTGCAATTTATTACCAAGGTTGGCACTTTATTATTTTTCCTCCAAGTAATTATCTTGTATTTTTATTATTTCTAGAAACATAACCTTGATAAAGGCTCTTTTGCCGAAACGTCGGTGTTACTGTTCTGTGCATCCTTGGAAAAATAAATATATATTCTGCATTGAAAATGATTTGCCTCAGGTTATTCTCTAATTAAGAATACATTTTATTCATATTACTCAGCTTGGAGATAAAAAAGTCTATTTGAAAATGGTGCCCGCCGCGCCTGCGCAGTAGCAGCTATCGGTGTGTATAGAGATCCGATAGCTGCTATTGCGCAGATGCCGGCGGCGCCATCTTGCTAGAGAAGAAAAAAAATGTCCTCCTCCCCAAGATGGCGCCGCCCGCGCCTGTGCAATAGCAGCTATCGGCGATCTCCGAGAGCTGCTACTGCGCAGGCGCAGGTGGCGCCATCTTGGAGGAAGACTTTTTTTTCTTCTCCAGTAAGATGGCGCCGTCAACGCCTTTGCAGTAGCAGCTATCGGATTACAGCTATAGACACCAATAGCTGCTACTGCGCAGGCATGGCGGGTGCCATTTTCAAATTGACTTTTCTTTTTTCCCTAGCTGGATAACATCAAGAAAATGTATTATTGCCACACTAAACATGTGATTGTGCTGCAGAGCAGGTGTTGCGGCTGGCACCTGCCTGCAGAAGCGTTTTATGTCTCTTCTTCAGTATGTTAGGTATTCATTATGCAAACTAGGGGCAGGTCAGTGAGGGATCAGTGACCTGTCAGCAATCTGCATTATGAATATCTAGTCAGAGCACCATACACACCAACCTCGCCTTAGGGCACGAGAATCTCATTTACACAAAACTGAAAATAAAGATTAAAGAACAACCATAAGACGGATTTCACCAACCAAGGTATCATTTTATTCAGTATAATGGCGCCGACCTGACAGTGCGTGTAGGTTACTGTGCGCAATCCTGCTGACAGGTTCCCTTTAACAACAGCAAGACTTAGTGGCAAGTGTGTCTCATCATCATCTTCCTCCTTAGCCAAAATTTGCCATTCCCCACCGTCATCTTCTTGTGACCGTGGCTGCTTTAAGTTTTGTGCATCACTAAACAGCATGTCCTCCTGTCCCTGTTGGAGCATGCAGGTTGGGTGGCCACAATGAACAAAATGTTGTTGTAAATAGTTACTGGGAGGGGAGGAATTGCTACACAAGGACTCATCTGTTATCCGGCGGGGTCAGTCCAAGCCTGCCTGCATTCATTCTATGTGATTGCAAACTGACAAATCATGACGATGTATTCTCCTTATGAATGGGTAGTCCATTGACCACATGTGAGTGATTTTCTTACTTGTCCTGATCTGGCCTCTATGAATAGAAGAGAATTGAGAAAAACTGGATGAAAATAGTCAGTTTGTGAGTACAAGTAGGGAACCTCCACTGAGAAGGGAAATACAGGGGAATCGTGACAATGACTGCAAACTTTTTTTCTTAGATCGGACAACTTCTTTACATCATTCTGCAGCCAGCAATGTGTAGAAAAGCAAGGAGCCTTTAAAAGCCAAATTATGCAAAATAATAAAATGAATCCCAGATTCATAAATTGTTTTTTAGACCCAAATACAAGCATACAAAAAAAAAATCTGAAAAGATGTTCAATCCGTCAAACAAATAAACAAATCTAGAAATCTCCAAGTTTCCAAAATAACTAGAGAATATTCAGCTCAATGGAAATGTCTAGAATCGCAGACACTTTTGAATGTTGGATACTTTTACAGCACAATAACTTCCTGGCCCCTGGGACATTTTTTCCACATACACATGACCCCTCGAGGACTAGCCAGAGGCTCATATTCTGTCACGGTGGACAGTGCACATTGTTTTGTCCCATCTATATTTAGTAAAGTGAAATACAGATTGACGTGAAGCTGAACGCCCTCCATCACTAAGTTTTCTGACTGAAAAGTTCGATTTATCTTTACTGATAAATTACAAGATCAGGTGAAAGAGAAGTCAGATTCAGAAATTTGCTGACAAAAGGCCTAAAGATTTTTATCAGAAGCCATTACTTCATGTTAAAGGCTTATCCCCTCAATCATATCATTTTTTTTACAAAGCACAGTAAATTCATACTTTTATTAATATACAGACTATGCCCAACATAAAATTTATTTTTTGCACCTTTTTTTATCTCAATATGGCCCTTGGTGCATCCAGAAAGTATTCTTATGTGCAAAATTAAATTTCACAGCAGCACATGCTCCTCCTCAGTGCAGCAGATACCTCTCCCCTCTCCAGTGTGCTCCTGACTAGTCCCACCTCTCTCTGAGTTATCATCAAGCTAATCTAAGTGTCACGCACAGTGTGGGAATACTAAGTGCATTATGAAGGGATTAGGGGAAGGAAGCCCAAAAGCTAGGAAAGGGGGAGTGGAGACCCCTAGGCAGATCTAATAGCCAGCTGCCTACCCTACCATCCGTATATTGGTACCACACCAATCTCCGAGCAGGAAACATAAGCCCTGTATATCCCCAGAACTATTCCCTGAATAGGAAAGGGGGAAGAATGAACACTGGTCAGTCCCCACTGTACACTAAAGACAAGAAGGAAGACAAACAATGGGGGAGAAACTTAACTTGAGCAGACTCCAGTTAGGTAACACCAAACGTCCTTCAAGACCAACGGAGAGGAAGTAAGCCGACTGCTGTAGCTCTAAGCCTTCACATTGGAAAATGTGAATATCATCGGCAGCTCACTGAAGCAGACTGAGAGTCTATAAACACCCAGGTCCAGGTGTCTCAACTAGAGCCTGAGGGATGTTGGCACTGGGTCCGAAAGTCAAAAAGATTAAGAAGGCTTCTGCATTGCCAAAGGCAGAGACCTTCTGCAGCCAGATGCAGAGCGACTGTCTGTTGCAGCTCTCACCCCCATGACACTAAGGGTGAAATTCAACTTATGCTTCTGTGCACTGTTTGCTCCTGTACTCTGTCTGGTTGAATTTATCTTCTGCTATTTACATCAGTATTGCTGCCTTTGTGGTTCTACATAATTGTTAGCTGTAGCTGGTTATAGCAGAGCTGGACTTTCCTGCTTTCCTCCATAAAGACAGTGTAGAACTGTATTTGTTGCTTGCTGTTGATTAGTTTTAACTGTAAATGCTGTTCTTTTGATACATATAGAAGAAGATAATTATGTCATATGCATCAGTGGAGTTTCACATCACTGGTCTCTCAGCAGCAGGAAACAAACAGCTCTACTCCTTTCACCCACTGTACACAGTCCTATCCTGCAACACATCACTGTTATTTCCCCTCTATAAAGAGCCCCATTCTGCAGGGTATTCTTTCTGTCTGATGATCTATAGAGTTCCCATTATGCATTATATCTCTCCTCTCAGCCCCATGTATGCAGTCCATCCTACAGTACATCTCTCCTCTCAATACTATGTATACAGCACATCCTTCAATACATCTCTCCTCTCACCCATCTATATACAGCCCCATCCTGAAGTATATCACTCCTCCTAGTTACTGGCACACAGGCACACTGCTGCTTCCTGTTATGAGCTCTCATCACTGCAATGTGTGAGGCTCTGCTCTCATAAAGTAGAAGTCCTCTTTCCCCTCCATGCAGGAACGCTGTTTTACTCACCTCCCCGGTACTCGGCATGATCCCCGGCATGCTCCTATCTCCTGTTTATAAAGAGGCAGCATGAGCACATGGTAAATTCACCCAGCTAACAGCTGGGAGGCATTTAGTTAATGGGAGCACCTCCAAGGTCTCTCCCTGCCAATAACTGGGAGACATCCTGTATATAAGGCACCCTCCCCAATAGGGTGGTGCCGGAGCAACTCCTATAGTTCTGTGTTAGGTGGTTGGAGTGTATGCAACTGTATGTTGCTTGTTCCCCGATCCTCGTCTGTTAGAATTTCCCATGTCCTGTGTACACCATAGGTAGTCCTTGTTTCTTCTGACTACTTCGGTGTTCAAATCCCGAAACCACATTACGGTACCTGTACCCTGTGACTGCATCGGTGGTGTCTGAAACCCGAAGCCGCGTCTGTGGTACCTGTACCTTGGGGCCACATTGGCAGTACATGTCTGCCACCCTGGAAGCTGAATACCCATGCCAGAATGCTGAACCTGTCCCAGTGGCCGTCCTGTCTGCACAATGTGAACCTGTCCCAGTGGCAGTCCTGTGTGAAACTGTGCCAGTGGCTATTTTGGGTAAACCTGTTCCTCTGGCCGTCCTGTCTCAACCTGTCACAGTGGCCATCCTGTCTGCACAGTGTGAACCCTGTCCCAGTGGCTGTCCTGCCCTACTGAGAATCTGAAGTATCATCTCTGCCCTTTGGGGTCAGCAGCTACTGCTGGACGTTGTCCTGGAGTGGCACCTGGCAGCTACCTGCCACACAAGTCTGACCTCACCACTAGAGGCTCCAGTGAACACCAACATAGCTGCTTAATCACGCCCCTCCAGAAGTAAGTCCGGTCGGTGGCACAATGAGTCAACGACCTACTTGTGCCACCTAAGGACCATAACAACTGGGCTTTATGAAAATAATGTTAGAGCGAATATATCAACAGGTTTTTGCTATGTAATCTGAGGACTGCATGAGGTAAGGGTTAAAACACAGAATTCAATGATGTCACATGTCAAGCTGGTTGCTGTTGTTTACATACACTGAAGGCTTTATCACCTGGTGATTATCATTGCTGGTCATGACTATCTGGCTCACGCTTGCAAGTCAAACTCCGACCATCCTGTGATAAGCACCTCATTGTCTATGGACAATATATACAGAGCCTGGAGTGGGCGGGGGCAGCTTTCTGAGCTCTGCTGCATTTCTAAATCTAAAAAGCACTGATTGTGTTAGAACAGCTGCATCTAGTAATCTAAGTGATACATCGTTGGATTCAGCTTCTCTTTGCCTACATTATGTTACTCTCAGATGAGGTAGCAAAAACATGCTGACAAATTCACTCTAAGGTTATCTTCAAACATAGTCAAAAAACTGTGGGCTTTTGATATGGATTTGCAGGCAGAAAATCAACAGTGTATTACAATTGCTGAAAGGTGGTCGAACATTTTAGAAATCTCATCCACATGAGAGTAAAAAAGTCAGTGTGGAAATTGGTATGCTTTGCAAATTTTATATCCCCAGCACGTTAATTTATTATCCAACTTTTTGCAGTGCATCGAGTAAAATTGCCTACAAATCTGCAAGACTTTCTGTGTGTAAAACCTGTATTTTGTTGCAAATTCTTAGTTAAAATCTATTGGTGGATTTACGGTAAAAAATTTAGCTGGAAATTTGGACCTACCCCGAGGCTGCATGCACGCAGCTGTAATTTACATATTTCCAAATGGTTCTGTGAAGTTCTCACACAGACCAAAAATACAGCAGTGTGAATGTAATTTTAAGCTTCTCAGCTGGGAAGCAGCCATGAGGCAGTGAAATGATGAAAAATACATAACAATGTAATAATGTGAGAATTAGAAAACAAACATTTATCCAGTTTGATGAACATTAATAATGAATTATCCATAGCAGAAATACAGCTACAAAGTGAAGATTTTATGGGTGAATGCAGATCTCGCTGGAGTGGAAGACAATAAAGGATTTATAAAAAACAGAGAAAAAAGATGTTACCCACAATGCTCGGTTTTCTAACGTTCATCAGATGAAATTGGTTACGGTATAACATCAAACATTTTAGTTATTGTTACTACAATTACAAATTAGGCACTTCTATCAAACAACAGTATCTAAACAGGTTAGTACTAATGGCTTTAATGGACAACTGTACTTTCAAGTAATATTTTCAGAAAAAAACTCTCCTATGTGTGTCCAATATATGATTTGTATCCTCAGTTTTCACCATATTCCCCTCTGCAGGCTCTAGATCTTAATTTGCAGTTGACTCTGAGCTGGTGGGAGGAGAATATCTGCTATGATGTCTCCGATACACAGCACAGCATACAGAGAAAGCATTCCTGCTCTTAATTCCATTTTATAGGACACAGAGACAAGCAGCAGCAGTACGGCAGTATGGAAAAAATTATACTGCAGCGATCAGTGTACTGATGATTTGAGTTCAGCCCTGAGGTGAGGTAAAAGACTTGTTAGAAAGCTCAGCACCATCAGTGTCTATTTATGTCTGTTTACTCACTGTGCTTTTGTTTTTTTCTCCCTCTCTCACTTCTCCTTATGGTACAATGGGCTGTGTCACATGACAACACAGTAAGCTCTGCTCCATACTTGTCTGGGAAAGATTTTTTTTGAGGGATTATTAATATTAAGAAGGCAAAAAGAGAGCGGAAGAAGTGTCTTAAAAGTTGGAAAGAAAGCATGTTTCTTTGATAAGATATATTGCAAAGTTTCTAACATTATTCTGTAATGTTGATTTATGCAAAATGTATTTAACTGGTGGCCTCCATGACTTTTGCATGTAGATATTGATCCTCAAATTTGCATGCTTCTCCATATAGCAAGGGAATACCAAATCACAGTTGTACAGTCATGGCCAAAAGTTTTGAGAATGACACAAATATTAATTTTTACAAAGTCTACTGCTTCACTTTTTCTAATGGCAATTTGCATATACTCCAGAATGTTATAAAGAGTGATCAGCTTAACAGCAATTACTTGCAAAGTCAATATTTGGCTAGAAAATGAACTTTATCCCCCAAAACACATTTCAACATCATTGCAGCCCTGCCTTAAAAGGACCAGCTAACCTCTTTTCAGTGATTGCTCCATTAACACAGGTGTGGGTGTTGATGAGGATATGGCTGGAGATCAATCTGTCATGATTAAGTAAGAATGACACCACTGGACACTTTAAAAGGAGGCTGGTGCTTGGCATCATTGTTTCTCTTCTGTTAACCATGATTATCTCTAAAGAAACACGTGCAGTCATCATTGTTATGCACAAAAATGGCCTAACAGGGAAGAGTATCGCAGCTAGAAAGATTGCACCTCAGTCAACAATCTATCGCATCATCAAGAACTTCAAGGAGAGTGGTTCCATTGTTGCCAAAAAGGCTTCAGGGTGCCCAAGAAAGACCAGCAAGCGCCAGGACCGTCTCTTAAAAGTGTTTCAGCTGCGGGATCTGGCTACCAGCAGTGCAGAGCTTGCTCAGGAATGGCAGCAGGCAGGTGTGAGTGCATCTGCACGCACTGTGAGGCGGAGACTCTTGGAGCAAGGCCTGGTCTCAAGGAGGGCAGCAAAGAAGCCACTTCTCTCCAGAAAAAACATCATGGACAGACTGATATTCTGCAAAAGGTACAGGCAGTGGACTGCTGAGGACTGGGGTAAAGTTATTTTCTCTAATGAATCCCCTTTTCGATTGTTTGGGACATCAGGAAAACGCCTCATTTGGAGAAGACAAGGTGAGCGCTACCACCAGTCTTGTCTCATGCCAACTGTTAAGCATCCTGAAACCATTCATGTGTGGGGTTGCTTCTCAGCCAAGGGAATCGGTTCTCTCACAGTCTTGCCTAAAAACACAGCCATGAATAAAGAATGGTACCAGAATGTCCTCCAAGAGCAAATTCTCCCAACCCTCCAAGAGCAGTTTGGCGATCAACAATGCCTTTTCCAGCATGATGGAGCACCTTGCCATAAAGCAAAGGTGATAACTAAATGGCTCAGGGAACAAAACATAGAGATTTTGGGTCCATGGCCTGGAAACTCCCCAGATCTTAATCCCATTGAGAACTTGTGGTCAATCATCAAGAGACGGGTGGACAAACAAAAACCTAAAAATTCTGACAAAATGAAAGCATTGATTGTGCAAGAATGGACTGCTATCAGTCAGGATTTGGTCCAGAAGTTGATTGAGAGCATGCCAAGGAGAATTGCAGAGGTCCTGAAGAAGAAGGGTCAACACTGCAAATATTGACTTGCTGCATTAACTCATTCTAACTGCCAATATAAGCTTTTGTTACTCATATGTTTGCAATTATTATATTTCTGTCTGTGATAAAAACATCTGTCAAACACACATAAAAACCAGAGGGCAGCAGACCATGTGAAAATATAATATTTGTGTCATTCTCAAAACTTTTGGCCATGACTGTACCTAGTACCAGAATTTATCTCTTATCCATGGGATAGGGAATAACGTAGTCATCGCTGGCAGTAAAATTACTGTTCCCACCGCTGAATGAACCAGAGGTCCAGCATGGGCTCCTCCACTTCTTTCATTCTCCATGACACTTCCGGTGCTCTACCTCAATTTTATTCAGATGGGAATCTGCAAAGATCTATTTTCACGAACGGTGGGGGTCCCAGCTGACAAACCGCCAGTCAGCATGCTTTCCAATATTCTATGAATAGGGAATAACTTTCAGATTTGGTAGAAACCATATAAACCCCATGTTTGTCTAAATAAATAATTCTGACTGTAAACCAGGAAGCTTCAGTGGGTTAAAGTCTCTTGAGTTCTTGAAACAACACAATCCCTGTACTCTAACAAAACAGTCTCTAAACTCTTACTTTATTCATAACTTCGCTACAGCAGGTGTGTACTGCTGCTTACAAACATATCAGTAGTTATGCTGTTTCTCAAGCTAAATGAGTGCTCCTTGCAGTCTCCGACTCTCTGATGCCCTTTCGGACTCTACTGATCTTGAGTCATGTGACCAACCCGCAGACTCCACTATCTTCTCATCAGCAGTTGTTTTTCTCATCCAGGTGGGATACTCAGCTAAATATGTGGAATATTGGTTGTCAAATTAAAATCTGTCTAAGAAAAAAAGAGGAGGATTTGTATGGTTGTATGTTAGTATGATATCTATTGTAAATTCTATAATAGGTCAGAAACCGGACAGTATAGTCCTCCATATAGTATTATGGGGAACACATAGTGCTCCATACAGAATAAGGAGCCCAATATATTAGAATCATAGAATCATAGAATCATAGAATGGTAGAGTTGGAAGGGACCTCCTGGGCCTTCTGGTCCAACCCCCTGCTCAAAGCAGGATTCTCTAAATCATCCCAGACAGATGTCTATCCAGCCTCTGTTTGAAGACTTCCATTGAAGGAGAACTCACCACTTCTTGTGGCAGCCTGTTCCACTCATTGATCACCCTAACTGTCAAAAAGTTTTTTCTAATATCTAATCTGTGTCTCCTCCCATTCAGTTTCATCCCATTGCTTCTAGTCTTTCCTTGTGCAAATGAGAATAAAGATGATCCTTCTACAATGTGACAGCCCTTGAGATATTTGTAGACAGCTATTAAGTCTCCTCTCAGTCTTCTTTTTTGCAAGCTAAACATTCCCAAATCCTGCAACCGTTCCTCATAGGACATGGTTTGCAGACCGGTCACCATTCTGGTGGCTCTTCTCTGAACTTGCTCCAGTTTGTTGATGTCTTTTTTAAAATGTGGTGCCCAAAACTGGACACAGTATTCCAGATGAGGTCTGACCAAAGAGGAGTAGAGGGCAATAATGACCTCACGTGATCTAGACTGTATGCTTCTGTTGATACATCCTAGAATTGCATTTGCCTTTTTTGCTGCTGCATCACACTGTTGACTCATGTTAAGTCTGTGATCAATTAGTATACCCAAGTCTTTTTCACATGTGCTGTTACTTAGCCCTATTCCTCCCATTTTGTATATGCTTTTTTCATTTTCATTGCCCAGATGTAGTACTTTGCATTTTTCCCTGTTAAAA
>JARQOD010000002.1:41586360-41636700 GCA_033576555.1 Oophaga sylvatica | reverse complement strand
GCGCGTTCGCTCCACAGTTCTCACATTTATCAGGTGGTAAGTAAGCTTTCTTGTAAGCATTGTTCCTTTAATGTGTTTTTAGCTTCATTAGTTTGCCACCTTTATGTTAATGGTTTTCTTCTTTTTCAATTATAGACGTCTCTTCAATCAATCTATTCCACTCACTCTCTGCTCATTTATATTCTCTTTGAATTTTAATGAGAGATTTTGGGAATACAGAAATAGCAAAAACAAAATGAATTGGGGAGACAGACATTTTTCTTCCTCGGGGGTTCGGAGATGTTCTGGAGTAGTTAAAATAATGTAGTAGTGGAAGATAGCCATGGTATTTTTTTGCATTATTATATATGGCCAACCTTTTAGTATGGGATCTAATTTTTAATGGAACATTAGTTAGATGAAAAATCATAATCAATCCCTACTAAAAATTATATTTTATTTAGATCCAAGATTAAAATGACCAAAACTATTGGTTCACACCAAAAAAAAAACAGAAAAGAAAAGAAAAAATGGGGTCAAAAAACTTTCCCAGATAAAAACAATGGGGAATTCTAGAAGTCCCTGAAATGTAGCCTAAGCTCACACCTTCCTGGCTGCGGAGGTTGGCACTCTAGGGGGGAACGTTGTGGCGCCCCCGCTCAACGTTGACTAACCCTAGGGACACTGATACACCCTACAGCCACTAGGGATACCCTCTACCCAGATAACTAGAGGGACCCCTACCAATAAACATAGACCAATCCTAAGTCTAAGGGAACCCTAGACCCCACAAGATAAAAACAATAAAAAATAAACACATTAGGCAATCTATAGGGCTCTAAGAAATATAATGTCTAGATGATTGAAATATTATTTATTGAAGTGCGGGTTGCACCTTGCGAATCAAGAGGATAATGGTCATTGGCATTCCAATGTCTGGGAATATTGCAAATTATGCATCACTTTTCCACTCATTGATTTATAACAGAGGGACTATACTCTCCCTCATTGACATCAAGAGACTGGAGAGTGGAAGAGGTACAACAGTCTTGTATCAAATGTGTCACTAATTGCCTAATGTGTTCGTTTTTCATTGCTTTTATCTTGTGGGGTCTAGGGTTCCCTTAGACTTAGGATTGGTCTATGTTTATTGGTAGGGGTTCCTCTAGTTATCTGGGTAGAGGGTCTCCCTAGTGGCTGTAGGGTGTATCAGGGTCCCTGGGAAAGTTTTTTAGCACATTTTTTCTTTTCTTTTTGTGGTCTGTTTTTGTGTTGTCACTGCTTTTTGGTATGAACCAATAGTTTTGGTCATTTTAATCTTGGATCTAAATAAAATATAATTTTTTGTAGGGATTGATTATGATTTTTGGTTTTGAGACCCTATATGCATCTTGTTTTTGATTTATAACATTAGTTAGATGATCTATTAGGGGATAAGGGACAGACGGTGTTAGGCCTCTTTCACACATCAGTTTTTTGCAATCAGGCACAATCCGTTCAATTTGTAAAAAGACGGATCCAGCGTAGATTGTAAAAAACTGATGAGCCGGATCCGGTTTTTAGCCTAAATTCGTCGTGAACTTTTGAACCCGGAAAATGTATTGTACGCATGTCTGGTACGGAGAGAGAGAGAGAGTGAGAGAGAGACCAGGCATGCGTAGATGAAGAAAACGGAGTCTGGTGTCCAGATCAGTGCTATGCCTGATCCGGCACCCATAGACTTGTATTGTATGACCAAGCCTGAAGTGCCATTTCAGGCGCTATCCGTTGTTTCCGGCAGAAAAAAAGAACGTTACATGATGCGTCCTGTCCGGCCGCCGGAATTAAAATCTATGACGGATCCTGCAGAAAACGGATGAAACGCAATGACATGTGGCGCAAATCCGGCGCTAATGCATGTCAATGAGAAAAGGTGGTAAAAAAAACGGATACTTTTTTTCAAAAACTGCCGGATCGCGCCTGAAGGCGAAAAACTGATGTGTAAAAGAGGCCTTAGGCTCATTGCCATTAAATGCATCATCTGATTTTGAGGGTCCACCTATGGTTTATACAGAACATGAACATGTCCAATTAGTAGAATTGCAGTTCTAATCAATTATTTGTGAATCGGTCCATAAGAAATACCCTAAAATCACCTTATAGGCTCCAAAATCAATTTCAAATGTTGTGGTCTTTTGCTGGACCTTTGAAGTCTATCACCTTACCAAAGTTAGATCGATCAAAGGTACCTGGTTACTGGGATGAGTTGGTGGGTGAGAAATTAACTGAAGTTAAGAAAACATAGGACACATCAGTATATGACACATAGAGGAGGCTACAACTATGTTTTCTGGGCCCCATTTTCAGATGCCCCTGTAAACTCATAGCAGTAAGCAGCCACAGTTGGATACCTGTTATCTATTTTTACTGTCTTTTTTCCTTCATGTTTGACTATGTTCCTTCCTTATACTAGATTTGTACTAGACCGTTTATTACTCTTATCACCAACTAGTAATGTTTTTTAGATAGTAGCAAGGTAATGGGCATTTATCTACTAAACACTGATGACCGGTACACCAAAACAAATTTGGAAGTAATTAAGGAATCAATTTTGTCAAACATTGACATACACTTGCCCATGCTGAGAGGTCCAATATTAGTTAGTTACAATTTATTATTTTGCCTCCAATGTCCTAGAGCATTATACTTGTCCAAGAGCCAAACTAGGGCACAGTCAGAAGTGTGTTTCGGGAGGGTATGTACCGTAGGTTAAAGCTCCATAGCGAAATAACATTGTCCAAGATTTCCATCAATTGCAGGACGAATACTACACTAGTCACGATGCTGCATTATTCTGATTGCTGCTCTGAGGCAACAGTGACAGTTTTTTTCTAGTTGATAGTGATCAATGCTTCCATGTCGCTGAAGGAAAGAGCTAATTGATAGAACAACTTTTAGTTATTGATAGAGCCACTGTGTAAATTTTCCCTATTGTGACATGGGAATATTTTTTAATATTACCAGCATGAAAAAAACTGAAGTTGAAGCAGACTTTTGGAAAAACCATGAAGAGGACGCCATCATGAAAATGCAACAAGTGGCCTCACCCTTAAGGCTCATGCAAGTGATCATATCACAGTTTTATGTTTTGGTAGCTGAGGAGGGCAGGAGCAAAAAAAACACTGGTCTGGGACAAACAATTTCCCAACAGGGTAGCGTTCAGGTTTATCCTCCTGAAATTCCTCCAGAGCCAGTCTCAAATTGGGCGAGATAGCGAAAAGAACCACACCTTCCTTCAGAATAACAGCAGGCTCAGTTACCTCAGGAGAATCCGCAAAGAAACTCCTCGAGAGGGCATCCGCCTTAACATTCTTAATGCCCGGGAGAAAAGAGACCACAAAATTTTTGTGAAAAACAAGGCCCATCTGGCCTGTCTAGGATTAAGTCGCTTGGCTGATTCGAGATAAACCAGGTTCTTATGGTCAGTGAAGACCACCTCCTGATGTTTGGCTCCATCCAGCCAAAGTCTCCACACTTCAAAAGCTCACTTCATAGCCAATAACTCCCGATTTCCCACATCATAATTACGTTCAGCTGGGGAAAATTTTCGATAGAAGATGACACAAGGGTTACTCTTAGAGGTCTCTGGATCCCTTTGGGACAAAATGGCACCTGCACCAATCTCAGAAGCATCAACCTCCACCTGAAATGGTAGAGAAACATCAGGCTGCCGCAGAACAGGAGCAGAAGTGAATCTCCGCTTAAGCTCCTGAAACGCAGAAACTGCCTCAGGAGACCAATTCACTACATCAGAACCCTTTTTGGTTAAATCAGTCAGTGGTTTCACAATACCAGAGAAATTACCTATAAATTTACGATAAAAATTAGCAAAACCCAAAAATCTCTGAAGAGCCTTCAATGTAGTAGGTTGAACCCAATCACAAATGGCCTGCACTTTGACCGGGTCCATTTCAATAACAGACAGAGACAAAATGAATCCCAGAAATGAAACCTTCTGTACGCCAAAAATACATTTTGATCCTTTCACATACAGTGCATTTTCTCTCAAAATCCGGAATACCATCCGAACATGTTCCACATGAGAATCCCAGTCATTGGAAAAAATTAAGATATCGTCCAAATAAACGATCAGAAATTTATCCACGAAATCCCTGAAAATATCATTCATAAAGGATTGGAAGATGGAAGGGGCATTAGTGAGCCCAAAAGGCATCACTAGGTACTCAAAATGCCCCTCTGGGGTATTAAACGCCGTCTTCCATTCATCACCGTGCTTGATGCGAATAAGATTATACGCCCCCTGAGGTCAAGCTTGGTAAACCAACTAGACTTTTCACTCTGGAAAACAGGTCAGAAATCAAGGGTAACGGATATTGGTATTTAACAGTGATCTTATTCAGGAGACGATACACGGCCTCAATTAACCATCCTTTTTGGCCACAAAGAAAAAGCCGGCGCCCAAGGGTGAAGAGGATGGTCTGATATGACCCTTCTCCAAAGACTCCTTGATATAAGATCACATAGCATCATGCTCAGGTACAGATAAAATAAAGAGCCGACCATTAGGAAATTTACAACCAGGTACTAACTCAATAGCGCAATCGTAGCTCCTGTGAGGAGGTAAGGATGCAGACTTACTCTCACTAAACACATCAGAAAAATCAGTCAAATAGTCAGGGACATCTTGAGACTCGGGAGAGACAGAAAATGCAGGAGTGTCAGTACGAACACATTGGCAACCCCAACTGGTCAAAGACACAGATTTCCAATCCAAAACAGGATTATGAGTCTGTAACCAAGGAAAACCAAGTACAATAATGTCATGTAAATTATGTAACACCAAAAATTTGCAATTCTCTTGGAGGTCCAGGTCAACCCGCATTATCACCAGGGTCGAAAACTGGGGTTTATTCTCCGCCAAAGGGGTAGAATCAATGCCCAGCAAAGGAATAGACTTCCGCAGGGGTATCATGGGAAAACCACAACGTTTGGCAAAATCAAAATCCATCAGGTTTATAGCTGCTCTTGAATCAACAAAAGCCTGAGCCGAAAATGTGGACATGGAGCAAATCAAGGTAACAGTCAACAGAAATTTAGTCTGAACACTACCCAAAACAATTGAGCGCGCAAAACGTCTTCCCCGCTTGGGGAAGATGGAATTAATATGAGAAGCCTCACCACAGTAGAAACACAACCTATTACGCTTTCGAAACTCATGATGCTGTGGCCCAGAAGTCACTCCATCACACTGCATGGGCTCAGGGGCTGGCTCGCAAGGCAACACAATCTCACGCATATTTCTGCGTTCACGCAAACGTCTGTCAATTTGAATAGCTCATGACATAGAGTCATTGAGACCAGAGGGAACAGGAAATCCCACCATAATGTCTTTTACAGTCTCTGCCAGACCCTTCCGAAAAGAGCTGCCAGAGCATCATCATTCCATTTAGTAAGGACTGCCCACTTTCGGAATTTCTGACAGTACAGCTCAGCAGCTTCATGACCCTGATTCAATGCCAACAAGGTTTTTGCAGCTTGATCAGTAACATTAGGTTCATCATACAATAACCCCAGAGCCTGAAAAAGCACATCAACATCATTCAAAACAGGATCCCTTGGTGTCAGGGAAAAGGCCCAATCCTGAGGGTCGCCGCGCAACAGGGAGATGACAATTTGAACCTGCTGTGCCTCGTTCCCAGAGGACTTAGGCTTCAAGGCAAAAAACAACTTACAGTTATTTTTAAAATTCAAAAAATAGGCCGATCCCCCAAAAATAAATCTGGCATGGGGATCCTAGGTTCCACAACCGGCAACCTAGCGAGATAGGTAGCAATACTCCGGACTTCAGCAGCAAGCTGATTCACACGATCGGACACATGCCTGACCTCCATTGGAGAAAAAATTTCTCCTCAGCCCCCAGACAAAAAGAGAGAAAAATGCAACAAACCAAAAAAAAAAAAAAAAAATTCTGACAACTTTTTTTCTCTGACAACTCTAACAACTTTTTTCTCTCTTTTTAATTTTTTTTTATTTTTCCCTTCTGTTGAGTACCATAGAATTTTCAGTATGGCCGGTGATTCTGTTATGTTTTGGTAGGAGGGCAGGAGCAAAAAACCGCAAAGGCAGCCAAACACCAGAGAGGTTGGTATCTAATAGGTTGCAGACCCCTAAACTAACCGCACAACTAGAAGCAGCCGTGGGACGTTCTTACGGTGCCCTAGATGCCTCGTCACAGCCGGAGAGATTAGCTACCCCTGTAGATGGAAAGAAGAAAGCTAACTGCCCCGGAGTAGAGCCCCAAAGTATTAGGAAACCCCCAAACGTATAATGGCGGTTAGACAAGAGGAAAACACGAACACAGACAGAAAATAGAATGAGCAAACGCTGGGGACCAAAACTGTCTAGGTAGGATAGTACAGGAGAGAATACTGTCTGCAACCCAACAAAACCCTAGGAAAAATTCCAACACTTCTGATTCCAAAAATGCTGAGACCACACGGTCTTGACCACCTATATCAGATCTCTGGTGTGAATACGCAGCTACCCAGCAGTAAAATATCACAAGAACTGAGCACAAGTGCAAATACAAAAAGGGGACCCGGCTAAACTCAAAAGCAAGGCAGCAAAAGCAAGGGAAGTCAAACCACAGAAAAAAAAACAGAAAGCAACTTATCTGAATGATAGCAGGAGACAGCAGGAAAGCAAGATGAATTCCAACCTAGACCAGGAAGTAACAATTGATAACCAGCGAGGATCATGGGAGGCCAGCTCACTTATATCAGGCCAGTCCGTCCCCCCTGATAACCATTCATCCATTGCAGGTGGTGAACTCTTGCTGTTCAACATAGGTTCAATACCCTCAGCAACCACCAGATGGAGCCTCAGCTCCGAAGTCGTCTGCAACACGTTCACAACATCACAGTGTAATATTGTGTGGAACCATAATTGGGGCACATAGGTCCTGTATTGTATCTTCATGTGGATCCAATTCCATACTGAGACATAGGGCCGACTGATCAAGACTGGCGCAACATACGCTTACGCTACACCAGCATTACTTGGCTACGCCCTCTCCCGTCCCGGCTCATCCATATTTTTACCCATTTTAGCTGAAATTATTTAACCATGAAAATGCCAAAATTTGTGACTCCTTGTTGTGTAAAAATATTTCTGGCATAAAATCTTTGATGTATCGGCCTCATAAAGTTTTTCGGTTCTACACATTCAAAAGAGAAAAAAAAAATCATGACATCTTCCCTTGGACTCTTTTGTATGAGGGTGTAAGGAAGCTTTGCTTCATATAATAAACTAGCTGTAGTACCCGGCTTCACCCGGGTTAATTAATAACTGCTGTTAGCTGTAACAAAATAGACTATGTTAACAAAAATTTATTCTGCACATAAAAATCACACACCAAAACGTGCGGGGGTTAAAATTTCCATTCAACACATAGCCTATGATGCTCCTGGGGTTGAGATGTGCGGGCATGCAAAATTTCATGCCCGTAAGTACAACGGTGCAGATTCCTATCCCGGGCCAAAATTATTTGCCGATTTGGAATGCGCGGGGTTAAAATTTCGACTCAAAACCTAGCCTATGACGCTCCCGGGGTCGAGACGTGCGGGTGTGCAAAATTTCATGCCCGTAAATGCAGATTCCTATGCCGGACATACACACAAGCATTCAGCTTTCTCCCCATTATGTAGATAGGGCCAAAATTGTTTGGCGATTTGGAACGCGCGGGGTTAAAATTTCGATTCAAAACATAGCCTAGGACGCTTTCGGGGTCGAGACGTGCGGGCGTGCAAAATTTCATGCCCGTAAGTGCGACGGTGCGGATTCCAATCCCGGACAAACATACCCACATACATACATTTCAGCTTTATATATTAGATGTTACGTCTAATAAATGAGCCATACTCTTGACGTTCAGCGCAGTACACGAGTCCTTCGCATGATGGTCCAATAATTATGATGTGGTAAGGTGAACAAAAGCAGTGAGGTTTCATATCTTATGCAAAATATTTGTCACCGTTTCTACTCCCAAAATATGCCTGACACTTTTTTTTTTACAGATTACCTCCAGTATTTGAAACTTCATCTCAATGGTTGTTGTGTACAGAATGGATACTTCTTCACATCTAATGTTGATGATCATTGCATCAGAGTCAGGGTGCAAAACAGAAAAACTGGACTCAAGTGCACGTGGTTTTACGAGTTTTTTGCTTCCTCTTTGTTGGTGTATTTAGCATAAAATTAATGCTTAAAAACGGTTTTTAACTTTGATGCTTTTGTAGCTTTTTGGGGGGTTTGTTGTACATGGGCTTCTCAATAGAACTTGAATAACTAGTAATAAAATAATAGCCTTCAAACACAGTCCTCTGTAAGGTCAATATATGCAATATATACAGTCTGGCAAAATATACAGTACAAGTAATAAACCATACAAGAAAGTGACTAAATACACTACATATATCAATGTGTAAACAATGACGTTTTATTCATAATCACAAATATCATAAAACGTAATTAAAAAGTGGAAAGGGTTATATGATTATTAATAAAAGATAGTGTATTAATCTTGGCATAAAAATAATCAATGCGACTATAGGATCTTTGATAACTCAAAATAGTAAGCTCAAATAATCCTAAATATACAAAGGAAAACAAGAATAGAAGTGGCACTCCCACCCGGTAAAAAATTAGAGAAAAACTAGAAATTAGAAAAAAGGAGGGATTTGAAAGTCCGTGTTGTCCAGCGACAGGCCCAAAACATCACTGCTCTAGAGGAGATCTGCATGGAGGAATGGGCCAACATACCACCAACAGTGTGTGCCAATCTTGTGAAGACTTACAGAAAACGTTTGACCTCTGTCATTGACAACAAAGGACATATAACAAAATATTGAGATTAACTTTTGTTAATGACCAAATACTTATTTTCTATCATAACTTGCAAAATAAATCTTACCAAATCAGACGAGGTGATTTTCTGGATTTGTTTTCCCATTTTGACTCTCATAGTTGTGGTCTACCTATGATGTCAATTACAGGACTCTCTCATCTTTTTAAGTGGGAGAACTTGCACAATTGGTGGCTGACTAAATACTTGTTTCCTCACTGTACATATATACACTGCTCAAAAAAATAAAGGGAACACTCAAATAACACATCCTAGATCTACAGTACAGACCAAAAGTTTGGACACACCTTCTCATTCAAAGATTTTTCTGTATTTTCATGACTATGAAAATTGTAGAATCACACTGAAGGCATCAAAACTATGAATTAACACATGTGGAATTATACATTACACTTTACAAAAAAGTGTGAAACAACTGAAAATATGTCTTATATTCTAGGTTCTTCAAAGTAGCCACCTTTTGCTTTGATTACTGCTTTGCACGCAGAAAAGGTGAACGGATGGATTCTACATACCTGGTTCCCACCGTGAAGCATGGAGGAGGTGGTATGATGATGTGGGGGTGCTTTGCTGGTGACACTGTTGGGGATTTATTCAAAATTGAAGCGGTGAGCGGTCCAGCTCACCCCAAACCATCTCGATTGAGTTCAGGTCTGGGGACTGTGGAGGCCAGGTTATCTGGCGTAGCACCCCATCACTCTCCTCCTTGGTCAAATAGCCCTTGCACAGCCTGGAGGTGTGTTTGGGGTCATTGTCCTGTTGAAAAATAAATGATGGTCCAACTAAACGCAAACCGGATGGAATAGCATGCTGCTGCAAGATGCTGTGGCAGCCATGCTGGTTCACTATGCCTTCAATTTTGAATAAATCCCCAACTGAGTCACTAGTAAAGCACCCCCACACCATCACACCACCTCCTCCATGCTTCACGGTGGGAACCAGGCATGTAGAGTCCATCCGTTCACCTTTTCTGCGTGCAAAGCAGTAATCAAAGCAAAAGGTGGCTACTTTGAAGAAGAACCTAGAATATAAGACATATTTTCAGTTGTTTCACACTTTTTTGTAAAGTGTAATGTATAATTCCACATGTGTTAATTCATAGTTTTGATGCCTTCAGTGTTATTCTACAATTTTCATAGCCATGAAAATACAGAAAAATCTTTGAATGAGAAGGTGTGTCCAAACTTTTGGTCTGTACTGTAAATGAATGAAATATTCTCATTGTATACTTTGTTGTGTACAAAGTTGAAAGTGCTGTCAACATAATCACACAAAAATCATCAATGGAAATCAAATTTTTGAACCAATGGAGGCCTGGATTTGGAGAGACCCCCTAAATAAAAGTGGAAACAAGTCTAAATGAAAATCAAAACAAGACAAAAATTAAAGTGGAAACAAGTCAAAATGATGCTCAGTATTGTATGTGGCCTTCACGTGCCTGTATGACCACCCTACAATGCCTGGGCATGCTCCTAATGAGGTTGCGGATGTTCTCCTGAGTGATCTCCTCCCAGACCTGGACTAAAGCATCCGTCAACTCCTGGACAGTCTGTGGTGGAACATGACGTTGGTGAATGGAGCGAGACATGCTGTCGCAGATGTGCTCAATCGGATTTAGGTCTGGGGAATGGGCAGGCGAGTCCATAGCTTCAATGCCTTCATCTTGCAGGAACTGCTGACACACTCCAGCAACATGAGGTCTGGCATTGTCCTGCATTAGGAGGAATCCAGGGCTAACGGCACCAACATATGGTCTCACAAGGTGTCTGAGGATCTCATCTTGGTACCTAATGGCAGTCAGGCTACCTCTGGCGAGCACATGGAGGGCTGTGTGGCCCTCCAAAGAAATGCTACCTCACATCATTACTGACCCACTGCCAAACCTGTCATGCTGAAGGATGTTGCAGGTAGCTGGTTCACACTCAGCACATGTGACAGACGTGACATAGTCTGGAAACGCCATGGAGAGTCATCTGATGCCTGCAACATCCTTCAGCATGACCGGTTTGGCAGTGGGTCAGTAATGGTGTGGGGTGGCATTTCTTTGGAGGGCTACACAGCCCTCCATGTGCTCGCCAGAGGTAGCCTGACTGCCATTAGGTACCGAGATGAGAGCGACATCCATTTTTTATTTATCAAATGCTATAGCCTCTTTCTTGAAACCACAAGCTACGATTATCAGCACGTTTTTCAAAGTGATCATTGTTAGAACAAATATGTTTTAACCTGAAAAATTGTCTATTGGCAGCGGATTACTCACGATACTCTCAAAGCATGTGGCAACAGAACTTGTTTATTTAGGAACAATCAGGATCAATATATGATAAGCTTAATAGACCAGGAATAAATCATTTGTGTGTCTCTATCTGTGCAGCATCTACAGCAGGCTGCTTCTCTCATACACATACACAGGAAAACAGGAAATACAGTCACATGCTCTCCCTGTGTGAGCCTCTGGGAGTTTTTTTTTGTTCTAACTTTATAAACAGCATACAAATCTGGCAACTAAACACTCATAGACAGGAATGGAGTTGTTGTACCAAACATATTCCAACATTGTCCAACAGAGCTCACTCCAACATTGTCCAACAGAGCTCACTCTGTCATCTCCCTAACTGGTGGGCGGTATTAATCTTGCCACCGATCAGAAGCAGTGCTTGCCGTGCTGTCATGCACATGACAGTGTGGCAAACTATGGTTGATTACCCCCTTCATTCATGTGAGTGGGGTTCGGGTTTGGGTACTGTTTTGGTACCCAAACCAAACTTTTTTTTAACTGTTTGGCCTAACCTGCATGAAAGTAGAGATTATTGAACCTAAGGCAGATGGTATATCTCCAATTCAGACCTCGCAAGGCAGAAATCTAAATGTAATCTTTCCTATGCCATTTTTGGGACATCCAGTTCTAGGTAATGTCAGTGTTGTGCCAAATTTAAGCCACTTCTTGATGACTGTCTTCACAGTGTTACTGGTATAGCTAATGCCTTGCAAATTCGTTTGTACCCTGTTGCTCACTGAAAACTTTCAATGAGATGCCTTCGCTGCATTGTAAGTTGTTTATAGACCATGGCTTTTGCTTTATAATGTAATTAAGAAAATGTTAGGAAAATTATAATAGAATAGATAAACGTTATGTGTGATTAATCAGAATCCCTGTAAATGATGGCATTTGTTTGTTATGTATAGAGATGGCTGGCTACTCTTAGTTTGCTACTGTACACACCAGTTTTCTGTTTGGAAGTGACAGTCAGTCTTTTGTTATTTATATATTGGCTCTCTGACTGAGCACTCCACCCACCAGCCTGTGGCGGTTTAAATTGCAGCAGGAACCTACCTACCCATAAATGCAGGGTTCAGCCTGGGAGAAGATTCACATTATAAAGGTTCCCAGCAATCGGAGATCGCCTAGTCGTTGGTTGCTGGGCACCATGAATTGGCCAAATTATGTGCTAAGCATCTCCATTTTTGCTTATTATCTAGAGCTGTAATGCAATTCAAATTTCATACATTTCATGTTTACAGAGTGCAACTTTATTTGTTGTTATGAATAGAGATGGCTACTCTTAGTTTATACCTGTACACACTAGTTTTCTGTTTGCAAGTGACAGTCTTATGTTAGCTGTGTACTGACTACTATTTAACATGAGTGTAAATATGATTGCCTAATTTTGAATACAACCACATCTACAATTATACGAGGGTGCGACCACATTATTTTATTTTTGTTATTTTTAGTTCCCCCTTAAAATAATTTCAGTTGTTTTATCAATGAACTTGTACAGATGATCAATGGCATTAAAGATGGAAAAAGTTCTGAAATGATTCACCCAAAGGTGTTTACATGGTAAAGATTTCAAATTTTGCCATCACAGAATTGTCGGTGCTTTTCTATCCACCTCTATGACTCTATAACGTGAGGCATCCACCCTTGAGGAGTAATACGCCAAAAGCCAAAATCCCATTTTAAAGCTGTTGTAAACTTTTTGGTGAACAACATGAAAAACTATTTGAAAGTTTTCTATGATTACATCCTTAATCAGTTTAGTGTAAATTTGACAATCCCCAATGATAAAGCAACAAATGCTAATTGAAAGTAAAGAAAGTGATAATGAGAAATCTGCACGGAGCCTTTCTGATTATCATTCTCACTATGTGTTTTTGTCTATGTATGCAGTGAATTTCCAATTATGACCACATTTTCTATTAATTGGTTTACTTTCTACACGAGTGCATAGCACAGAAAAACTCCAAATATTTAAAAGAGCCAGACCTGTGTGGATAATCTACGGGAGTAAGGGAAGAAAGGTGTAAGTATAGATGTGTTTTGAATAAGAAAACGAGAGTAATCCAGTGTGTTAAAGAAAATTCCTGCCAAGTATTCGGAAATATTCATTCTGGCTCAAATAAGTAGGGCAATAACATCAATTCCCAACTTTCTCTACAATTCTGTGGGTTGTCATGGGAAGCAGTCCACAGTTTAGACTCTGTTTAGGATGGAAGGAGGCATTTTAACTGTGCTTGCCTACTCCAAACTAGCACTCTGCCATATTGCTATAGCTATAGGTCTCATGGGTCAACGAATGGTCAAGTGTCCCTGATATTTTATGACCCTTTCCCTATTGTTTTTGCCTGAGTGATCCTTCAAGTTTTTGCTATAAATTGTTTGATACTGCTTCTTCTATCTCTTGATCTTTGGCCATATCTACTGTGAGACAGTGAGAGTATCTGTGTTGAATGGGGTGTACATTTCACCTAGATACTTTGCTGACTGGTATAAGGGAAATGTATGGCTTTGTAAACCTAGTGGTAGAGAAAGGTCACTACACCTTACATTCAGTACACACTTGCAGCTCAGGCCTGAAACCACTCAGCTGTTAATTAGGAGACCAGAAGTAGGTGTCTGCGAACACAGACAGAGAGCTCGCTTAGTCTGGACAAGGAGTCCAGGCACAAGAAGGAGTCTCCAGGAGTATGAGCTATCTCAGTCTGGGTGCTCGATGTACCCCGGACACAGGAGTAGTCTCTGTGAGAATCCATGCGGATAGCTGCTGAATAGGAGGGGAGCTCTCTCAAGTCTGGACGTTGAAGGTGCCTTCAGACACAAGGAGGAGACTCTGTGAAACTCCATGCTGGTAAATGCTGAACATATGTGTTGTTTTGGCCCAGGCTGTTAGAGTCTGGTCCCAGGTAGATAGGGAAATCTATCTAAGTGTAGTAAGTGGCTGGACAAGCCCAGGTCTTATGTTTATGATTTGGTTTTGATTATGTTCTGTGTGCTGTAGACTTTAATAAAACTGGTTGCGGCCAGTTTTTACCAGAACTGCTGTCTCTGAATGAACTGTTTTCGTGCCACTCCGTCTACCCAGACGGCGATCCCAGAGCTATATCCCCTGAAAAGCTTACACTACCTTTCTACTGTTAGTACTGACACCCTCTCCTCTTCCCCTCTACTGCTCTTATGACCACTCTCTGCCTGCTTTGACCTGTGCTCTGTCGAACTATGATTTTTGATACTGCCTTGGTAACCCAACTTGGTGACTTTTAGGGGAAAAAGTGTGGCAATGTTTGGGATTTCCTGATGGAAAGTCCACATCCCCTTAATGGGTTAAAGAAACAAAAGAGAGAGGAAGTTGGAATGTGTTATCCCAAGAGGAAATACAAGGGGAGCACAAGAGGAAATACAAGGGGAGCACATGCGAAATTGGCTCACGTGAATGGATTATGACTACTTAGAATACATATGTAAAGGCAGGCACCATCAGCAATATTTATATGGGATCACCTAAATGCATATCCATTAATACCAAGACATACAAAGAGAGAAAAGACTATATGCACACAAAAGCGATCACCAAAAATCCACACATATGCCACACATATACAACTATGCTTATAGGGCAGAATTATTTAATATTTGTTGACTAATGCAGTGTGATATTAAGCGAGTCATATATTACCTTAAGGATACCTAAATACCATGTAATTTGCGCTTTATGGATACATGTATGCAGGGCCGGCTCCAGGTTTTTATGGGCCCGGGCGAAAGAGTCTCAGTAGGCCCCTTTAACACAGACCAAGATTCATGATGCTCAGATACGGCAGAGAAATATAGGTATAGTACAATGCCAAACACTTCACTTCTTCCATTACATGAGTGATATCTATTGTAAATTCTACAATAGCTCAGAAACCACCAAATCCTCACAGCACACAGTACAGACTGGACAGTACAGTCCTCCATACAATATTATGGGCACCACATAGTCCTCCATACAGTTTTATGGGCCAAATATAATGCTCCATAAAGAATATTGAACCCCAAATAATGCTCCATACAGGATACTGGTCCCCATATAATGCTCCATACAAAATATGGAGCTCTCCTCTGCACTGTGCTGCGTTCTGCACTGTTATGGCTCAGGAAAGGGCGCTGTGGAAAGACTCCCCATTATCATCATCATTGCCTCCCCATCATTATCATCCTTGCCTCCCCATCATCATCAACATTGCCTTCCTATCATCATCATCGCCTCCCCATCATTATCATCATTGCCTCCCCATTATCATCATTGACTCCCCATTATCATCATTGTCTCCCCATCATCATCATTGCCTCCCCATCATCATCATTGCCTCCCCATTATCATCATTGCCTCCCCATCATCATTGCCTCCCCATCATCATTGCCTCCCCATCATCATCATCATTGCCTCCCCATCATGATTGCTTCCCCATCATCATCATCATTGCCTCCATATCATCATTGTCTCCCCATCATCATCATCATTGCCTCCCCATCATCGCCTCCCCATCATCATCATTGCCTCGTCACTACCATCACTGCCTTCCCCCACCACCATCACACATACAGCACCACACACAGACAGCACCACAGCACTCTCTCACATACACAAAGCACCGCACTACATACACACACGCAGGCAGGCACACACACACGCAAACACACACACACACACACTGACACACACACACCACATCTCACCTGTCCGGCGTCCGCACAGCAGGCAGTTCAGGCCGCAGCATTATCGGCGCCCGCACTTACTCTCTGCCACAGCCGGCCGCAGAATGATGACATCATCCAGCGGAGCTGCTGTGAGAGGAAGCGCGGGCGCCCTGCAGGCGCACCCTGGATCCCGGAGCTGAGGAGGCACGGTGAGAGGTAAGTATTGTGTCGGCTGCTGCTGGGGCCCTGAGTAAGGGGGGGGCGACATCGAGGTGCCCGACAGCGAGTGGGCCCCCGTCTGCTCAGGGCCCCGGCACTTGCTCTGGTACGCCGGGTGCTGACGCCGGCCCTGCATGTATGCTGGAATTTGCTGGGTGCACGTGCTATAAATCTGAGTTTTCTCAGTGTATCGTCCGTGATATGTGTGGCGCGTGCGCACTAAATAGTCTGATCTCTTGTAAAACGCTTGCGCACTGACTGCTTGCTAGTGATTACTCAAACTACGTAGAACTTCTGGAGTGAGTTTGCGGCACTGAAAGTAAAGGGGCTGAATAATATTGCACGCCCCACTTTTCAGTTTTTGTATTTCCACAAAAATTTAAAATAACCGATAAATTTCGTTCAACTTTACAATCGTGTCCCACTTTTTTCACCAAAAATTTACATTTGGTGTCTTTATGTTTGAAGCATGATATGTGGGAAAAGGTAGAAAAGTTCCAGGGAGCCGAATACTTTCGCAAGGCACTGTATATAACTGGGATTATGTATGGATAATCTATTCATATGAATTTTGATTATTGTATCAATTCTTGATGTTATTATCTGGCTGTTAGGAGTATTTTATTAACAAGTGGAAATTTATTCTTGGATCAAATAGGCAGTCCATTGTTTGGATGCTTTTTAAGTGTTTTTGAAATTCTTTTCTTAGCTCTCTAAATAAAGTTGATTGTTTTCTGGTGATCCCTTTTGTGTGCATATAGTCTTTTCTCTCTGTATGTAATGGATTATGACTAGGCGCAAATCCGTGACTCATATACCAGTGAGAGGCCACTGACCCACACATGGGAGGGAAGAAACATACTAAAATTCAAGAAAGAGAAAGAATGGTGGTCCCCAGGCACCGCACAGAAATGCTGACAATGGATTGCATTACCCGGATCTTTCTTCATACAAAACTTTTCAAAATCAGGTCGACCCGAATCGAAAACTCATTGTGTGAATAAAAATCTTGGTAGCATAATCCATTGATGAGTTAAAGGGAATATGTCAGCAGGTAATCGCGATGTAATCTGATAGCAGTATGACTTAGGTGCTGAGAGCCTGATACAAGGAGACCTTCAAGAAAAACCTGAAGACCCACCTGTTCCGACAAGCCTACAACCTGCAATGATCCTCAGTCTACTGAACCATCGCACGACCAGCTCTACCCTCTCCTAGTGTATTCTCACCCATCCCTGTAGACTGTGAGCCCTCGCGGGCAGGGTCCTCTCTCCTTCTGTACTTGTGTGTCCCTTGTCTAGCACATGTTTATTGTATCTGTCTATATTTTTCCCTTTTCATATGTAAAGCGCCATGGAATAAATGGCGCTATATAAATGTATAATAATAATAATAATGTATCGGTGTTTTATTAACAGAAGATTATCACTACAGGACTAAGTGTTGTGTGTCTCATAGTCAACTGCTCTATGTAACCCTGCCCCACCACTGATTGACATATTTCAGCTAATATACAGTGTGTACTGAAAGCTGCCAACCAGTGTTGTAGGTGGGGTTATGCAGAGCTCAGCATTCAGATCTCTACTAAATCTGCAACAGAGAAAACAGTGATTGCTAATGCAGCATTTTTTATCCACATCATCTTACACATGACGCCAAAAAAACGCTGAAATTTTGGCATGCGTTTGCGTTGTTTATGTGCATGCATTCGATAGGTCAATGTTTTTTCCAGGAGAATTTCCTTGACACAAGCCACGTCCAATGGGCATGTCTCATGGAAATTCTCCATATAGACCCTTGTACAGATGAAATCGTCATCTTTTGCTGCTGTATCCTGCTGCTAGATGGATCTTCGCATGGAGAGCTTATATCGTAATCTGGATTTGGATTTGAACTTGGCTTATGCCATTGCTGCTGTTTGTTATGAAGACAGAAAAAGAGAAAGACGGAGAAGTGTTATGTTTTGGTAGCTGAGGAGAGCAGGCAAAAACGGCAATACACCAGAGAGGTTGGAATCTATTGGATTGCAGTACACTGACTAACCACCACAACTAAAGGCAGCCGTGGAGCGTTCCTACGTTGGTCCTAGACGCCTCGTCACAGCCTGAGAGAATAACTACACCTAAAGATAGAAAGAGGAAAGCTATCTGCCCTGGAGCAGATCCCCAAAGAACATAGGAAGCCCCCAAACATGTAATGGTGGTTAGACAAGAGGAAATACAGACACAGACAGAAAATAGTATGAGCAAACGCTGGGGCCCAATCTGCCTAGACAGAAAAGGATAGAAAGGATACTCACTGCAATCCAAAAAAAACCCTAAAAAATGCCAACGCTACTAATTGCAAAAACACCTGAAATCACACGACCTCTACCACCTAAATCAGTTCTCTGGTGTAACAAACCTAAGCTGCAGCCACTGAAAAAACTGGAAAAGGCAAATGAACAAACAACAGTGGCTCCAGCGGAACCGAGAGGAGCCCAAGCCCCCCAGGGGGGGAACCTGGCCAACCTCACAGAAATGCAGAGAAATATGCAAATGGAAAGCACAAAAACAAAAAACAGAAAATATCTTATCTGAAAGCAGAAGAAGAGGCAAGACTCAGCAAACTTCCAAGTGAATCAGGAACCACAGTTGAGACAAGAACAATTGATCACCGGCAACCATGATGGGAGGGAACCTCCCTTATATCAAGCCAGTCTGTGAATCCTGATTGCCAATCCTCATTGAATGGTTCAGTAATGTTTGTAACCACCAGAGGGAGCTTCTGCTCAGATTTCATTTCCAAAACATTCACAACAGTACCCCCCCTTGAGGAGGGGTCACCGAACCCTCATTTGTGCAACCAGGTCAGTCAGGATGAGCTCGGTGATACGCACGGATCAGTCTCCTAGCATGGATGTCTGAAGCAAACACCCAAGAATTGTCCTCCTGACCATAAACTCTCCACTTAACCAAATACTGGAGTTTCCGTCTAGAAAAACGAGAATCCAATATTTTCTCAACCACATACTCCAGATTGCCCTCAACCAAAACAGGGTCAGGAGGCACAGCCATAGGAACCACTGGCTCGACAAACCTCTTCAATAAGGACTTGTGGAACACGATATGGATCTTAAATGTCCCTGGAAGAAGTAAACGAAAGGAAACAGGATTAAGAATCTCCATGATCTTATAAGGTCCAATGAACCTTGGCTTAAACTTAGGAGATGCAACTCTCATAGGGATATTTCTTGAGGACAACCAGACCAAGTCCCCCCCTTTAAACCGAGGACCATCAGTACTATGCCGGTTGGCAAACCGCTGGGCCCTCTCCTGAGAGAGGGACAACCTCTCCACTACCTGGTCCCAAATCTGCTGCATACGCTCCACAACAGAGTCAACACCCGGACAGACAGAAGCCTCCGTCTGTCCCGAAGAAAATCGAGGGTGAAACCCAAAATTGCAGAAAAATGGAGACATCAAAGTGGCAGAGCTAGCCCTATTATTAAGAGCAAACTCAGCCAAAGGCAAAAAAGAGACCCAGTCATCTTGATCAGCAGACACAAAGCATCTCAGATAAGTCTCCAATGTCTGGTTTGTTCTCTCAGTTTGTCCATTGGTCTGAGGATGAAAAGCAGAGGAGAAAGACAATTGAACACCAAGTTTAGAACAAAAAGTCCTCCAAAATTTGGAAACAAACTGGACTCCTGTTGTGAATGTGTTAGAAATGAATTCTGAGCAGAAGCTCCCTCTGGTGGTTACAAACAGTACTGAAACATTCAATGAGGATTGGCAATCAGGAGTTACAGACTGGTCTTATATAAGGGAGGTTCCCTCCCATCATGGTTGCCGGTGATCAATTGTTCTTGTCTCAACTGTGGTTCCTGGTTCACTTGGAAGCTTGCTGAGTCTTGCCTCTTCTCCTGCTCTCAGATAAGATATTTTCTGTTTTTATTTTTGTGCTTGCTTTTTGCATTGTTCCCTGCACTTCTGTGGAGGTCAGCCAGGTCTCCTCCGGGGGCTTGTGCTCCTCTCAGTTTATCTGAGCCACTGTTATTTGTTCATTTGCCTTTTCCAGTTTTTTCAGTGGCTGCGGCTTAGTTTTGTTACACCAGAGAACTAATTTAGGTGGTAGAGGTCGTGTGATCTCAGGTGTTTTTGCAATTAGTAGAGTTGGTATTTTTTAGGGTTTTTTGGATTGCAGTAAGTGTCCTTCCTATCCTCTTTCTTTCTAGGCAGATTGGGCCCCAACGTTTGCTCTTACTATTTTCTGTCTGTGTCTGTATTTCTCTTTGTCTAACCGCCATTACATGTTTGGGGGCTTCCTATGTTCTTTGGGGATCTGCTCCGGGGCAGATAGCTTTCCTCTTTCTATCTTTAGGTGTAGTTAACCTCTCAGGCTGTGACGAGGCGTCTAGGACCAACGTAGGAACGCTCCCGGCTGCCTTTAGTTGTGGTGGTTAGTCAGGGTACTGCAATCCAGTAGATTCCAACCTCTCTGGTGTATTGCCGTTTTTGCCTGCTCTCCTCAGCTACCAAATTATAACAGTATCACCGGCCAAACTGAAAATTATATGGTACTCAACAGAAGGGAAAAATAGTAAAAGGAAAAAGAAAAAGAGAAGTTGTCAGAATTTTTTTTTTTTCTCTGTTTGTTGCATTTTTTCCCTCTTTTTCTCTGGGTGCTGAGGAGGATTTTTTTTTTTCTCTCAATGGAGTTTGCACAATTGTCTGGCCGTGTGGATCAGCTTGCCACTGAAGTTCGGAGTATTGCTATCTATCTTGCAGGGTTGCCGGTTGTGGAACCTAGGATCCCCATGCCAGATTTATTTTTGGGGGATCGAGCTAAATTTCTGAATTTCAAATATAACTGTAAGTTGTTTTTTGCCTTAAAACCTAAGTCCTCAGGGAACGCAGCACAGCAGGTTCAAATTGTCATCTCTCTCCTGTGCGGCGATCCTCAGGATTGGGCTTTTTCCCTGACACCTGGGGACCCTGTTTTGAGTAATGTTGATGCATTTTTTCTGGCTCTGGGGTTATTGTACGATGAACCTAATGTCACTGATCAAGCTGAAAAAACCTTGTTGGCATTAAATCAGGGGCTTGAGGACGCTGAGTTGTACTGTCAGAAATTCCGAAAGTGGGCAGTCCTGACCAAATGGAATGATGATGCTTTGGCAGCCCTTTTTCGGAAGGGTCTGTCAGAGAATGTAAAAGATGTTATGGTGGGTTTCCCTGCTCCCTCTGGTCTCAATGATTCTATGTTATTAGCGATTCAAATTGACAGACGTTTGCGTGAGCGTAGAGGTATGCGTGGAATAGTGTTGCCTTGTGAACCAGCTTCTGAACCCATGCAGTGTGATAGAGTGGCTTCTGAGGCACAGCGTCATGAGTTTCGAAAACGCAATGGGTTATGTTTCTACTGTGGTGACGCCTCTCATGCTATTTCAGTCTGCCCTAAGCGGGGAAGATGTTTTGCACGCTCAGTTGTGTTGGGTAGTGTTCAGACTAAATTTCTGTTGACTGTTACCCTGATTTGCTCCCTGTCCACATTTTCTGCTCAGGCTTTTGTTGATTCGGGAGCAGCTATTAACCTGATGGATTTTGATTTTGCTAAACGTTGTGGGTTTCCCTTGATACCCCTTGGAAGTCTATTCCCCTACTGGGGATTGATTCTACCCCTTTGGCTGAGAATAAACCCCAGTTCTCTACTCAGGTGATAATGAGGGTTGAACCTGATCATCAGGAGAGTTGCAAATTTTTGGTGCTGTATAATCTGCATGACATTATTGTACTACGTTTCCCTTGGTTACAGTCTCATAATCCTGTTTTGGATTGGAAATCTGTGTCTGTAACCAGTTGGGGCTGCCAATGTGTTAATGCCAACACTCCTGTTTTTTCTGCCTCTCCCCAGGCTCAGGATGTTCCTGACTTTTTGACTGATTTTTCTGATGTTTCAGCGAAAGTAAATCTGCATCCTTGCCCCCCCATAGGAGCTATGACTGCGCTATTGAATTAGTGCCTGGTAGTAAATTCCCTAAAGGTCACCTTTTTAACTTGTCTGTACCTGAACATGACGCTATGCGGTCTTATATCAAGGAGTCATTGGAGAAGGGTCATATCAGACCATCCTCTTCACCCTTGGGTGCCGGTTTTTTCTTTGTGGCCAAAAAGGATGGTTCATTAAGGCCGTGTATTGATTATCGTCTCTTGAACAATATCACTGTGAAATATCAATATCCGTTACCCTTGATTTCTGACCTGTTTTCCAGGGTGAAAAGTGCTACTTGGTTTACCAAGCTTGACCTCAAGGGGCGTATAACTTTATTCTCATTAAGCACGGGGATGAATGGAAGACGGCGTTTAATACCCCAGAGGGGCATTTTGAGTACCTAGTGATGCCCTTTGGGCTCACTAATGCTCCTTCCGTCTTCCAGTCCTTCATGAATGACATTTTCAGGGATTTTGTGGATAAATTTCTGATTGTTTATTTGGATGATATCTTGATTTTTTCCAATGACTGGGACTCTCATGTGAAACATGTTCGGACTGTGTTCCAGATTTTGAGAGAGAATGCTCTGTATGTGAATGGATCAAAGTGTCTTTTTGGCGTACAGAGGATCTCATTTCTGGGATTCATTTTGTCTCCATCTGTTATTGAAATGGACCCGGTCAAGGTTCAGGCCATCTGTGATTGGGTCCAACCTACTTCATTAAAGGCTCTTCAGAGATTCTTGGGTTTTGCCAATTTTTATCGTAAATTTATTGGTAATTTCTCTGTTATTTTTAAACCATTGACTGATTTGACCAAAAAGGGTTCTGATGTGGTGAATTGGCCTCCTGAGGCATTCTCTGCGTTTCAGGAACTTAAGCAGAGATTCACTTCTGCTCCTGTTCTACGGCAGCCTGATGTTTCTCTGCCATTTCAGGTGGAGGTTGATGCCTCTGAAATTGGGGCAGGTGCCGTTTTGTCCCAAAGAGATCCAGAGACCTCTAAAAGTAACCCTTGTGCCTTTTTCTCTCAAAATTTTCTCCAACTGAACGCAATTATGATGTGGGTAATCGGGAGTTATTGGCCATGAAGTGGGCTTTTGAAGAGTGGAGACATTGGCTGGAGGGAGACAAACATCAGGTGGTGGTCCTCACGGACCATAAGAATCTGGTTTATCTGGAATCAGCAAAGCGACTTAATCCTAGACAGGCCAGGTGGGCCTTGTTTTTCACACGTTTTAATTTTGTGGTTTCCTTTCTTCCTGGCACTAAGAATGTTAAGCCGAATGCCCTCTCAAGGAGTTTCCTTGCGGACTCTCCTGAGTTATCTGATCCTGCTGTTATTTTGAAAGAGGGTGTAGTTCTTTCCGCCATCTCGCCCAATTTGAGACTGGCTCTGGAAGGGTGTCAGGAGGATAAACCCGAGCGCTGCCCTATTGGGAAATTGTTTGTCCCAGACCAGTGGAAAAAGAGTGTGATGTCTGAGATTCATTGTTCCGCGTTGGCCGGTCATCCAGGAATTTTTGGTACCAGAGACTTGGTTAGTCGGTCCTTTTGGTGGCCTACTTTGTCTCGTGACGTCAGGGAATTTGTGCAGTCCTGCGGGACTTGCTCTCGCTCCAAGCCTTGCTCTCGCTCTAGTGGTTTGTTGATGCCATTGCCTGTGCCCAAGAGACCATGGACCCATATCTCTATGGATTTAATTTCCGACCTCCCTGTTTCTCAGAGAATGACCGTTATCTGGGTGATTTGTGATAGGTTTTCCAAAATGATACATCTTGTGCCATTACCTAAGTTGCCTTCCTCCTCCGAATTGGTGCCTTTGTTCCTTCAGCACGTGGTTCGGTTACACGGCATTCCTGAGAACATTGTGTCTGACAGAGGAATCCAGTTTGTTTCCAGATTTTGGAGGACTTTTTGTTCTAAACTTGGTGTTCAATTGTCTTTCTCCTCGGCTTTTCATCCTCAGACCAATGGACAAACTGAGAGAACAAACCAGACATTGGAGACTTATCTGAGATGCTTTGTGTCTGCTGATCAAGATGACTGGGTCTCTTTTTTGCCTTTGGCTGAGTTTGCTCTTAATAATAGGGCTAGCTCTGCCACTTTGATGTCTCCATTTTTCTGCAATTTTGGGTTTCACCCTCGATTTTCTTCGGGACAGACGGAGGCTTCTGTCTGTCCAGGTGTTGACTCTGTTGTGGAGCGTATGCAGCAGATTTGGCACCAGGTAGTGGAGAGGTTGTCCCTCTCTCAGGAGAGGGCCCAGCGGTTTGCCAACCGGCATAGGACTGATGGTCCTCGGTTTGAAGTGGGGGACTTGGTCTGGTTGTCCTCAAGAAATATCCCTATGAGAGTTGCATCTCCTAATTTTAAGCCTAGGTTCATTGGACCTTATAAGATCATGGAGATTCTTAATCCTGTTTCCTTTCGTTTACTTCTTCCAGGGACATTTAAGATCCATAACGTGTTCCACAAGTCCTTATTGAAGAGGTTTGTCGAGCCAGTGGTTCCTATGGCTGCGCCTCCTGACCCTGTTTTGGTTGAGGGCAATCCGGAGTATGTGGTTGAGAAAATATTGGATTCTCGTTTTTCTAGACGGGAACTCCAGTATTTGGTTAAATGGAGAGGTTATGGTCAGGAGGACAATTCTTGGGTGTTTGCTTCGGACATCCATGCTAGGAGACTGATCCGTGCGTATCACAGAGCTCATCCTGACCAACCTGGTTGCCCAAATGAGGGTTCGGTGACCCCTCCTCAAGGGGGGGTACTGTTGTGAATGTGTTAGAAATGAATTCTGAGCAGAAGCTCCCTCTGGTGGTTACAAACAGTACTGAACCATTCAATGAGGATTGGCAATCAGGAGTTACAGACTGGTCTTATATAAGGGAGGTTCCCTCCCATCATGGTTGCCGGTGATCAATTGTTCTTGTCTCAACTGTGGTTCCTGGTTCACTTGGAAGCTTGCTGAGTCTTGCCTCTTCTCCTGCTCTCAGATAAGATATTTTCTGTTTTTATTTTTGTGCTTGCTTTTTGCATTGTTCCCTGCACTTCTGTGGAGGTCAGCCAGGTCCCCTTCGGGGGCTTGTGCTCCTCTCAGTTTATCTGAGCCACTGTTATTTGTTCATTTGCCTTTTCCAGTTTTTTCAGTGGCTGCAGCTTAGTTTTGTTACACCAGAGAACTAATTTAGGTGGTAGAGGTCGTGTGATCTCAGGTGTTTTTGCAATTAGTAGAGTTGGTATTTTTTAGGGTTTTTTGGATTGCAGTAAGTGTCCTTCCTATCCTCTTTCTTTCTAGGCAGATTGGGCCCCAACGTTTGCTCTTACTATTTTCTGTCTGTGTCTGTATTTTCTCTTGTCTAACCGCCATTACATGTTTGGGGGCTTCCTATATTCTTTGGGGATCTGCTCCGGGCAGATAGCTTTCCTCTTTCTATCTTTAGGTGTAGTTAACCTCTCAGGTTGTGACGAGGCGTCTAGGACCAACGTAGGAACGCTCCACGGCTGCCTTTAGTTGTGGTGGTTAGTCAGGGTACTGCAATCCAGTAGATTCAAACCTCTCTGGTGTATTGCCGTTTTTGCCTGCTCTCTCTCAGCTACCAAATCATAACAGACTCCTCTGTCAGACACAATGTTCTCAGGAATGCCGTGTAACCGAACCACGTGCTGAAGGAACAAAGGCACCAATTCGGAGGAGGAAGGCAACTTAGGTAATGGCACAAGATGTATCATCTTGGAAAACCTATCACAAATCACCCAGATAACGGTCATTCTCTGAGAAACAGGGAGGTCGGAAATAAAATCCATAGAGATATGGGTCCATGGTCTCTTGGGCACAGGCAATGGCATCAACAAACCACTAGAGCGAGAGCAAGGCTTGGAGTGAGAGCAAGTCCCACAGGACTGCACAAACTCCCTGATGTCACAAGACAAAGTAGGCCACCAAACGGACCGACTCACCAAGTCTCTGGTACCAAAAATTCTGGGATGACCGGCCAACGCAGAACAATGAATTTCAGACATCACACTCTTTTTCCACCGGTCTGGGACAAACAATTTCCCAATAGGGCAGCGCTCGGGTTTATCCTCCCGACACCCTTCTAGAGCCATTCTCAAATTGGGCGAGATGGCGGAAAGAACTACACCCTCTTTCAAAACAACAGCAGGATCAGATAACTCAAGAGAGTCCGGAAGAAACTCCTCGAGAGGGCATCCGCCTTAACATTCTTAGTGCCAGGAAGAAAGGAAACCACAAAATTAAAACGTGTGAAAAACAAGGCCCACCTGGCCTGTCTAGGATTAAGTCGCTTGGCTGATTCCAGATAAACCAGATTCTTATGGTCCGTGAGGACCACCACCTGATGTTTGTCTCCCTCCAGCCAATGTCTCCACTCTTCAAAAGCCTACTTCATGGCCAATAACTCCCGATTACTCACGTCATAATTACGTTCAGTTGGAGAAAATTTTCGAGAGGAAAAGGCACAAGGGTTACTTTTAGAGGTCTCAGGATCTCTTTGGGACAAAACGGCACCTGCCCCAATTTCAGAGGCATCAACCTCCACCTGAAATGGCAGAGAAACATCAGGCTGCCATAGAACAGGAGCAGAAGTGAATCTCTGCTTAAGTTCCTGAAACGCAGAGGCTGCCTCAGGAGGCCAATTCACCACATCGGAACCCTTTTTGGTCAAATCAGTCAATGGTTTAGCAATAACAGAGAATATCTTATCTGAAAGCAGAAGAAGAGGCAAGACTCAGCAAACTTCCAAGTGAACCAGGAACCACAGTTGAGACAAGAACAATTGATCACCGGCAACCATGATGGGAGGGAATCTCCCTTATATCAAGCCAGTCTGTGAATCCTGATTGCCAATCCTCTGTCACGCGGTCTTATGATATGTGTACGATGTCAGTAAACTATTCTTAAAAGAACAACACTCTATACAACATATAGATTAGCAACATCAGCATGTAAATATAGAATAGATTTACCTGACACGATATCCGTTGAACTCAGGGTTAATCTTGAGGACTTGATACACTGTCACAGGAAAGAGAGGACCGGGGGTCTAACCTGACCCTAAACTGGGGTCCTAACTAATCCCTCACCTTGGAGGTACTGATAATGGTTCAGAGGTCCAAGTCTCCAGCCTAACCCTGTCTCCTATCAGTCCCTGAACCCTGTAATCAGTCCTAAGAAGGATTCTGATTACCACCAAAGGGATATGGGCTGATCTCTGCTAAATACACAGATTAGAAATATAAGACAGACTGGAGAAAACACAGACTTGCATACACACTCAAACACAGAAGGAACATAAATGATCTGGGATATTAAACTCTAAGCAAGGTGAGCTTAAAACAACTAAGGAGCTCTTTAACTTTAAGTCTATACAGATACAATCCTATCTGTGGTCTGCATGAAGAATTTCACTGGCAACTCCCAAACAGACAACCAGAGATTTAAAGGAAACCAATCAACAAATAATTAATTGCAGCCGGGAGAGACTGCACCCATTCCCAGAACTGAGCACAGACAGAATTAACTCCCTAACTGCCAAACACAAAGAAACAGCAACTCAGCTGTGAGAAGTCAGAATGTGCAACCGCGACGATCTTCGTGGCGATGCACACATGACAGTACCCCCCCTTCTACGAGGGACCTCCGGACCCTCAGGGCCAGGTTTGCCCGGGTGAGTTCTGTGGAAGGTCCACACCAAACGATCTGCGTTAATGTCAGACGCAGGAACCCACGTCCTCTCCTCTGGACCATACCCCTTCCAATGCACCAAGTACTGAAGGGACCGGCGATTCAGACGTGAGTCAATGATCTTTGACACTTGAAACTCCAAGTTACCATTGACCACCACTGGAGGAGGAGGTAGAGGTGATGGTATAACTGGTGCCACGTACCTCTTAAGTAATGACTTGTGGAACACATTATGAATTTTAAACGTAGGAGGGAGGTCCAGACGAAATGCCACAGGATTAATAATGGAACTGATCCTGTACGGCCCGATGAATCTGGGGCCCAGCTTCCAGGAGGGAACTTTAAGTTTTATATTCCTGGTAGACAACCATACCAGATCGTTCACATTAAGATCTGGACCAGAAACTCTCCTCCTATCAGCCATACGTTTATAACGTTCCCCATAGCACTCAGATTATTCAATACACCTCTCCACACTGAAGCAAGTGACGACGAGAAACGCTCCTCCTCAGGAACCCCAGAAGGGCCCCCCCCATTGAAAGTACAAAACTGGGGATGAAAACCATATGCCCCAAAAAACGGGATTTACCAGTGGACTCGCTCCGCCTGTTGTTAAGAGCGAACTCTGCCAGAGGCAAGAAAGAAGACCAGTCCTCCTGGTTCTCTGAGACAAAACACCGAAGATAAGTCTCTAGGCTTTGATTCAGACGCTCTGTCTGACCATTGGTCTGCGGATGAAAAGCCGAGGAAAATGACAATTGCATCCCCCGACGTAAACAAAATGCCCTCCAAAACTTGGACACAAACTGAGACCCCCTATCTGACACCACATCAGAAGGCAACCCATGAAGTCTCACAATCTCCCCAATGAACACCTGCGCCAGAGTTTTAGCATTAGGGAGGGCAGGAAGAGCAATGAAATGTGCCATCTTACTGAACCTGTCAACAACCACCAGTATGACAGTCTTCCCTGACGACTGAGGAAGGTCCGTGATGAAGTCCATAGACAAATGAGTCCATGGACGCTCCGGAAGTTTCAAGGGTAAGAGGGTCCCAGACGGACGGGTATGAGGGGTCTTAGAACGAGCACAAACCCCACAGGACGCGACAAAAGTTAAAACATCTTTATTAACGTTAGGCCACCAAAACCGGCGAGAAAGGAGATCTAAAGTAGCCTTACTCCCTGGATGTCCTGCTAGAGCAGAATTATGATGTGCCTCAATAACCTTTTGTCTCAACTGATTTGGGACAAACAGTCTCCCTGGAGGTCCTGCAGGGGCGTCCCCCTGAGCCTCTAACACCTCCTCCTCAAGCTCAGAAAATCAGCCGACACTACCACCCCCTCCTGAAGGATAGGACTCGGGTCATCCGTTTTCCCGGCCCCTGGGAAACTGCGAGACAAGGCATCAGCCTTTACATTCTTAGACCCCGGGCGATAAGTGACAACAAAATTAAACCTGGTAAAAAACAACGACCATCGAGCTTGTCTGGAATTCAGAGCTTAGCAGATTCCAAATACAGCAGGTTCTTGTGATCAGTAATGACGGTGACCGGGTGGACTGCCCCCTCCAAAAAGTGACGCCATTCTTCAAAAGCCAACTTAATGGCCAAAAGTTCCCTATTGCCGATATCATAATTCCTTTCGGCGGACGACAATTTCTTAGAAAAGAAAGCGCACGGATGCCATTTACCAGGGACGGACCCTGGGACAATATTGCACCCACCCCTACGTCAGACGCGTCCACCTCCACAACGAACGGCTGTGATGCATCTGGTTGGATGAGAACGGGTGCCGAAGCAAAACATTTTTTCAAAGAGGAAAAAGCTTGGCAAGCTTTGTCCGACCATTTAGAAAAATCCGTCCCTTTTCTTGTCATGTCAGTGAGAGGTTTGACAACAGATGAGAAATTACAAATAAATTTCCGGTAGTAGTTAGCAAACCCCAGAAAACGCTGCAGAGCCTTAAGATCCTCTGGCTGATCCCATTCAAGCACTGCTCTCACCTTTTCAGGGTCCATACGGAAACCGGAGGCTGACACCAAGAAACCCAAAAACTGAAGTTCCTGTACGGCGAATACACACTTTTCCAGTTTGGCGTATAGTTTATTGTCTCGCAAGATCTGCAACACCTGTCTCACATGCTCCTGGTGAGACACAAGATCTGGCGAGTAAATTAAAATGTCATCCAAATATACGACCACAAACAGCCCCACCAGATGACGAAAAATGTCATTAACAAAATGTTGGAATACTGCTGGTGCAGTAGTCAGACCAAAAGGCATGACAAGGTTCTCATAATGTCCCTCCGGCGTGTTAAACGCAGTTTTCCACTCATCCCCCTCTTTTATCCTAATCAGATTATACGCCCCCCTGAGATCCAATTTAGAGAACCATTTGGCGCCAACAATTTGATTGAAGAGATCAGGAATCAGAGGGAGTGGATACGGATCGCGAACAGTAAATCCGATTAAGTTCGCGGAAATCCAAGCAAGGGCGTAGGCCTCCATCTTTCTTCTTCACAAAGAAGAACCCCGCGGCCACTGGGGAAGATGAAGGTCTAATATGCCCTTTAGCCAGACTTTCCGAAATATAATCTTTCATAGCCTGCCTCTCAGGACCAGAAAGGTTATATAACCTAGCTTTAGGTAACTTAGCATCAGGAAGTAAATTAATAGAGCAGTCATACACACGATGAGGAGGCAACTCCTGACACCCCTCCTCAGAGAACACATCCCCAAAGTCCTCCAAAAAAGGAGGCAAAGTACTAGGCACGACCGCACTGATGACTGTGTTCATGCAGTTACTTTTGCAAAACTCACCCCATTGGCTTATCTCTCTGGACTGCCAATTAATCACAGGGTTATGTTTAACCAACCAAGGAAGTCCCAACACAATAGGAGTAGGTAGACCCTCCAACACATAACAAGATAATAGTTCCCTATGTATTGCCCCTACCCGAAGGTCAATGTTATGAACCTCATGAACAAAGCTACCTTGGCCGAGAGGCCTGGCGTCAATGGAGAATATAGGGATTGGTTTGACCAATACACTCAGATGCATACCTTGAGCCTGAGCAAACTGAGCGTCAACCAGATTAGCCCCGGACCCACTATCAAGAAGAACAGAAAATCTCTCCACTCTCGTACCAACCACCACCTCCACTGGTACAAGGAACTGAGAAGAACTAGCGGACAAATACATACTCCCAGGTTGTCGTCCACCACACAACCTGGGATTAACAGTTTTCCGGCGACTTCTTGCTCAACAAGGCACGGGACGGACATCCCCCAACAAAATGTCCCTCTTTCCCGCAGAAGAAACACCTTCTAGTCCTGCGGCGTACCGCCAATCCCCTCCTACGAAATGATGTCCCTCCCAACTGCATAGGCTCATCCGAACAGACAAGGGGAACCTCAACATAAGGGACTTTAGTGGTAGGTGGAGAAACAACAGGGAGTGGAGTTACCTCACCCCTCTCCCGAAGCCGTCTATCAGTACGGATAGCCAGGGCCATAGCAGCCTCCAGTGATGGAGGAGAATCATACTGAGCCAAAACGTCCTTTAATTTGTCAGAAAGCCCATGACAAAACTGGCTCCTAAGAGCTGGGTCATTCCACTGAGTATCTGTGGCCCATCTACGGAACTCAGAAGCAAATTCCTCCGCCGGACGATCTCCCTGCTGTATCTTACGTAATTTTGTCTCAGCAAGAGAGACCCGATCTGGGTCATCATATACCAAACCCAGGGCAGTAAAAAATCGATCTACTGACTGTAGAGCCGGGGATCCCGGAGGAAGGGAAAATGCCCAGGATTGAGGGTCCCCTTGTAGGAGCGAGATAACAATTCCCACTCTCTGCTCTTCACTCCCTGATGATCGAGGCCGAAGCCGAAAATACAATTTACATGCCTCCCGGAAGGTGAAAAATTTGTCTCGCCCACCAGTGAACCTGTCCGGGAGAGCAACCTTAGGTTCAACTCTGGTTTGCTCCAGGGGAGACAAAACTTTGGACTTAATGTCCGTCAGCTCCATGGATAATCCCTGCAACTGCAGAGCCAGCTGGGCTACTGGATCCATGGCAACTGGGAATAATTTTAATGGCCAGTGAAAATGTCACGCGGTCTTATGATATGTGTACGATGTCAGTAAACTATTCTTAAAAGAACAACACTCTATACAACATATAGATTAGCAACATCAGCATGTAAATATAGAATAGATTTACCTGACACGATATCCGTTGAACTCAGGGTTAATCTTGAGGACTTGATACACTGTCACAGGAAAGAAGAGGACCGGGGGTCTAACCTGACCCTAAACTGGGGTCCTAACTAATCCCTCACCTTGGAGGTACTGATAATGGTTCAGAGGTCCAAGTCTCCAGCCTAACCCTGTCTCCTATCAGTCCCTGAACCCTGTAATCAGTCCTAAGAAGGATTCTGATTACCACCAAAGGGATATGGGCTGATCTCTGCTAAATACACAGATTAGAAATATAAGACAGACTGGAGAAAACACAGACTTGCATACACACTCAAACACAGAAGGAACATAAATGATCTGGGATATTAAACTCTAAGCAAGGTGAGCTTAAAACAACTAAGGAGCTCTTTAACTTTAAGTCTATACAGATACAATCCTATCTGTGGTCTGCATGAAGAATTTCACTGGCAACTCCCAAACAGACAACCAGAGATTTAAAGGAAACCAATCAACAAATAATTAATTGCAGCCGGGAGAGACTGCACCCATTCCCAGAACTGAGCACAGACAGAATTAACTCCCTAACTGCCAAACACAAAGAAACAGCAACTCAGCTGTGAGAAGTCAGAATGTGCAACCGCGACGATCTTCGTGGCGATGCACACATGACATCCTCATTGAATGGTTCAGTACTGTTTGTAACCACCAGAGGGAGTTTCTGCTCAGAATTCATTTCCAAAACATTCACAACAGCAAAACAAAAACAGAAAATATTTTATCTGAAAGCAGAAGAAGAGGCAAGACTGAGCAAACTTCCAAGTGAACCAGGAACCACAGTTGAGACAAGAACAATTGATCACCGGCAACCATGATGGGAGGGAACCTCCCTTATATCAAGCCAGTCTGTGAATCCTGATTGCCAATCCTCATTGAATGGTTCAGTACTGTTTGTAACCACCAGAAGGAGCTTCTGCTCAGAATTCATTTCCAAAACATTCACAACAGAGAAGACGTCTTCGTCGCTACTGGCAACACACCATCGTTGAAGTTCGAGAGAGCCGTGGAGCCTATAACTCGTTGTACAATGAGCTGCCTTCAAACTCTCAGAAGTTTTTCGACTACACGAGGATGTCGCAACAGAGCTTTGATGACTTGATGCAACGTGTGCGAGGATCCATCACCAGGCAGGACACACAGCTACAGCGAGCAATTCCTGCTGAGGAACGTCTGTTATTGACTCTAAGGTACGTAATTTTGAAAAAGAAACCCCTGTCATTAATATGATTGTTCTAAAAGCCATGTACTGAATTTTTTTTTCCATTTTTATGTAAAAGCTATGTACTGATTTTTTTTTCCATTTTATGTTCCGCAGATTCCTGGCTACTGGAGAAACATTATCATCTCTCCATTTCCAATTCCGGATTGGAGTGTCCACCCTTTCTGGGAATGTTGCAGACACTTGCAGGGCTTTATGTGATGTTCTACGGCAGAAGTCCTCCCCCAACCCACAACTGAACTGTGGCTGGAAAATGCTGCACAATTTATGGACATTTGTAATTTTCCTAACTGGGGGCTGTGGACGGCAAACACATTCGCATTAGGAAACCAGTTGGAAGTGGATCCGAGTTTTTCAATTATAAAAAATACTTTTCCATAGTTCTAATGGCGATTGCAGATGCTAACTGTAGATTTGTCGCCGTGGACGTTGGATCATTTGGTCGAGGAAATGACTCACAGACTTTTAAAAACTCTGACATGGGCCAACGTTTGAATGGTAATGATTTTAATTTTCCACAGCCACAACCTCTTCCCAACAGTGAAGGACCGCCAATGCCGTTTGTTGTGATTGGGGATGAAGCATTCCAGATGTGTACCAACCTCCTAAAACCTTACTCAAGTTGGGACTTAAATCACACAAAAAAGGTTTTTAACTACCGACTGACAAGGGCACGAAGAACTGTGGAGTGTTATGTTTCGGTAGCTGAGGAGAAATTGCAAAAATAGCCAAAATAGCAATACACCAGAGAGGCTGGAAACTATTGGATTGCAGGACCCTAAACTAACCGCAAAAACTAGAAGTAGCCGTGGAGCGTACCTACGGTGATCCTAGACGCCTCGTCACAGCCGCAGAGATAGCTACACCTAAAGGCAGAAAGATGAAAGCTATCTGCCCAGTAGCAGAACCCCCAAAGAAATAGGAAGTCCCCCGAACATGTAATAGCGGTTAGACAAGAAGAAAATACGGACACAGACAGAAAATACAATGAGCAAACGCTGGGGCCCAATCTGTCTAGAAAGAAAAGTATAGGAAAGAATTGTGACTGCAACCCAAAAAAACCCTGAAAAAAATACCAACACTTCTGAATAACAAAAAACCTGAGATCACACGATCTCTACCACCTAAATCAGATCTCTGGTGTAACACACAGCAATTCAGCAAATAAAAAGTGACAAAGGAGCAGAGCAAATGTGCAAACACAAACTGAGCACAATTGCAGCGCCAGGCCCCAAAAGGGGACCAAGCTGAAGTCCACTGCAAGGCAGAGAACCAGCAAGGAAAATCCAACCAGAGGAAAAAAAACAGCAAATCACTTATCTGAATCAAAGCAGGAATGCAAGCTGAGCTCCAAGCAAGACCTGGAAGAACAATTGATTACGCAAGGCTGAAGGGAGTTCAGGTCACTTATATAAGACCATTCAGAGCCAGCTGAAGGCCATTCAGCAATTGGTTCATTACCCTCAGCAACCACCGAAGGGAGCCCCAGCTCAGAAGTCGCCTCCAGAGTATTCACAACAGTACCCCCCCTTGTGGAGGGGTCACCGAACCCTCACCTACACAACCAGGCCAATCAGGATGAGCTCGATGATAGGCACGGATCAGTCTCCCAGCATGGAATTCCAAAGCAAACACCCAAGATTGTCCTCCTGACCATAACCTCTCCACTTAACGAAATACTGGAGTTTCCATCTAGAAAAACGAGAATCCAATATTTTCTCAACCACATACTTCAAATTGCCCTCAACCAAAACAGGGTCGGGAGGCGCAGCCATAGGAACCACTGGCTCGACAAACCTCTTCAATAAGGACTTGTGGAACACGTTATGGATCTTAAATGTCCCTGGAAGAAGCAAACGGAAGGAAACCGGATAAATAATTTCCATGATCTTATAAGTTCCAATGAACCTTGGCTTAAATTTTGGTGATGCAACCTTCATAGGGATATTTCTTGAGGACAACCAAACCAAGTCCCCCACTTTAAAACGAGGACCATCAGTCCTATGCCGGTTGGCAAACCGCTGGTCCTTCTCTTGAGAGAGAGACAACCTCTCCTCTACCTGGTCCCAAATCTGCTGCATACGCTCCACAATAGAGTCAACCCCCGGACAGACAGAAGCCTCCGCCTGAAAATCGAGGGTGAAATGTTATGTTTCGGTAGCCGAGGAGTGCCAAAACGGCACCTGCCCCAATTTCAGAGGCATCAACCTCCACCTGAAATGGCAGAGAAACATCAGGCTGCCGTAGAACAGGAGCAGAAGTGAATCTCTGCTTAAGTTCCTGAAACGCAGAGACTGCCTCAGGAGGCCAATTCACCACATCAGAACCCTTTCTGGTCAAATCAGTTAATGGTTTAACAATAACCGAGAAATTACCAATAAATTTACGATAAAAATTGGCAAAACCCAAAAATCTCTGAAGAGCCTTTAATGAAGTAGGTTGGACCCAATCACAGATGGCCTGAACCTTGACCGGGTCCATTTCAATAACAGATGGGGACAAAATGAATCCCAGAAATGAGATCCTCTGTACGCCAAAAAGACACTTTGATCCCTTCACATACAGAGCATTCTCTCTCAAAATCTGGAACACAGTTCGAACATGTTTCACATGAGAGTCTGTTATGTTTCGGTAGCTGAGGAGTGCAGGTAAAAAAGGCAATACACCAGAGCAGTTGGAATCTATGAGATTGCAGTACCCTGACTAACCACCGCAACTAGAGGCAGCCGTGGAGCGTTCCTACGTTGGTCCTAGACGCCTCGTCACAGCCTGAGAAACTAACTACACCTAAAGATAGAAATAGGAAAGCTATCTGCCCCGGAGCAGAACCCCAAAGATAATAGAAAGCCCCCAAACATGTAATGGCGGTTAGACAAGAGGAAATACTGACACAGAAAGAAAATAGTATGAGCAAACGCTGGGGCCCAAACTATCTAAATAGAAAAGGACAGAAAGGGTACTTACTGCAATCCCAGAAAACCCTGAAAAACACCAACTCTACTAATTTCAAAATCAACCTGAGATCACACGACCTCTACCACCTAAATTAGTTCTCTGGTGTAAGAAAATCAGAACAGCAGCCACTGAAAAAACTGGAAAAAGCAAAAGAACAAAACTCAGTGGCTGAACTAAACTGAGAGGGCAGAAGCCCCCGGAGGGGACCCTGAAGGCCCCCAAAGAAGTGCAGGACAAAATGCAAAAATATAGCAAAAACACAAAATAAGAAATTGTCTTATCTGATAGCAGGAGATGCAGACACGACACAGCAGGCTACAAGGGAAACTGGAAAGAAGGATTCAGACCAGAACAATTGATCACCGGCAACCCTGATGGGAAAATGACTCCCCTATATAAGACCAATCAGTAACACCTGATTCCCAGTCCTCACAATCCTCACTAGTACCGCTTGTAACCACCAGAGGGAGCCTCTGCTCAGAACTCATCTCAAACCCATTCACAAAAGAGTCCCAGTCATTAGAAAAAATCAAGATATCATCCAAATAAACAATCAGAAATTTGTCCACAAAATCCCTGAAAATGTCATTCATGAAGGACTGGAAGACGGAAGGAGCATTAGTGAGCCCAAAGGGCATCACCAGGTACTCAAAATGCCCTTCAGGGGTATTGAATGCCGTCTTCCATTCATCCCCGTGCTTAATGCGAATAAGGTTATACGCCCCCCTGAGGTCAAGCTTGGTAAACCAAGTAGCGTTTTTTCACCCTGGAAAACAGGTCAGAAATCAAGGGTAACGGGTATTGATATTTCACAGTAATATTGTTCAAGAGACGATAATCAATACACGGCCTTAATGAACCATCTTTTTTGGCCACAAAGAAAAAACCGGCACCTAAGGGTGAAGAGGATGGTCTGATATGACCCTTCTCCAATGATTCCTTGATATAAGACCGCATAGCGTCATGTTCAGGTACAGACAAGTTAAAAAGGCGACCTTTAGGGAATTTACTACCCGGCACTAATTCAATAGCGCAGTCATAGCTCCTATGGGGAGGCAAGGATGCAGATTTACTTTCGCTAAACACATCAGAAAAATCAATCAAAAAGTCAGGAACTTCCTGAGCCTGGGGGGAGGCAGAAAAAACAGGAGTGTTGGTATTAACACATTGGCAGCCCCAACTGGTTACAGACACAGATTTCCAATCCAAAACAGGATTATGAGACTGTAACCAAGGGAAACCCAGCACGATAATGTCATGCAGATTATACAGAACCAAAAATTTGCAGCACTCCTGGTGATCAGGTTCAACCCTCATTATCACCTGAGTAGAAAACTGGGGTTTATTCTCAGCCAAAGGGGTAGAATCGATCCCCAGTAGGGGAATAGACTTCTGTAGGGGTATCAAGGGAAACCCACAACGTTTAGCAAAATCATAATCCATCAGGTTAATAGCTGCTCCAGAATCAACGAAAGCCTGAGCAGAAAATGAGGACAGAGAGCATATCAGAGTGACAGTTAATAAAAACTTAGTCTGAACACTACCCAAGACAACTGAGCGTGCAAAACGTCTTCCCCGCTTAGGGCAGACTAAAATAGCATGAGAGGCATCACCACAGTAGAAACATAACCCATTGCGCTTTCGAAACTCATGACGCTGTGCCCCAGACACCACTTTATCACACTGCATGGGTTCAGAAGCTGGTTCACAAGGCAACACCATTCCACGCATACTTCTCCGCTCACGCAAACGTCTGTCAATTTGAATCGCTAATGACATAGAATCATTGAGACCAGAGGGGACAGGGAATCCCACCATAACATCCTTTACATTATCTGACAGACCCTTCCGGAAAAGGGCTGCCAAAGCGTCGTCATTCCATTTGGTCAGGACTGCCCACCTACGGAATCTCTGACAGTATAACTCAGCGTCATCAAGCCCCTGATTTAATGCCAACAAGGCTTTTTCAGCTTGATCAGTGACATTAGGCTCATCGTACAATAACCCCAAAGCCTGAAAAAATGCATCAACATCACTCAAAACAGGATCCCCAGGTGTCAGGGAAAAAGCCCAGCCGCGCAGGAGAGAGATGATAATTTGAACCTGCTGCGCTGCGTTCCCTGAGGACTTAGATTTTAAGGCAAAAAACAATTTATAATTATTTTTGAAATTCTGAAACTTAACTCGATCCCCCAAAAACAAATCTGGCATGGGGATCCTAGGTTCCACAACAGGCAACCTAGCAAGATATGCAGCAATACTCTGAACCTCAGTGGCAAGCTGATCCACACGGCCAGACAACCGTGCAAACTCCATTGAGAGAAAAGATCCTCCCCAGCACCCAGAGATACAGAGGGAAAAAAAATGCAACAAACAGAAAAATATGTCTGACAACTCTGACAACCTTTTTTCTTTCACAATATTTTTTCCCTCTGTGAGTACCATACAATTTTCAATTTTTAGGGCCGGTGATACTGTTATGTTTCGGTAGCCGAGGAGTGCAGGTAAAAAAGGCAATACACCAGAGCAGTTGGAATCTATGAGATTGCAGTACCCTGACTAACCACCACAACTAGAGGCAGCCGTGGAGCGTTCCTACGTTGGTCCTAGACGCCTCGTCACAGCCTGAGAAACTAACTACACCTAAAGATAGAAATAGGAAAGCTATCTGCCCCGAAGCAGAACCCCAAAGATAATAGAAAGCCCCCAAACAAGTAATGGCGGTTAGACAAGAAGAAATACAGACACAGAAAGAAAAAAGCATGAGCAAACGCCGGGGCCCAAACTAACTAAATAGAAAAGGATAGGAAGGGTACTTGCTGCAATCCCAGAAAACCCTGAAAAGCACCAACTCTACTAATTTCAAAATCACCTGAGATCACACGACCTCTACCACCTAAATTAGTTCTCTGGTGTAACAAAATCAAAACAGCAGCCACTGAAAAAACTGGAAAAAGCAAAAGTACAAACATCAGTGGCTGAACTAAACTGAGAGGGCAAAAGCCCCCGGAGGGGACCCAGAAGGCCCCCACAGAAGTGCAGGAAAAATGCAAAAATATAGCACAAAAACAAAAAGAAGAAAATGTCTTATCTGTTAGCAGGAGATGCAGACACGACACAGCAGGCTACAAGGGAAACAGGAATGAAGGATTCAGACCAGAACAATTGATCACCGGCAACCCTGATGGGAAGGTGACTCCCTTATATAAGACCAGTCAGTAACACCTGATTCCCAGTCCTCACAATCTTCACTGAACAGACCAGTACCGCTTGTAACCACCAGAGGGAGTCTCTGCTCAGAACTCATCTCAAACCCATTCACAACAGTGAAACCCAGAATTGCAGAAAAATTGAGACATCAAGGTGGCAGAGCTAGCCCTATTATTAAGAGCAAACTCAGCCAAAGGCAAAAAAGAGACCCAGTCATTTTGATCAGCAGAAACAAAACATCTCAAATAAGTCTCCAAGGTCTGGTTTGTTCTCTCGGTTTGTCCATTGAGGATGAAATGCAGAGGAGAAAGATAACTGAACACCAAGTTTAGAACAAAATGTCCTCCAAAATCTGGAAACAAACTGGACTCCTCTGTCAGACACAATGTTCTCCGGAATGCCATGTAACCAAACCCTGTGCTGAAAGAACAAAGGCACCAATTCGGAGGAGGAAGGCAACTTAGGTAATGGCACAAGATGTATCATCTTGGAAAACATATCAAAGATTACCCAGATAACGGTCATTCTCTGAGAGACAGGGAGGTCGGAAATAAAATCCATAGAAATATGGGTCCATGGCCTCTTGGGTACAGGTAATGGCATTAACAAACCACTAGAGCGAGAGCAAGACTTGGAACGAGAGCAAGTCCCACAGGATTGCACAAAGTCCCTGACGTCACGAGACAAAGTAGGCCACCAAAAGGACCGACTCACCAAGTCTCTGGTACCAAAAATCCCGGGATGACCAGCCAACGCGGAACAATGAATCTCAGACATCACACTCTTCTTCCACTGGTCTGGGACAAACAATTTCCCAACAGGGCAGCGTTCAGGTTTATCCTCCTGCCACTCCTTCAGAGCCAGTCTCAAATTGGACGAGATGGAGGAAAGAACTACACCCTCTTTCAAAATAACAGCAGGATCAGATAACTCAGGAGAATCCGCAAAGAAACTCCTCGAGAGGGCATCCGCCTTAACATTCTTAGTGCCCGGAAGAAAAGAAACCACAAAATTGAAACGTGTGAAAAACAAGGCCCACCTGGCCTGTCTAGGACTAAGTCGCTTGGCTGATTCGAGATAAACCAGGTTCTTATGGTCCGTGAGGACCACCACCTGATGTCTGGCTCCTTCCAGCCAATGTCTCCACTCTTCAAAAGCCCACTTCATAGCCAATAACTCCCGATTACCCACGTCATAATTACGTTCAGTTGGAGAAAATTTTCGAGAGAAGAAGGCACAAGGGTTACTCTTAGAGGTCTCTGGATCCCTTTGGGACAAAACGGCACCTGCCCCATTCTCAGAAGCATCAACCTCCACCTGAAATTGCAGAGAAACATCAGGCTACCGTAGAACAGGAGCAGAAATGAATCTCTGCTTAAGCTCCTGAAACGCAGAAACTGCCTCAGGAGGCCAATTCACCACATCGGAACCCTTTTTGGTCAAATCAGTCAATGGTTTAACAATACCGGAGAAATTACCAATAAATTTACGATAAAAATTGGCAAAACCCAAAAATCTCTGAAGAGCCTTCAATGTAGTAGGTTGAACCCAATCACAGATGGCCTGAACCTTGACCGGGTCCATTTCAATAACAGACAGAGACAAAATGAATCCCAGAAATGAGACCTTCTGTACGCCAAAAAGACACTTTGATCGCTTCACATACAGTGCATTCTCTCTCAAAATCTGGAACACAGTCCGAACATGTTTTACATGAGAGTCCCAGTCGTTGGAAAAAATCAAGATATCATCCAAATAAACGATCAGAAATTTATCCACAAAATCCCTGAAAATATCATTCATGAAGGATTGGAAGACGGAAGGGGCATTAGTAAGCCCAAAAGGCATCACTAGGTACTCAAAATGCCCCTCTGGGGTATTTAATGCCGTGTTCTATTCATCCCCGTGCTTAATGCGAATAAGGTTATACGCCCCCTGAGGTCAAGCTTGGTAAACCAACTAGCACTTTTCACTCTGGAAAATAGGTCAGAAATCAAGGGTAACGGATATTGATATTTAACAGTGATTTTATTCAGGAGGCGATAGTCAATACATGGCCTCAATGAACCATCCTTCTTGGCCACAAAGAAAAAACCGGTGCCCAAGGGTGAAGAGGAAGGTCTGATATGACCCTTCTCCAAAGACTCCTTGATATAAGATCGCATAGCATCGTGTTCAGGTACAGATAAATTAAAAAGGCGACCTTTAGAAAATTTACCACCAGGCACTAACTCAATAGCGCAGTAATAGCTCCTGTGAGGAGGTAAGGATGCAGACTTACTCTCACTAAACACATCCGAAAAATTAGTCAAAAAGTCATGGACATCCTGAGACTGGGGAGAGGCAGAAAAAATAGTAGTGTCAGTATTAACACATTGGCAGCCCCAACTGGTCACAGACACAGATTTCCAATCCAAAACAGGATTATGAGTCTGTAACCAAGGGAAACCCAGTACAATAATGTCATGCAGATTATGCAACACCAGAAATTTGCAACTCTCCTGTTGATCTGGTTCAACCCCCATTATCACCTGAGTAAAAAACTGGGTTTATTCTCCGCCAAAGGGGTAGAATCAATGCCGAGTAAAGGAATAGACTTCCGCAGGAGTATTATGGGAAACCCACAACGTTTGGCAAAGTCAAAATCCATCATGTTAATAGCTGCTCCTGAATCAACAAAAGCCTGAGCCGAAAATGTGGACAGGGAGCAAATCAGGGTAACAGTTAACAGAAATTTAGTCTGAACACTACCCAAGACAACTGAGCGCGCAAAACGTCTTCCCCGCTTAGGGCAGACGGAAATAGCATGGGAAGCATCACCACAGTAGAAACATAACCCATTGTGCTTTCGAAACTCATGACGCTGAGCCCCAGAAGTCACTTCATCACACTGCATGGGCTCAGGAGCTGGCTCACAAGGCAACACTATCTCACGCATACCTCTGCGCTCACGCAAACATCTGTCAATTTGAATAGCCAAAGACATAGAATCATTGAGACCAGAGGAAACAGGGAATCCCACCATAACATCCTTTACATTTTCTGACAGACCCTTCCAAATAAGGGCTGCCAAAGCATCATCATTCCATTTGGTCAGGACTGCCCACTTTCAAAATTTCTGACAGTACAGCTGTCATGTATAGTGTACAGTTCCTATAGCGTCTTGTGCTTGGGTGCGAGGAAAACACAGGAGACATAGGTTGAAATGAAATGACTTGTATTACTTCATACAAGCATGCTGAAAAGTTCACACAGTTTGCAGGAACAGCGACAGGAGACACAGCAGGCCAGAGTAACTTCAAGCACTACAATAAATCTCCAAAGCAGGTTCAGGATCTCTTCTCTGTACCGTAATTCCTCTGCAAACATGGATTCACCAAACAGCATGTTTCCAGAGTCCAAAAGTGTTCCAAGGTTCCTCAGTAGGGAATAGCTGGAGTACAAGTCCAAGGCTTCCAGGAGTCAGGTCACAGACTGACTGAGGCTTGATTCAGGAGCACTGATTGTTCAGCTGAGGCTGCTTAAGAAGCAAGAGGGAAGAATCAGGGCGGGAACATGAAAACTGGAAACTCCATATTAACTGAGGGCAAGAGCTGCAGAAAGACAGAAAGCAAAATGGCCGACGGAAAACTGAGTTTCAAGGAACATGTCAACAGAGACAAAGAACCTTACATTACTCCCCCCTTAGGGACAACCTCCGGATGACCTCAGACCAGGCTTGTCAGGGTACCTCTGATGAAACTGGCGGAGCAGGCGAGGAGCATTTACATTATTGACTGGTTCCCATGAGTTGTCCTCCACTGGGTAGCCCTGCCATTTAATCAAATATTGCAACTGATTTCTGTACAACCTGGAATCTAGAATCCTTTCCACCATAAATTCTTCCTGACCATCGACCAGCACTGGGTCAGGGCAAGGAGAAGAACGTCCAGGAAACGTATTGGGTGTTGCAGCCTTTAGTAGGGATACATGAAAGACAGGGTGGATTCTCATAGTTCTGGGCAGTTGAAGACGACAAGCAACAGCACTTATAATCTTATTGATCTTATAAGGTCCAATGTACTTATGTCCCAATTTAGACGATGGAATCTTTAATTTAAGATTTCTGGTTGACAGCCAGACCAAATCTCCTACCTTGAAAGCTGGTGCATGTTTACGAAATTTATCTGCTGCTTTCTTGTACCTTTCCTGAGCCAATTCTAGATTTTCCTTTAGAAGATCCATATTCTTTTGTAAAGAAGTGATTCTTTCAGCCACTGCCGGCAAGGGCGTATCTATGGGAAATCGAGGAAGAATGTTAGGATGATAACCTAGATTGGAGTAAAAAGAAGACTGCTTAGTGGAGGCGCTCTGAGAGTTGTTATAAGAGAACTCAGCCAGTGGAAGTAGATCCACCCAATCATCCTGTAGGTGGCAGATAAAACAGCGGAGATACTGCTCCAGGGTCTGATTGGTTCGTTCTGTCTGTCCATTAGTCTGGGGATGAAAAGCAGAAGAAAGGTTTACTTTAATGTCCAATGCTGCACAGAAATTTTGCCAAAACCTTGAAGTGAATTGCACCCCTCGATCCGAAATGACCTCATCCGGTACTCCATGTAAGCGAAACACATTCTTAATCATCAAGTCTGATGTCTGTTTTGCAGTGGGTAAGCCGACACAAGGGATAAAATGAGCTGCCTTTGTTAGACGGTCAACCACCACTAGAATGGTGTTCTTCCCTTGAGAGGTTGGTAACTCCACAATGAAGTCCATAGAAATGGATCCCCACGTGCGGGACGGGGTGGGAAGAGGTTGCAACAGACCAGTTGGTGAGGAGCGAGGTGTTTTGCATCTTGCACAGACTTCACATGAAGTGACATAGTTTAAGACATCTTTCCTGTAAGTGGGCCACCAAAAGAAACGAGAAAGAAATTCTTGTGTCTTTAGAATTCCCCTATGCCCGGCTATCTTGGAATCGTGGATGAGTTGCAATACTCTCAATCTGACTGTTTCAGGTATATACAGACGTTGTCCCTGAATCCACACACCATTCTTAAAGACAAGACTTACGTCCCTTGGGGGTTGAGCCAACAAAGAATCCGCATGGTATGCTTCCTTGATGTCCTTAAGTAGGTCTTGATTATGAATCACTCCCAGGAATCTAGAGTCAGGAAGAATAGTCTTAGGAGGAGTAAGTGGACGTGTCTCTGCTGAATGAATCCTAGAGAGTGCATCAGCCTTTCCATTGCGCGATCCTGGTCTATAAGAAATGACAAAATTAAATTGGTTTAGGAAAAGATTCCAGCGAGCCTGGCGAGGAGTCAGGCACTTAGCCGACCTGATAAATTCAAGGTTACGATGGTCTGTCAGGACGACTATTTGCTGTGCAGCTCCCTGAAGAAGGTGTCTCCATTCCTTGAAGGCGGCAATAATGGCCAACAATTCTCTATTGCCCACATCGTAGTTCCTCTCAGCCGAAGACAACTGCTGGGAAAAGAAGGCACAGGGATGCAAGACATTCTTCTCACCTGTTCTCTGAGAGAGTATAGCTCCAACGGCACAGTCTGAAGCATCCACCTCTATTATGAAGGCAAGCTCGGGGTTGGGATGTACTAAGATAGGTGCGGTGGTAAATTTATCCTTTAAACAGGAAAATGCTTCCTGAGCTTGCAGGGTCCAGGAGAACCTAGACTGTTTCCGGGTAAGTTGGGTGATAGGTGACACTACCTCAGAAAAATTCTTAAGGAAACGTCTATAGAAGTTGGCAAACCCGATGAAACGCTGCACCTCCTTCACATTTCTAGGAATTGGCCAATCCTTGATGGCTTGGGTCTTGCTTCCATCCATACTAATCCCTTGCGTAGATAGTACATACCCCAGAAATTGAATTTCGGTCCTATGGAATTCACATTTTTCAAGTTTGATGTAAGATGGTTTTGTCTTAGGCGTTCTAAGACCATTCTCACATGTCCATGATGTTCCTCTGTGGAGTTAGAAAAAATTAGAATATCATCCAGATAAATCACCACAAATGTATCTGGAGATCCCTGAAGATATCATTCACGAAGTGTTGGAAAGTGGCTGGGGCGGTACTCAAACCAAAAGGCATAACTAGATATTCAAAGTGTCCATAGCGTGACCTGAAAGCAGTCTTCCATTCATCCCCAGGTCTAATACGGACCAAGTTATAGGCCCCACGGAGATCCAGTTTAGAGAAAATTTTGGCATGCCACACTCTCTCCAACAATTCAGGGTTTAAAGCAATGGATAACGGTTTCTAATAGTAACCTTATTGAGTTCCCTATAGTCTATGCAGGGTCTCAGAGATCCATCTTTCTTCTTCACAAAGAAGATGGGTGCACCTGCGGGAGATGAAGAGGGGCGTATGAAGCCCTTGGCTAAATTTTCGTCTATATAATCCTTCAAAGCTTTTAGCTCGGGCCCCGCTAGGGGTAGATCTTACCAAAAGGTATCTCGGCTCCAGGCAATAATTCAATTGGACAATCATATGGACGGTGAGGAGGAAGCTGATCAGCGTTCTTCTTGTCACATAAATCCACATAGTCCTGGTATACAGCTGGTAGTTCAGGGACTGACATGGTTCCTTTAGGAACAGAGCAAGCTGAAACTCCTTGACTATCTGTTTCTCCGGAAAGTGTAATTCCTTGGTCTCCCAGTTAATCGTAGGATTCTGCGCCTGCAGCCATGGTAGCCCTAGAATAATGGGAAAGTGGGGAGAAGAGATAAGCATAAAAGACATTTTCTCCTGATGATCTTTACCCATAAGGACCCTCAAAGGCTCTGTTTCTTGATCCACTGGTCCAGAAGTCAGTAGAGAGCCATCCACAGTCTCCATCTGTACTGGAGTAGCCTTCTTCACTGAACGTATCCCCTGTTTCAGAGCAAAGGAGATATCCATAAAATTTCCACTTGCTCCTGAGTCGATCATAGCAGAGCTAGACACCCAGACTGAGTCAACCCAGAGTTTGATGGAAAGGAAGCAATGAGAATTGTTTCTTTTACAACTCAGCTGGGACACCGCTGAGGAAACTTGAAAAATTGCAGCGTTTATACCGTCATCGTCCCCAGAACTAACAGAGTTTAAGTCCGAGAAATCAAGATCTCTTGCAGCAGATCTCTCTGGAGCCTGAGGCTCGGACATGACAGAGCTCCTCTCGCAACACTCACAGTGAATGACTGCTGCAGTAGTCTTACGAGAACGGCTGGGGCAGTTTATAATGAAGTGCCCTGACTTACCACAGTAGAAACATAGATTTTCCTTAATACGATGTTCTTTGCGTGCATCACTAACCCGTCTTTGTAAAGAGTCCACCTGCATGGGTTCAGGTTCTGGTTCCCTTGTGATCCTACTCAAAGGTTCCTTAGCTGAGGAGGGAGGTAGTAAAAGGTTAGTGCGATTATTTTCGAACCATCTCTCTTGTCTGCGTTCAGTCAGACGAGCATCAATACGGATACAATAGTTAATAAAGTCACCTAACGCAGTGGGAGGGTCGGCACGAGCAAGTTCATCCTTAATCAGTGGAGACAACCCTTTCCGAAAAATAGATTTTTTAGCGGAAGTGCCCCAAGTGGTATCAAGAGCCCATCTCCTGAAATCCAGGGCATATTCGGCTACTGAACGCTTACCTTGGCGCAAAGTTAACATGGCTGCTTCAGCTGTTGCACCTCGATTGGGGTCATCAAACACCTGCCCCATGGCTGAAATAAAAGCATCAAGGTGATTCAAACAATCATCCTCAGTCTCAATCAGAGGGATTGCCCACATCAAAGCCTTATTGGTAAGCAACATGATTATAGTAAGCACTTTGGATCGTTCAGTGGGAAATTGTGAAGCATGTGCAGAAAAAAATAAATTGCATTGATTAATAAATCCCCTGAATTTCTCACGTTCACCGCCAAAACGAAAAGGAGGTAATTTGGGGATCCCAGAACTTGGGGTTATGGCAGGAGCCTGGGCTCATTCCTCTAGAGCCTCAATCCTGGCTCGCAATTCCTGGGTAGTCTGTCCAAACACTTGCAAATTATGATTAGTGAGGTCCTGTAGGCTTGCAAAACGGGTTTTTAAAGTCTGTACATCTGAAAGGATTGTATCAGTCACTCCGCAAAGTTCCTTTATGCGGGCCTCCATCTTCCAGATCTTTTAAGGCAGAAGTGCTGGAAGGAGAAGAGGAAAGGAAAAAAAAAAAAACAATAGTGTTTACCTGTGGTAACACTCCAGAGTAAAATTTTAAGGGAATGCGCTCACCTGGAATGGTTGTGAGAAGTCACAACCACTGTCATCACATAAGGTATTAAACGGACATCTGATATCCACAGTCACAGCAGACACGGCTTTCCCAGACCCAGCAGACACTAAACATTGGCTCCTGAATCTTGTCATGTATAGTGTACAGTTCCTATAGCGTCTTGTGCTTGGGTGCGAGGAAAACACAGGAGACATAGGTTGAAATGAAATGACTTGTATTACTTCATACAAGCATGCTGAAAAGTTCACACAGTTTGCAGGAACAGCGACAGGAGACACAGCAGGCCAGAGTAACTTCAAGCACTACAATAAATCTCCAAAGCAGGTTCAGGATCTCTTCTCTGTACCGTAATTCCTCTGCAAACATGGATTCACCAAACAGCAGGTTTCCAGAGTCCAAAAGTGTTCCAAGGTTCCTCAGTAGGGAATAGCTGGAGTACAAGTCCAAGGCTTCCAGGAGTCAGGTCACAGACTGACTGAGGCTTGATTCAGGAGCACTGATTGTTCAGCTGAGGCTGCTTAAGAAGCAAAAGGGAAGAATCAGGGCGGGAACATGAAAACTGGAAACTCCATATTAACTGAGGGCAAGAGCTGCAGAAAGACAGAAAGCAAAATGGCCGACGGAAAACTGAGTTTCAAGGAACATGTCAACAGAGACAAAGAACCTTACAACAGCTCAGCGTCTTCACGACCCTGATTTAATGCCAACAAGGTCTTTTCAGCTTGATCAGTGACATTAGGTTCATCGTACAGTAACCCCAGAGCCTGAAAAAATACATCAACATCATTCAAAACAGGATCCCCAGGTGTCAGGGAAAAAGCCCAATCCTGAGGGTTGCCGCGCAGCAGAGAGATGACAATTTGAACCTGCTGTGCTGCGTTCCCTGAGGACTTAGGCTTTAAGGCAAAAAACAACTTACAGTTATTTTTGAAATTCAGAAATTTAGACTGATCCCCCAAAAATAAATCTGGTATGGGAATCCTAGGTTCCACAACCGGCAACCTAGCAATATAGGTAGCAATACTCTGAACCTCAGTGGCAAGCTGATCCACATGGCCAGACGACTGTGCAAACTCCATTGAGGAAAAAAAAAAACTTCCTCCTCAGCACCCAGAGAAAAAGAGGGAAAAAATGCAACAAGCAGAAAAAAAAAATTTCTGTCAACTCCCTTTTTTCTTTTTCCTTTTTACTATTTTTCCCTTCTGTGAGTACCATATAATTTTCAGTTAGGCCGGTAATACTGTTATGTTTCGGTAGCTGAGGAGAAATTGCAAAAATAGCCAAAATAGCAATACACCAGAGAGGCTGGAAACTATTGGATTGCAGGACCCTAAACTAACCGCAACTCTAGAAGTAGCAGTGGAGCGTACCTATGATGATCCTAGACGCCTCGTCACAGCCGCAGAGATAACGACACCTAAAGGTAGAAAGATGAAAGCTATCTGCCCTGTAGCAGAACCCCCAAAGAAATAGGAAGCCCCCAGAAATGTAATAGCGGTTAGACAAGAAGAAAATACGGACACAGACAGAAAATACAATGAGCAAACGCTGGGGCCCAATCTTTCTAGATAGAAAAGTATAGGAAAGAATTCTGACTGCAACCCAAAAAAACCCTGACAAAAATACCAACACTTCTGATTAACAAAAAACCTGAGATCACACGATCTCTACCACCTAAATCAGATCTCTGGTGTAACACACAGCAATTCAGCAAATAAAAAGTGACAAAGGAACAGAGCAAATGTGCAAACACAAACTGAGCACAATTACAGCGCCAGGCCCCAAAAGGGGACCAGGCTGAAGTCCACTGCAAGGCAGAGAACCAGCAAGGAAAATCCAACCAGAGGAAAAAAAACAGCAAATCACTTATCTGAATCAAAGCAGGAATGCAAGCTGAGCTCCAAGCAAGACCTGGAAGAACAATTGATTACCGGCAAGGCTGAAGGGAGTTCAGGTCACTTATATCAGACCATTCAGAGCCAGCTGAAGGCCATTCAGCAATTGGTTCATTACCCTCAGCAACCACCGGAGGGAGCCCCAGCTCAGAAGTCGCCTCCAGAGTATTCACAACAGTGGAGTGTGCGTTTGGATTGCTGGTCTCTAAATGGCGGATTTTAGGAACAGCCATTAATCTAAAAATTTATACTATAGATGAGGTTGTGAAAGCGTGTGTGATTCTGCACAACTACATACTTTCTAAAGAGCGACCAAACTTAGAACTAGAGGAACCTGTTAATGCAAAATTGCGTGATTACCAAGATCACCCTCTAAGAACTACAGTGGAAGTTGCACAAATGAGGGATACATTTGCTGCCTACTTTGTTTCTGCTAATGGACGTCTGTCATGGCAAGACGAAATGGTTTAAGCGGCTAAAATTTACCCGTAATGTTAGAATTAACCTGTAATGTAAAAATTTAACTGTAATGGTAAAATTTACCTGTAATGTTAAAATTTAACTGTAATGGTAACATTTACCTGTAATGTTAAAATGTTCCTGTAATGTTTCCTTACTGAAATAATAAAAAACCTCTAGTGAAACACCTGTTCCAAGTTCCCTCAACAATACAATAGACATAAGTGTGTGTTTTCGGCAACAGCGCATAAGTGTGGCGACGGTGCATACAGAGATAAAGAACACACTGTGAATTTTCAAACAAAAGCAACATTTTATTTAATAATAAAAAATT
>JARQOD010000002.1:41539229-41586260 GCA_033576555.1 Oophaga sylvatica | reverse complement strand
TTAAATGTTTCAGATCAAAAACAGATGCAAATATTAAAAAAGAAAAAACAAATCATAAAAGGCGTTTTAAATGATTTTTTATTTTTAAGAAAAAGAAATCCAAACCTACAGGGACGTGTAAAAATTGATTGCACCCATGAGGCAGTGACCGGGTTAAAAGCGGGGTCCCTGGGCCCCAAGGATCACACAGGCTAGGGGGCCTGAGGGGCATTGCAGCCAGGTATACTTTGTTGCAATGCAAAATAAAGTAATTTTTGGTCGGGGGAAAAGCTATTTGTCCAAGGCAGATTCAGGAAAACCAGCCATGGTTTTTTTTTTTTAAAAAAGTCGGATAGTAGGGGGGCCTTTTCCCTTCCCGGGGGGTTTTTCATGGCCTACGGCCACAGGTTCCTTGAAAAAACCCCTACAGCAAAATGTGGGTTTTTCGTCTTGTTTTAAAACCTGCAGAGCAGAAGGCCTGCCAAGTTCACCTTTGTGTAAAACACGGCCCCAAGAGGAGCCAAAGGCCTGGCCCCCTCAGCGACACGTGGTGCAGTCGCCCACGTGCGGCCCCGGTTTAAGACTACTTGCCCAACCAATCCCCAGGATCCTATTTACTTCTGTTTTATGGTATGTTGACATTAAAATGACTTTTTTTGAACTTTCCTGGGTCACTGCCTGTCTGCGCGCACTACCCCCTAAACCTAAAAACTTTGGGCCACCCTACATCAACAAGAAAAAAAGCATTTGTATAACCAGCAATGAATCTTTTACAATGCCTGGAGGTTTTGGCCCACCATTTTGCAAATTGTGGTTTTTAGCCACATTGGAGGGTTTCGGAGCATGATCACTTTTTTAAAAGGTTATGCCATAGCATCTCAATGGTTAAAAGAATCTGTCATTCATTGACCTATTAAACTATTAATTGGGTAACAGGTTATGAATGTTGAAAAAGTCCCCCCGGTACCCATTTAGAGGGTTTTTTTTCTGAGAAATCATCTTTTACACATTTTGAAAAAGACCCTTCCGGTTTGGGGGGGGGGCCTGGAAAATTTCTCTGCCCCAGGATTATTTTAAATGAAGTGTAAATTTTAAAAGGCTACCAGGTTGCGGAAAAAATTTTTTATTTACCATGTGATTGTAATGGTTTTAATGGTTACCATAGAGGAGCGACTTTGCCTTTTTTTTGGGTCGAGTAGGTTTCATGAAACCCACTTTCTCAAAATCGATTTAACGAAATGGGGCCATTTTTGGGGAAAAAAATCGGGGTCCCCTGAAACACGAAACCCAAGCAAGAAAGGGGGAAGCAAAGTCGGCAAGAGTGGAGGCAGTAAACACCCTACAGGCCCTTTTTAACCCAATACATAATTCGATTACTTATTTGCCAACCTTAAATTTTCTTTTTAAAATTTACGAAAAGAAAACGGGGGATTTGGTAAAGTTTGGAGGGTGGGGGTGGCTCCAGATTTTCGTGGGCCCCGAGCAAAAAGGTCATGGGTCCCTTTAAAAAATCCACGTTCTTAGCCCGAAGGACAGAAATATAGGTATAGTACAATGCCAAAAAATTCATTCTTACATTACATACTGAATTTTTTTAAATTCCAATACCCAAAAAAAGACAGTAAAAATTTCCCCATACAGTATTAGGCCCCCCACATATGCCCAAAAAAGAAAAGGCCCATATTTGCCCCAAAAGAATTTAAATTGGTCCCATATAATGTTCCAACAGTATGAGAGCTCCACATAATGTCCAGTAAAAAGGCCCCCTAAAATGTGCCTACAGATAGGACGGTCCCCATACGTAGAATGACCCACAATTCCCCATACAGAAAATGGCGCATATAAACCCATACTTATATGATGGGCCCCCTATATTCCTAAAATGGGCTCCAAAATGCCCATACAAAAGGCCCCCAACTTGCCCCAAATGATGCCCCTACCCTATATGAGCCCATAAATAATGAACCCCCTAGATTCTCCAGTATTTGAGGGCCCCAGGAATGCCCATGAATGGGGCACCTAAAGCTGCCCCGTGTCTGATTACCCCAAAATTTGTGCCCAGATATGATGGGCCCATGGAGAGCCCAGTTATGGGGCCAATATAATGCTCCAAAAAGGGCCCCATTTATAAGTCCAGTGTATATGGGCCCCTAATGCTGCTCCAGTGTTTTTGTCCCCCATTTAGAATGTCCAGTATGAGGGGGGCCCAAGGGGGATGCTCCAGCGTTGAGGCCAATATAATGCTCCTAATAATGGGCCCCGTTTTTGGTAAGGGGGGCAGGAAAAAAAATAACCAGGTTTGGGAAATTTTGAATTAGCCCTATAACCCCAAATAGGGGCCCCTTTAGCGTTCCAGTTTTTGGCCCCTTTTACCCTGACCCCTGAGAAACTAATACCTAAAAAAATATGGGGAAAAAACCCCTCCCCCCCCGGGCAAACCCAAAAAATGAAGCCCCCAAAATTAATGGCGGCCAGAAAAGTGAAAAAATTTCCCCCCAAAAAAAAAAAGATAAAATGGGGGCCCCAAAAACCAAAAAAAAAAAAAGGAAACTTCCCTCCCGAAAAACCTGAAAAAACACCCCTCACATTTTTAAAAAAACGAAACCAGCCTCTTCCCTAAAAGTTTCTGTGAAAAACAAAAACGCAGAAAAAATGGAAAAAGGGGGAAAAACAAACCAGTGGCGAACAAACAGAGGGAAAACCCCGGAAAGGGGGCCCGGGCCCCCCACTAATAGGGACAAAAAGCCCAAAAAAAAAAACAAACCAAAAGGAAATTTTTTTACTGTAAAAGGAATGCAGCACGACACGCAGGGGCAAGGGGAAAATGGAATAAAGGTTCAGACCAGAACAATTGATCACCCGGGGAACCCTGAGGGGGAAGGGGGACTCCCTTTTTAAGACCCCTCGAACACCTTTAAAATTTCCCGTTTCACAATCTTTTCTTTTGGGAAACTTTCACCCGCTAGTAACCACCAGAGGGGGGCCCCTGCTCAGAAATCATTTTTAAAAAATTACAACAGTCCCCCTCTTGGGGGGTCACCAACCCCCCTTTGAGCAAAACCAAAAGGCGGTCAGGATTTTGGGTTTATGATACGCACGGGGAAAAACTTAGCATGGGGGTTCCCAAGCAAACCCCAAGAATTTTCTTTCCTGACCAAAACCTTTTCCCATTTAAACCCCCAAAAAAAAGGGTTTCCGTCAAAAAAAAAAAAATCTAATATTTTCTCCCCAACCACATATCCGATTGCCCCTTTTAAACCAAAAAGGGTCAGGGGGGACAGGGACAGGACCCAAAAGGTAAACCAAAAACCCTTCAAACAAGGGGGTTTTGGAAAACTTATGGGGCTTAAAAAATCCCCGGGAAAAAACAAACAAAAAAAAAAAGGATTAAAAATCTCCATGATCTTATAAGGTCCAATGAACCTAGGCTTAAATTTAGGAGATGCTACTCTCATAGGAATATTCTTTGAGGACAACCAGACCAAGTCCCCCACTTTAAACCGAGGACCATCAGTCCTATGCCGGTTAGCAAACCGCTGGGCCCTCTCCTGAGAGAGGGACAACCTCTCCACTACCTGGTCCCAAATCAGTTGCATACGCTCCACAACAGAGTCAACACCTGGACAGACAGAAGCCTCCGTCTGTCCTGAAGAAAATCGAGGGTGAAACCCAGAATTACAGAAAAACGGAGACATCAAAGTAGCAGAGCTAGCCCTATTATTAAGAGCAAACTCAGCCAAAGGCAAAAAAGAGACCCAGTCATCCTGATCAGCAGACACAAAGCATCTTAGATAAGTCTCCAATGTCTGGTTTGTTCTCTCAGTTTGACCATTGGTCTGAGGATGAAATGCCGAGGAGAAAGACAATTGAACACCCAGTTTAGAACAAAAAGTCCTCCAAAATCTGGAAACAAACTGGACTCCTCTGTCAGACACAATGTTCTCAGGAATGCCGTGTAAACGAACCACGTGCTGAAGGAACAACGGCACCAATTCAGAGGAGGAAGGCAACTTAGGTAATGGCACAAGATGTATCATCTTGGAAAACCTATCACAAATTACCCAGATGGTGGTCATTCTCTGAGAAACAGGAAGGTCGGAAATGAAATCCATAGAGATATGGGTCCATGGTCTCTTGGGCACAGGCAATGGCATCAACAAACCACTAGAGCGAGAGCAAGGCTTGGAGCGAGAGCAAGTCCCGCAGGACTGCACAAATTCCCTGACATCACGAGACAAGGTAGGCCACCAAAAGGACCGACTAACCAAGTCTCTGGTACCAAAAATTCCGGGATGCCCAACCAACGCGGAACAATGAATCTCAGACATCACACTCTTTTTCCACTGGTCCGGGACAAACAATTTTCCAACAGGGCAGCACTCGGGCCTATCCTCCTGACACCCCTCCAGAGCAAGTCTCAAATTGGGCGAGATGGCGGAAAGAACTACACCCTCTTTCAAAATAACAGAAGGATCAGATAACTCAGGAGAGTCCGCAAGGAAACTCCTCGAGAGGGCATCCGCCTTAACATTCTTAGTGCCAGGAAGAAAGGAAACCACAAAATTAAAACGTGTGAAAAACAAGGCCCACCTGGCCTGTCTAGGATTGAGTCGCTTGGCAGATTCCAGATAGACCAGATTCTTATGGTCCGTAAGGACCACCACCTGATGTTTGGCTCCCTCCAGCCAATGTCTCCACTCTTCAAAAGCCCACTTCATGGCCAATAACTCCCGATTACCCACGTCATAATTACGTTCAGTAGGAGAAAATTTTCGAGAGAAAAAGGCACAAGGGTTACTTTTAGAGGTCTCTGGATCTTTTTGGGACAAAACGGCACCTGCCCCAATTTCAGAGGCATCAACCTCCACCTGAAATGGCAGAGAAACATCAGGCTGCCGTAGAACAGGAGCAGAAGTGAATCTCTGCTTAAGTTCCTGAAATGCAGAGACTGCCTCAGGAGGCCAATTTACCACATCAGAATCCTTTCTGGTCAAATCAGTTAATGGTTTAACAATAACCGAGAAATTACCAATAAATTTACGATAAAAATTGGCAAAACCCAAAAATCTCTGAAGAGCCTTTAATGAAGTAGGTTGGACCCAATCACAGATGGCCTGAACCTTGACCGGGTCCATTTCAATAACAGATGGGGAAAAAATGATTCCCAGAAATGAGATCCTCTGTACGCCAAAAAGACACTTTGATCCCTTCACATACAGAGCATTCTCTCTCAAAATCTGGAATACAGTTCGAACATGTTTCACATGAGAGTTCCAGTCATTAGAAAAAATCAAGATATCATCCAAATAAACAATCAGAAATTTGTCCACAAAATCCCTGAAAATGTCATTCATGAAGGACTGGAAGACGGAAGGAGCATTAGTGAGCCCAAAGGGCATCACCAGGTACTCAAAATGCCCTTCAGGGGTATTGAATGCCGTCTTCCATTCATCCCCGTGCTTAATGCGAATAAGGTTATACGCCCCCCTGAGGTCAAGCTTGGTAAACCAAGTAGAGTTTTTCACCCTGGAAAACAGGTCAGAAATCAAGGGTAACGGGTATTGATATTTCACAGTAATATTGTTCAAGAGACGATAATCAATACACGGCCTTAATGAACCATCCTTTTTGGCCACAAAGAAAAAACCGGCACCTAAGGGTGAAGAGGATGGTCTGATATGACCCTTCTCCAATGATTCCTTGATATAAGACCGCATAGCGTCATGTTCAGGTACAGACAAGTTAAAAAGGCGACCTTTAGGGAATTTACTACCCGGCACTAATTCAATAGCGCAGTCATAGCTCCTATGGGGAGGCAAGGATGCAGATTTACTTTCGCTAAACACATCAGAAAAATTAATCAAAAAGTCAGGAACATCCTGAGCCTGGGGGGAGGCAGAAAAAACAGGAGTGTTGGTATTAACACATTGGCAGCCCCAACTGGTTACAGACACAGATTTCCAATCCAAAACAGGATTATGAGACTGTAACCAAGGAAAACCCAGCACGATAATGTCATGCAGATTATACAGAACCAAAAATTTGCAGCACTCCTGGTGATCAGGTTCAACCCTCATTATCACCTGAGTAGAAAACTGGGGTTTATTCTCAGCCAAAGGGGTAGAATCGATCCCCAGTAGGGAATAGACTTCTGTAGGGGTATTAAGGGAAATCCACAACGTTTAGCAAAATCATAATCCATCAGGTTAATAGCTGCTCCAGAATCAACGAAAGCCTGAGCAGAAAATGAGGACAGAGAGCATATCAGAGTGACAGTTAATAAAAACTTAGTCTGAACACTACCCAAGACAACTGAGCGTGCAAAACGTCTTCCCCGCTTAGGGTAGACTGAAATAGCATGAGAGGCATCACCACAGTAGAAACGTAACCCATTGTGCTTTCGAAACTCATGACGCTGTGCCCCAGAGACCACTCTATCACACTGCATGGGTTCAGAAGCTGGTTCACAAGGCAACACCATTCCACGCATACTTCTCCGCTCACGCAAACGTCTGTCAATTTGAATCGCTAATGACATAGAATCATTGAGACCAGAGGGACAGGGAATCCCACCATAACATCCTTTACATTATCTGACAGACCCTTCCGGAAAAGGGCTGCCAAAGCGTCGTCATTCCATTTGGTCAGGACTGCCCACCTACGGAATCTCTGACAGTATAACTCAGCGTCATCAAGCCCCTGATTTAATGCCAACAAGGCTTTCTCAGCTTGATCAGTGACATTAGGCTCATCGTACAATAACCCCAAGGCCTGAAAAAATGCATCAACATCACTCAAAACAGGATCCCCAGGTATCAGGGAAAAAGCCCAATCCTGAGGATCGCCGCGCAGGAGAGAGATGATAATTTGAACCTGCTGCGCTGCATTCCCTGAGGACTTAGATTTTAAGGCAAAAAACAATTTACAATTATTTTTGAAATTCTGAAACTTAGCTCGATCCCCTAAAAACAAATCTGGCATGGGAATCCTAGGTTCCACAACAGGCAACCCAGCAAGATAGATAGCAATACCCGAACCTCAGTGGCAAGCTGATCCACACGGCCAGACAACTGTGCAAACTCCATTGAGAGAAAAGATCCTCCCCAGCACCCAGAGATACAGAGGGAAAAAAAAAATGCAACAAACAGAAAAATATCTCTGACAACTCTGACAATATTTTTTCCCTTCTGTGAGTACCATACAATTTTCAATTTTTTGGCCGGTGATACTGTTATGTTTCGGTAGCTGAGGAGTGCAGGTGAAAAAGGCAATACACCAGAGCAGTTGGAATCTATGAGATTGCAGTACCCTGACTAACCACCACAACTAGAGGCAGCCGTGGAGCGTTCCCACGTTGGTCCTAGACACCTCGTCACAGCCTGAGAAACTAACTACACCTAAAGATAGATATAGGAAAGCTATCTGCCCCGGAGCAGAACCCCAAAGATAATAGAAAGCCCCCAAACATGTAATGGCGGCCAGACAAGATGAAACACTGACACAGAAAGAAAACAGCATGAGCAAACGCTGGGGCCCAAACTAACCAAATAGAAAAGGATAGGAAGGGCACTCACTGCAATCCCAGAAAACCCTGAAAAGCACCAACTCTACTAATTTCAAAAACACCTGAGATCACACGACCTCTTCCACCTAAATTAGTTCTCTAGGGTAACAAAATCAAAACAGCAGCCACTGAAAAAACTGGAAAAAGCAAAAGTACAAACATCAGTGGCTGAACAAAACTGAGAGGGCAGAAGCCCCCGGAGGGGACCCTGAAGGCCCCCACAGAAGTGCAGGACAAAATGCAAAAATATAGCACAAACACAAAAGAAGAAAATGTCTTATCTGTTAGCAGGAGATGCAGACATGACACAGCAGGCTACAAGGGAAACTGGAATAAAGGATTCAGACCAGAACAATTGATCACCGGCAACCCTGATGGGAAGGTGACTCCCTTATATAAGACCAGTCAGTAACACCTGATTCCCAGTCCCACAATCCTCACTGGACAGACTAGCACCGCTAGTAACCACCAGAGGGAGCCTCTGCTCAGAACTCATCTCAAACCCATTCACAACAGGGCCCCATATGATGCTCCAGTATATGATGGGCCCAATGGATGATGATCCAGTGTATGATGGGCCTATATAATGCTCCATATAAAATGGGCCCCATTTATAATGCTCCAGTGTATAATGGGCCCCATATATGCTGCTCCAGTGTCTGATGGGCCCCATTTAGAATGCTCCAGTATATGATGGGCCCCATGGATGATGCACCAGTGTATGATGGGCCAATATAATGCTCTATATATAATGGGCCCCATTAATAATGCTCCAGTGTATAATGGGCCCCGTATATGCTGCTCCAGTGTCTGATGTGCCCCATTTAGAATGCTCCAGTGTATAGTGGGCCCTATCTATGATGCTCAAGTGTATGATGGGCCCCATATATAATTCTACAGTATATAATGCTCCAAATATATTGCTCCAAACATTAAAAAAAATGAAATACCTCTCCTCCCTGGGAACTGCTCTACTCTGGACTCCTCAGCGTCGCCATCTTCCAGCTCTCTGCACTTGGACTGTTCATGTAGAGGGCGTACAGAAGTGACGTCATCGAGCTCTCTGACCTGAATGTCACTGTCAGGAAACGCGAAAGACGCAGGGAGAGGTAAGTATTGCAAGTGCTGGGGCCCTGAGCAAGCAGGGGGGGCACACTCGTGTGCGACGGCACTGGCACAGGGCCCCTCATAGTATGCAAAACCGCTGCTGCAATGTTGATGCCTGCTGTGGAGCCTCCTCTTCTGAGCTATTGCCAGTGGCACCCTCTTCCCCAATGGATGCCAATCCGGGTCAACAACTGGGTCATCCATCACCTCCTCTTCAATTTCATGTGCACCTTCCTCTGTGTCACCGTGTAAGGAGGTATAGTATGCTGGAAGGGGCACCTGAGTTTCATCAGGGTCAGATTCTGGCTCAGTAGACTGCGAGGGCAATGTAGTGCTCTGGGTGAATGTACCAGCAGAATCATCTAGCTGTGGCTGTGCATCAGTGCACTCCATGTCAGATTAGTTTTGGACTGGGGAATTCAGGATTTGACATGATAACCCAGGCATGGTATGTGAAAAGAGCTCCATGGAGTAATCAGAAGTGTGGCCTGCCGCATCCTTCACTTTTGGTGGGGGTGAAGGACACAAGGAAAGGTGTTGCTCCTGACAAGGAGCCTGCACTGACGACTCAGTGCTTGCAGTTTTTGAAAACTTCAGAGGAGGAGGCGATAGAGCTGGAGGCTGTTTTGGCAATGTAAGACAAAACCTGTTCCTGATGCTCCGCCTTTGCTCAACACCTCCTGCCTTAGGTGCTATTGTGCTTTTGGCACTACCAGCAGATGCACCACCACCACCATCAGTACCAGCTGGCCCCCCCCCGCCCACGTCCGCGGCCTCATCCACCATACTTCCTCATTTTTGGGAAAATGTACCCAAAATACAAGCAGATATATGGTACTGTATCACAAGCGTACAGCTGTAGACGGTGAAGGGGAAAATTTCAATCTCTGTATACATTTAAGGAGTCACACACAGATGCTCTCAGGCTCAGTATGGATTAGACCAGAATGTAAAAAGCAGAAAAAGGGTACTGTATCAGAAGATACCAGGTGTACATAGTATTGGGGAAAATTGTAAATCTCCGTATATATTTCAGGAGACGCACACAGACGCTCTGAGAATCAGTATGGATTAGATCAGAATATAAAAAGCAGAAAAAGGGTAATGTATCAGAAGATAACAGGTGTATAGGGGTAAATTGTAAATCTCCGTATAGATTTCCAGAGTAACACACAGACGCTCACAGGCTCAGTATGGAGTAGACCAGAATCTGAAAAGCAAAAAAGGCTAATGTATGCGAAGATACCAGGCATATACAGTGTAGGGGTAATTGTAAATCTCCGTATATATTTCCGGAGTCAGACACAGACGCTCACTCAGTATGTATTTGACCGTAATACAGAAGGCAGAAAAACGGTACTGTATCAGTAGATACCACCTGTATACGGTTTTGGGGAAAATTGAAATCTCCGTATATATTTCCGGAGTCACACACAGATAGTCAGCATGTATTTGTCCGTGATACCAGCCGGTACACGGTAGTGTGTGAGGAGAGTACAGCTCTATACGGTGTGGGAAAAAATGAATGCTCTGTAACTGTGCAGAAAAAAAGAATAAAAGTATTCGTGCTGTGTAGGTGCTGTGTAAAAAGCAGTCTGCACAGCAGTGTACACACAGCAATACAGCTAGCAAGCAGCCTAATAATCAGCTCTACTGCTGCACACAAGCAATTCCTCCCCTGTCACTGGCAGGCAGCCTAATAACAGCGCTGCTGCACACAACAAAATCCTCCCCTGTCACTGCACACTAACTGTAAAAGTAATGGCAGGCAGCATAAAATCGACAAAGTTACCTGGGAGCATAAATCGGCACAAGGGGGTTCTCACCACGCGCCCCGACGCGCGTTTCGGTATAAAGACCTTCGTCCTTTTATGCTGCCTGCCATTACTTTTATTTGGGTTGGATGTTTCACTGAGCTTCTCTAGTACTTCCACTTTAACTATATTATTTGGCACTGTGTGATTTAGACCTTCGTCCTGACGAAGGTCTTTATACCGAAACGCGCGTCGGAGCGCGTGGTGAGAACCCCCTTGTGCCGATTTATGCTCCCAGGTAACTTTGTCGATTTTATGCTGCCTGCCATTACTTTTATTTGGGTTGGATGTTTCACTGAGCTTCTCTAGTACTTCCACTTGAACTATATTATTTGGCACTGTGTGATTTCCTTTGCGGTTTTATTTGCACTATGTTGCTTATTATTTGAGCACCTGCTTTTTAGCGATTGCACATATATATATATTTATATTTTATCCTTTGTTATATTTCCCATTTTGGGAGTTTTTCTTGGACAGGCAAATCATTCCTTTTTTATTATTTTTACCTGGTCATACATTTGAGCTTCTATTTTTTTGTGCTTTATGCACATGTCTATTTGGGGGTTCTTACCTTTTTATATATATATTTTATATATTTGAACATTAAAAAATTTTTTTTATGTAATGGTTTGTTATTTTATGTGTCACTTGTATAATAAAATTTAATCATTTTGGTACATATTACTCTTGTTGTCATTTTCTTTACTACCCTGACTACACTGTGTGGGTGCTTCACTACACTATATCCTTTTGGGTTCTTTTTATTTCATTCACCGGATGGTCTGCCATCCTTGTATAGGAATTTACTTTGGGGTACAATTTATATTTTATTATACTTTCATTATTTGGATATATTTTTATATATTTTTATATATTTATTATATATTATTAGACTCCAATTTTTTCCTGTTGTATGTACACTAACTGTACAGCACAATCGCTATCAGCACAAGCACAGAATAACTTTTTTTTCCTGCCTAACTCTCTCCCTGCTGAGAGACAGCGGCAGCAACCTCTCCCTACGCTAAGATTGGCAGAAGTAAAATGGCTGTCGGCGGTCAGGGCTTTTATAGCCACTGTGACGCCACACAAAGCAAGCCAATCACTGCAATGCCCTTCTCTAAGATGGTGGTGGCCGCTGCCCATGTCATCTTTTTGCCCACAGTGTACGTCCTTGCTCATTGGCTGAGAAAAGGCGCCTGCAAGCATTATGGGAAAACCGACTTTGGTGCTCGGGTCGACGACCGCATGGCCGACCTCACGCTATGGTCGGGTTTTTATCGGCGAAAGCCAACTTTGGCGAAAGTCGGTGATTTTTGAATCTGACCAACTTGTTTCGCTCAACTCTAGTTACCAGTGTTACTGGTGTGATATGTAATGGCTGCTCTCTGCTCTCCTGATCTCACTGCAGAGTTGTGTGTGATTATACCTGATGCATCTGCAGGTTCCTCTCAGCTTCCAGCTCACAGGCAGACAGAATGCAATATTGTTGCAATACAGCAGAGATGAGAGATAAGCAAAAAATGGGTTTACAAGAAGACTATGTTAGTTACTTGTCTCACACTGATAACTCCCCTTCATGTAAAACAAGCTCTGGAGACAGAGTTATCTTCCAGACACCATCCCCCAGAGCCTGGAAGAGGTCATTTATATAAAGTGATAAGGTCGGGTGCCCACAATCCAGAAGTAGGAGTGGTTTGGATACAGCGTATGTTCGCTGCATCCAAAGCACTGCCTTCTATTGAAAGCAGATAAATCCGCATCTGTCCACTGAACCATGTGGATTTACCACATCCAATACATTGCATTGGTGAAATTTCTCTTGCAGAGACTAGCGTGTCCGCAAGAGAAAATGAGATGCTGCGGTCTTGAGAGATGTGCCGCACGTCAGTGTCCACGTGTGATCTGCAGACGACTATAGGACTATTTTCAGCATTCTGTAGCCTGTATGCCCCCATATTTAATAGTTTAGATACAGTAGGTCAAATGTGGTAACAGCTTCCCTTTAAGGTCAGGACTTTGACTAGACCTCTCCAAAGACTTAATTATGTTTTTCTCAAGCCATTCAGAGGTGGACTTGCTGGAGTATTTTGGATCATTGTTTTGCTGCATTACCCAAGTGCGCTTCAGCTTGAGGTCTCAAACAGATGACATTCTCCATCGGGATTTTTTGGTAGACATCAGCAGAGATCATGGTTCCATTTACCACAGCAAGTCTTCCAGGTCATGAAGCAGCAAAACATCCCCAGACCATCACACTACCACCACCATATTTTACTGTTGGTATGATGTTCCTTTTCTGAAATGCTGTGTTACTTCTACGCTAGATGTACAGTAATGGGACATACACCTTCCGAAAAGTTAAACTTTTGCCTTGTCAATCCACAGAGTTTTCTCAAAAAAAGTCTTGGGGATCATAAAGATGTTTTCAGGTAAAACTGAGAAGAGCCTTTATGTACTTCTACTAAGGAATGGTTTTCATCTTGGAACTCTGCCATGCAGGGTATTTTTGCCCAGTCTCTTTCTTATGGTGGAGGCATGAATACTCACCTTAACTGAAGCAAGTGAGGCCTGCAGTTCTTTGGATGTTGTTGTGGGGTCTTTTGTGACCTCTTGGATGGTCATCGCTGCACTTTTGGGTAATTTGGTCTGCCAGCCACTCCTGAGAAGGTTCACTACTGTTCCATGTTTTTGCCATTTGTGGATAATATCTCTGAATGTGGTTCGCTGGTGTCTCAAAGCTTTAAAAATGGCTTTATAATTATTTTCCAAACTGATAGATCTCAATTACTTGTTTGTCATTTGTTCCAGAATTTCTTTGGATCACTGCATGATGTATAGCTTTTGAGGCTCTTTTGGTCTACTTCACTTTGTCAGGCATGTCATATTCAAGTGGTTTCTTGATTGAGAACAGGTGTGGCAGTAATCAAGCCTGAGTGTGGCTAGACAATTTGAACTCTGATTCCCAAACATGTGATAAACTATAGCTAATTTATAAAATACCAAGAAAAAATGAGGGAGTTTTTTCTTGCTATTTTATTTTTTCAATCAGTATTCAGACAGGTCGGCACACAGAACCTGTCAAACTTGAAGCAGCTTTAGTTACCAAGAGCCTGAGAGTGTCAGTGTGTTGGTTGTGTATTTTGTATCACAGTTAATTTACATTTTAGGAAGGGGGCGGCAATCACTTTTTCACATTGATCCCTGTAGGTTTGGATTTCTTTTTCCCTTAATAATAAAGACCTTTATTTATAAACTGCATTTTGTGATTACTTTTGTTATCTTTGTCTAATATTTAAATCTGTTTGGTGATCTGAAACATTTAAGTGTGACAAACATGCAAAAGAATAGGAAGTCTGGAAGGGGGCAAACACTCTTTCACCCCACTGTATGTTCAGATGCAGTGGAATATTTATTTGTGGATTTTTTGAACATTTGTGTCAAATGGGGATTTTAGGCTAAGTTCACACTGTTTTTGCTGCGTTTTCTTTTCTGCAGCAAAACCTGAGTGCTTGGCAGGAAAGAAGCTGTGTCAAAAATGCAGGTTTTACGCCATATTTGCTGCCTTGTTGTTGCGTTTTTTTTTTCATGTTTTTTTTCTATTCAATTCAATTGGTGAAAAATGCTGAAAAAACGCTGAAAGAACTGAGATGCTCTATGTCCAAAAAAACAAAGCACAAAATACTGATGACAAAAAAAAAGCTGTGTGCATGAGATTTCTCTGTCGTGCTAAAGCATGTAGACATGGATTATATGAAATATGAATAGCAATACTGCTCTGGAAAATAATAAAAAATTGAGACACTTAGCACATAATTTGGCCAATTCATGCATGCCCAGCAACCAACAACAAGGTGGTCTCAAACTGCTGAGACCCTACGTGTCTAGTATGAATACCGCACTTAGGCTGAAGTCTGAATTCCTAGGTAAATGTGGCTGCTACTAGTATGCACCTGTTCACATTAGCTTGGAAGTGCCAGTCAGTCTTTTGTTATCCCCATCCATTTGAGGCACAGACATTTACCACATTTACCGAGGAATTCAGACTTCAGCCTAAGAGCGGTATTCACACTAGACACGTAGGGGCCCTGCAGTTTGAGACCACCTTGTCGTTGGTTGCATGGGTCACTATGTTTTGGTAATATGTGGTCCGGTCATGGTGTGACAGTATTTCACCCTTGTATGTGTTATTGTTCGATCACTATGTGGTGGTAATATGTGGACGGGTCATGGTGTGGGGGTATTGGTTCTTTGTATGTGGTACTATTTGGTCACCACGTGGTGGTAATATGCGGTCTGGTCATGGTGTGGTGGTATTTATTCCTTGTATGTGGTAGTATTGATCACTATATGGTGGTAAGATGTGATCTGGTCATGGTGTGGTGGTATTTGTCATTGTACATAGTATTATTTAGTCACGATGTGATGGTAATATGTGGTCTGGCCATGGTGCGACGATATTAGTCCCTTGAATGTTTTATTATTCAGTCACTATGTGGTGGTAATATGTGGTTTGCCCATGGTGTGACGGTATTTGTCCCTTGTATGTGATATTACTGGTCTATTAAAAAAATTAATAATTAATAAAAAATATAACTAAAAAGCTTATTGGATATTTTAACAAATGTTTAATAGGTTAGAGTAGGGTAGGGCCCAGCCAGAAGAGTTATCTTGTCATGGCTTAAAAAATCTTTTGGTGAAAACAAAAGCTGCTGGCTATGTATGTGACATGGTGTTCGACGGGGAACTGTTAATGTGTGATTGGTGAGGACATGGTGCAGAAGTGGAGTTTTTCCAAGAGTGGGTTGTGGGACTGTGGAACGTTTGAGGGGTGGAGGTGGAACTGAGGTGGAGCCTGGGTGAAATCACAAGGTTGCCTGAAAATTTTGCCAGTACAGGGCCCTGAAATTCCTGGTGGCAGCCATGGTTACAAAGTGTTCCCAGTCAACTAATATTCTTTTCAACAATGCTAGGGCAACTAAGAAAGGGTACAGTCCCCAACATCAAAATTGCAGAAACAAGCTAAGTATAGAGGCCAGAAAATGTTCCTAAGGCACCAAAGCCATGTTCTCTAATCCTCCCCAGCCCTTTTCATTGCTTGCAGGATGGGCAAGGTTGGGTTTTAACTCACTTTGGGGTCAAGAATTAAACATCTCCTACAGCTATGTTGGTAACTATGCACAGCTAACATCAAGACTATAGGTTCTAGGCTAAGGTACAGAGCAGTTGTGATTTCAAAAGTACCCCATAAGACTCTGTGCTACTTACAGTTAACACATTCCTGTTATTACTCTTTAAAAGTTTTTTTTCTTTACAAAAAGTTAATCCTTAGAAAATCCATTAGTACTACCAAAGACTGATTAATGCAGACATTGTTATCCTATATTTTCTCTAAGATTTTCTCACTCCACTAAAATTGCCCTAGTCCTCACTTTACAAGAAGACACAAGGAGTCCCTATAGCATTAGGGAACTATAGATACTCACTGTTCCTGTGTGTGGTGTCTCCACTCAGCACCTTATTCAAACAATTCTTCATTACGTTTTCACATAAAACATTGTTGATGTTAGAGGGGAACATTGTGGACTTTTGAATTCTATGACTATTAAAACCATGTGCATGATGACTGAAACTGCTCTGCAGACAGTTTTCTACATGTGGCCACCAGTTTCCTGCATCATGAACGCGTCTGGATAACTTTCTTTTCCTTAATAATTTTGAATAAACTTCTGAATTAATTTCTAAAAGTGATGAGTGAATCCGTTTGGAACAACTAATCAAATTTGTTTTGAATTTCCCAAAATTTTGGATTCTGACAGAAATTTGGGGGTTTCTATTCACAATAATCCAGCAAAATGACAGCTAGGCAACCATTATATTGCTGTCTTCTGTTTAGGCCCGGGAAGGAGTTAAAAAATATTGAATATTATAAATTCTCCTGCCCGAAGTCTTCCCCTCACTTGTCCCTATGTTACTTCAGTTTCCTGGTCTCACACTTTGCTCTCAACTAGGCAGACCCATTCATGTTCAGGTTCATCGGGTTCAGTCAAACTGTAATCCAAAGTTCGGTTTGGACATCAGAACTTGACGAGAACCCCATAAAAGCCAATGGGGACCTGAACTTTGGTGCTGTAAAATGGCCGTAGTAAGGGCTAGGGGGCTGTGATGAGCGAGTATGCTCGCTGCTCGGGTTTTCCCAAACATGCTCGGGTGGTCTCCGAGTATTTGGAAGTGCTCGGAGATTTAGTTTGTGTCGCCACAGCTGCATGATTTGCGGCTGCTATACAGCCTGAATACATGTGGGGATTCCCTAACAAACAAGCATTCCTCACATGTATTCAGGCTGTCTAGTAGCCGCAAATCATGCAGCTGCGGCGACATAAACTAAATCTCGGAGCACTGCCAAATACTCGGAGACCACCCGAGCAACGAGCATACTCGCTCAAGACTACTAGGGGGCTGGAAAAAGGAAGCAAAATGCAGGTAAGAGCAGTACTATTACCCTTCAAACAAATATAGATAGGAGAATGACTTAAAATAACATAAAAAAAATAAAAAATAATAATCTTGAATCAGGAGGCGGAGGTCTAAGTGGAGGTGGACATGGCATTGTAGATGGAAAAGGCTTAGGAGGAGGAAGCCAATACTGTTTTTGTGTGGGGTTTTGTATTTTTTTAGGGAAGTGACTCAAAGGGGTTATCACTAGAGTTGAGCGATACTTTCCGATATCCTAAAGTATCGGAATCGGAATGGTATCGCCGATATCACTAAAATATCGGCGATACCCGATACCGATACCGGAAGTCCCATGTAAGTCTATGGGAACAAAATATCGAAATTAAAAAAAACCCATTCTTGCCTTGTTGGTTAATTGTACATGAAGGAAAACAAGAAAGAGTAATGTAGAATGTATTGGGGAAGGTTGAGGAGACATTAAAGGCATAGATGTTTAACCCAATCAAATGGAATAGCATAAATATTTTTTTTTTTAAAGATGTTCGGATTGACGAAGAAATTGACAATGTTAACGTTTTTTATATTTTGGCAAATATGTATATTACACAACTTCCATGCTCTTCATCTTCACCTTTTTAACTTTTCACACACTTTCTCCTTCATAATCTTCTGCAGCATCATCTTTTTCATCAAATTATTCTTCATCTTCACCTTCTTTATCTTCTTCTTAAACTTCTTGCTATTCATCTTTGTTAACATTACTCATATTCTTCTTATTAAACTATTATTCTTATTCATATTCTGCTTCATCTTCTTCATCATATTCTTATTTGTGACAGAGAATCCTGTACTTGTAATCTGTCAAAGTATGAATTTTTCATCCTTCCGTTCTTGCTGTCACAAAAGATTTAAATTACAACAGTATTTGTCCGTGTTCAGTTTAGCCTGCAGCAGCAGGCATTTTCCAGGGGCACCACGAGGAGGAACGGACTCACCCCCATACACTGCTTAGTCTTCTTCTGCTTAGAATTTAGAGCATATATTTTGCTCTTCATTTTGGTCTTATACTTCATGTTCTTCTGCTTTTAGATCTTCTGCTTATTGTTCTTGTGTCTCTTGTTCCGTATCTTGTATTTGTAGCACAATCTTGTACCAGCTGATGTTACTGGGACACGGTTACTAAGCAGGAGGTACCTGTGCTCCAAAGCACTACCAAGGACCAGCAGACGTTGCTGGAACTCGGATACCGAGATGGAGGCACCTAGGCCAAAGGCACTGCGGAGAACCAGTTGACGGTACTGGAACCCGGACGGGTAGCAGAAGGTACAAGAGCCAATGCAAGTAACGAGGACCAGCTGACTGTGCTGGAACCCGGAGGGGCAGCAGAAGGAAAAGAGCCAATGGCACAACCGAGGACCAGCTGACGTTACTGGGACACGGTTACTAAGCAGGAGGTACCTGTGCTCCAAAGCACTACCAAGGACCAGCAGACGTTGCTGGAACTCGGATACCGAGATGGAGGCACCTAGGCCAAAGGCACTGCGGAGAACCAGTTGACGGTACTGGAACCCGGACGGGTAGCAGAAGGTACAAGAGCCAATGCAAGTAACGAGGACCAGCTGACTGTGCTGGAACCCGGAGGGGCAGCAGAAGGAAAAGAGCCAATGGCACAACCGAGGACCAGCTGACGTTACTGAACCCCAGTAACACAGGAGCAAGTGTTGACTGTGCTAACAGCACTTCCGAGCAACAACTGGCGGTGTTGGAGCCCAGGGTCAAGGAGGATGTTTAAATACTAGATCAAGTAATTTCCTTGTTACCTGTCAATTTTAAATGTCTATACTTCAAACAAGAGAAAGATAACCTTTACTACCATAAGATGATGATTTCATTTAAACTAATATCTAGATAAATAAAGAATTGACAAACATAAACACATACATTAACATGTTGAACAGCAATGCAAACCACAAAATAAATTAGTTAAGGAATCTGCTATACGGTTGTACATAAAAGCATACAAGTACATATCTGAATCCATTAATGATGGATAAGTAACAGTATGTACACCATTTTTATTGTATAGACAATGAATGTCTGACTTCAAAACATCATCAGCATTACAAGTTATCTGTGATATTACTAAAATGTTCCATTTGCTGAATAATGTCACTAAATATTTTATACAAAATTATACAATTTCCATCATGTAATACTCATAATATGTGGCAATAATCATTTTTATTAACAAACATAACCTTTAAAAAGTGCATAGTGCATAGTGAAAATTGCTATTTATGGCTGACTGTGACTGTCGACTTGGAAGCATGACAACAGATAGATAAGGTATATATAGATGAGACTGCATAGCCACAGATGGTGAATTGCGATGTAATACTGTACCTCAATAAAGTGTGCGTCACTACTACATAATTTTTTTTATATAGCTTTATAAACAGGGTACATGGATGTATGCTTGTGCCTTTGTTTTGACGCACAGACTGCCTTCCTGCTGAGACGCATTGGGTAGTGAACAGTTGTGTGCAGTGTTCACTGCAGTCTCTGCGGAATAACCACACTTAGACCTTATAACTTTTCAGACTTTCTTTATCAATCTACCAAGATGAAGAAGGCAGGGAGTAAGGCACGTGGTCGTGGAGTTTCTTCAGGGAGAGGACGTGGGGATTCTGTGGCTGCTGCGGCCCCCAGTGACACAGCATCCACCAGTTTTCCCCGTGAGCGTTCCTTTATGCCCACTTTTGTAGGAGCTCGGAGTACCCCCCTGCTGCGGGAAGAACAAATTGAAGCCGTTGTTGTTTGGATGTCAGCCAATGCATCGACTTCAATTGCTTCCACCTCCTCTCAGGACCACAGCACTGTTGGGCAACCATCTGTCTCTTCACCGCCTGGCAAATTGCCCAGGCAGTCAGAGAGTTCTGTACAGGAGCCAGCTGAGTGTCTGCTTCTGTTCTCAGAATCTATTGGCTTGCAAACAGGGGCCCAGCCAAGCAGCATTCTGTAATGTGAAGAGGGAGTATGCAGTGATGCGCAACAGCTGTGTCTCTCTGAATCTGAAGAGGCGGGTGAGACAGTGCCGATGGTCAGCACACCGCAGAACGCATCTGATGATGATGAGACCCAGGTGCCAGTTTCTGTTGAGCATGGTGCTGGCCAGACCACCCAACAGCAGGTGTTGGAAGAGGGTAGTGGAGATGATGAGGTCCAAGACCCAACATGGCATGAGGAACAGGAAGGTGGTGGGAGCAGCTCAGAGGAATAATAATAATATTTATTTATATAGCGCCATCATATTCCGCAGCGCTTTACAGTTTAGCAGTTTCAGAACACAAGTCATAAGTAACAACGTTAACAATACAATAATTTAAGCTAAATAAGTCGCCCCTGCTCGTGACAGCTTACAATGTACAATGAGATGGGGGAGATACAAAGTATAGGTGTTTATATACAATGGTGCATTTACAATGATGTTCCAGCCATCTTAAGGGACTGAGGGATGGAGATAGTGAATGGGCTAGAGACACACACACACTTACACAGAATACATAGAATGACTTTGATTAGTGAATGTGATAGGCCGCTCTGAACAAATGTGTTTTGAGGGAGCGCCTGAAACCATGCAAATTGTGGATAGTCCTAATTTCTTGGGGTACAGCATTCCAGAGGATTGGCGTAGAGCAGGAGAAGTCTTGGAGTCGGGAGTGGGAGGTACGTATTAGTGCAGAGGTTAGTCGAAAGTCGTTTGCAGAGCGCAGCAGTCGGTTAGGCCGATAGATAGAAATGAGGGAGGAGATGTAGGAGGGGTGCTGCACTGTGGAGAGCTTTGTGGGTGAGAACCAGTACTTTGGTTGAAAGCTGGGAGAGGCCTAGAGAAATGGTTAGTGATAGAAGGAAGATAGAGGAAGACATTGCCCCAACGGTACAAACAGGAGGGAGAGTTAGGCTGCAGACTCGGTTGCCTGTAGCCTCCAGTTTGGCACCTGTTCGGAGCAGTTGTCTTCCAAAAGTCAAAACGTGCGCTCCCAGAACTTGCACTGCGTGGTCCTTTTTTCACACACTTGCACATGATATTTGCTATGTGAAATGCAAGCTGTGTAATCAAAAATTAAAAATAGCTAAAAGTGTCAGTCACCTCAATACCACAAATATGTGGAAACATGTGCGGACAAAGCACGTAGTTGAGTTACAAAGACACACTAGAGATGTAGGCCAACCTACAGCAGCACCTACATCTTCAGGTTGTGTTGAAGCCTCTTCATCGAGCTCACACACAGCTGGTTATGCTTCCTCACAGGATCGCCATGGAAGAACCTCGGCCACTGTTGTCCAGAGACAAACTGTTATTCCACACACAGCAGCAAGTTCCCTGTCATCCTCACACTCCCAGGCCACAAAACAGCCATCGGTAGCACAGGCATGGGATAAAAGACGGCCATACTCCGCAAACCATGCACGAGCACAGGCTCTGAATGCTGGCATTGCAAAACTCCTGTCCCTTGAAATGCTGTGATTCAGGCTGGTGGAGACAGACAGTTTCCGTAACTGAATATCATTGTCAATCCCACAATACAATGTGCCAAGCCGATTTCATTTCAGCAGGCAAGCCGTCCCTGGTCTGCAAAAGCATGTTGAGGGAAAAATTAAACATGCGCTACTAAAAGCCCTCAGTAGCAAGGTCCACCTGACCACCGATGCGTGGACCAGTACCCATTGTTATGATCTGCTACAACCAGTAAGGAAAGAAGGGAATTCTGTCCCTACAATACAACTAAGCTGAATCCCTACGATGTAACGGGGAACCTGATCCTGCGACCAGACCCGCTAAAGTCCTCATCTAGTGTGAACGAAGACCTATAGTTGCGAGGGAGTAATCCCTACAAGATCTAGGGACTGTGAGAAAAGGTGGACACCTCCTAACATAAATTGTAGCATGGATAATTAAACAGAAAAATAAATACTTTGTGATCCTAACATCAAGCAAAACTGACAGATTAAGGCACCTAAGCACCCGGCTAGCTTAACAGTAGATAATACAATGAAGTCAAGCAAAGCCAGAAGGGCGGAGCCAGACTAAATAGGGAAAAAAGGTCATGTGACCAGCAAACTGAAACAAAACCTAACAAGAGGGTTCTAACACCCATGGCCAGGGACAATACCTTTCCCTCACTGCCCATTGGGTCAATGTTGTGCAGCCGGGTACTGATCTTGCGAGAGGCGCTGTACGTGTTCTGCCAACTCCAAGGATTGCAGGAATCAAGTCTGTACACATTGATTCCTCCTCCTATTCCAGTTCCTCAGAATCATCGCTGCAGGATGGAGTTGCGTCACCGATATGAGCACAGCCGTGTCCAAATGTCAACAGGTCGTCCTGAAATTAATTTCCATGGGGAATCTTAGCCACACAGCGCAGGAGCTCTGTAATGCCATAAAGCAGGAGAGCGACGTGTGGTTTTTGGAAGAGAATCTACAGGCAGGCTTGGTAGTGTGTGACAATGGCCGAAATCTGGTGTCAGCTCTGGGCCTTGGCAACCTCACTCACATACCATGTCTGTCATATGTGCTCAACTTGGTCGTGCAGAGTTTTTTTGAGGGACTATCCGGATCTTGATGCACTGCTGCACAAGGTCCGCCTAGAGTGCGCTCACTTGCGACGTTCCAGCATGGCCAGATCGCTGATTGCAGCTCTGCAACGCAGATTTCACCTTCATGAACATCGCATCATATGTGACGTACCCACCAGGTGGAATTCCTCGTTACATATGTTGGAGCGGTTGTGTGAGCAGCAGCCAACAGTAATGGAGTATCAGCTGCATCAGGCGCAGTCAACTCGCAATTTGCGCCGTTCACACTTCACCACTACTGAGTGGGCCTCTATAATAAGAATAATAATATTATTTATTTATATAGCGCCATAATATTCCGCAGTGCTTTACAGTTTAACAGTTTCAAAACACAAGTCATAAGTAACAACGTTAACAATACAATAATTAAAGCAAAATCAGCCGCCCCTGCTGGTGAAAGCTTACAATCTACAATGAGGTGGGGGAGATACAAAGTACAGGTGTTTATATACAATGGTGTTTTTACAATGATGGTCCAGCCATTTTAAGGAAGTGAGGGATGCATGGAGATAGTGAATGGGCTACACACACAGAATTACACATAGAATGACTTTGATTAGTGAATGTGATAGGCCACTGTGAACAAATGTGTTTTGAGGGAGCGCCTGAAACCATCCAAATTGCGGATAGTCCTAATTTCTTGGGGTAGAGCATTCCAGAGGATTGGCGCAGCGCGGGTGAAGTCTTGGAGTTGGGAGTGGGAGGTACGGATTAGTGCAGAGGTTAGTCGAAGGTCGTTTGCAGAGTGCAGCAGTCGGTTAGGCCGATAAATATAAATAAGGGAGGAGATGTAGGGGGGTGCTGCGCTGTGGAGAGCTTTGTTGGTGAGAACCAGTAATTAGAATTGGATCCTATAATGAATGGGCAGCCACTGCCAGTGTAATGAGTGGCGAATAACTCTATGAAGGATATCTGCCACGTTTTGCGTGCGTTTGATGAGTCAACGCGGATGGCGAGTGTAGATGATGCACTAGTCAGCCTGACTGTCCCCCTTATCTGCCTGCTTCAAAAAACACTGCAAGCACTAAGGCATGAGGTTTTGGAAGAGGTTGAGGATGAGGAGTCACAAATTCCATCACCTTCTGGACAGTCAGCGCAACGTGGTTCCTCACAAAGGGCTGGAGGACTTTCAAAGTACCATGCTGTATCAACAATTGAACCTCCAGAGTCGCTGTCTATATTTTCATAACCATTACAAACTTTTAATGTATTTACAAAGCACATAATGTACATTTTTTGTCTATCCTTTTGTAATGCTATTGTGTTTCCATAAACTGATGTTACAGAATTATGATACAAAGTTTTTAAATTTTGAGTTTTAAATTTTGTAAATTTATATGTATTTGAAGGACTTTGTGAGGAGGATGAGGAGGAGTCAATGGAGGAGGAAGACATCGCTCCAGAGGGAGGTAGACAATGCTCTAGTCAGTATGTAGACCAAGGGTGGGGTGATGCACAGCAGGCGGAGATGACGCCTCTTGCAGGGGACAACGTTTCTTGGCCAGTTGGGAGTCTGCAGCACATGGTTGATTTCATGCTGCAGTGGCTGAGAAACGACCGCCGCATCGAACACATTCACACCACGTCTGATTATTGGGTGTACACCCTCCTAGACCCTCGCTACCGGGACAACTTACAAAGCCTCATCACACCGTTGAACCGGGAGCGTAAAATGCGGAAGTACAAGACACACTGGTGCAATCCATAATGTTCTCCATTCCAGCCGAGAGCACTGCTGCTGCTACTGATTTACAAAGCAGCTCTGTGCGTCGAGGCAGTGGAGACAGCTCTGCAACAAGAGGGAGCACAAGCAGCGCCTCTGCACAGGGCAAGAACAGTATGTTCCAAATGTGTCGAAGTTTTGTGGCAGCGCCACCAATGTCTACACCATCCGAGACGGCTCCAGTCAGCAGGAGGCAACATTTCCGTAAGATGGTGACAGACTACATGTCTTGCCCTCTCAGTGTACTCTCAGATGGCTCTTCCCCATTCAAGTTTTGTGTCTCTAAGCTGGATACATGGCCAGAGCTTAGCCAGTATGCATTGGAGGTGCTGGCTTGATCTGCTGCCAGTGTATTATCGGAGCGCGTCTTTACTGCTGCAGGTGGTGTACTAACAGACCGTTGCATGCGACTATCCTACGATAATGTAGAACGGCTTACTTTTCTGAAAATGAACTAGGCATGGATCTCGCCTGAATTTGCCTGTCCGGTTTCAGATTAACTAACTGGTTGGCAACGTTTTCCATGTCTCCTGTTATGTTCATCTTTCTACCACCTGAGCTATACTCCCTGGGCTACAACACTGCCAGTTGCTGCTCAGAAGTGTCGTGTCCACAGACCAATACACAAGCTATAGTGATAGTGGGGTTCAGTAACGCCTGCTGTTCCCCTGCTGTGTGTCCGGCAAAATTACTGCTACCTAGCTACACATGTTGAAAAAAACATGACATGTTAAAGTGGCTAGTGCTACACATAGATATCAGGCTACACCCTTATTTCTAAGCTGTAAACAAGTGAAACGTCAAATTTAAAACCATTCAATGATTAGTGTTGGTAACAAATCTGTAACTAAATAATTGTGACATATTATGGCAGATATCCACATGTCTAACACAAATGCTAACACAAAAGCATACTTATGCTATAGGGTACTGATGGTGAACCTTCTCACTCCATAACTTTGACCAATCCAACTCACATCATGCCTCAAATGCTGCAATGTTGGAAGTGCATAATGTGGGTTGAACTTTGACAACAGCTGCAGTGCGAAGGTTATCCTTCTGTGTTCTTGGCTTTTAAATAAAAGCATACAAGTAAATATAATAATACATTGTTGATTAAGGGACATGATGTACACCTGTAATATTGTGCAAACAATGGATGTAGGACTATTCCTCTTCAACATTACTTATATTTGTGTCATTTGAAAAAATACATATTTTAGTTAAAAATTAAAAACCCATGTTCAGTAGCTGTGAAAGGCCCGTTTGTGTACTTCTATATTGTTTGCAACCAATGTATTGTATACGGATGGAAGCACGTCACTGTAATAGATTTGAATTATTTTAAATAGAATAAAGCAGCACCAATTTTAGAAAAATGACAAGGATGAGCCAGTGACAGACACTCAGCAGAGTACACGCAGCGGTGGTTGAAGAAGTAAATGGAGCGTGATCTGCATTTTAAAAAAAAATAAAATAAAAATACCTCACAGACTGCAGTGAACACTGAAACACAACTATTCACAATCTGTGAAAGGCTACTCCTTTGTGTACTTCTATAGTGTTTGCAACCAATGTATTGTATACGGATGGAAGCGCGTCACACTAATAGATTAGATTTATTTTAAATGGAATGTAGCAGAACCAATTGGAGATAAATGAAAAGGATGAGCCACTGAGACACGCTCAGCAGAGTACAAGCAGCAGTGCTTGAACAAGTAACTGGAGCGTGATGTGCACTCAAAAAAGTAAAAAACACAGACTGAAGTGAACACTGAAACACAACTGTCCACAATCTGTGAAAGGCTACTCCTTTGTGTACTTCTATAGTGTTTGCAACCAATGTATTGTATACGGATGGAAGCGCGTCACACTAATAGATTAGATTTATTTTAAATGGAATGTAGCAGAACCAATTGGAGATAAATGAAAAGGATGAGCCACTGAGACACGCTCAGCAGAGTACAAGCAGCAGTGCTTGAACAAGTAACTGGAGCGTGATGTGCACTCAAAAAAGTAAAAAACACAGACTGAAGTGAACACTGAAACACAACTGTCCACAATCTGTGAAAGGCTACTCCTTTGTGTACTTCTATAGTGTTTGCAACCAATGTATTGTATACGGATGGAAGCGCGTCACACTAATAGATTAGATTTTTTTCCACTAAAATGGAGCAGCACCAATTAGAGAAAAATGTGAAGGATGAGGCAGTGACACACGCTCAGCAGACTACAACCAGCAGTGGTTGAAGAACTAACTGGAGCGTGATCTGCACTCAAAAAATCAAAACCTCACAGACTGCAGTGAACACTGAAACACAACTATTCACTATCTGTGAAAAGCTCCTTTCTGTACTTCTATAGTGTTTGCAACCAATGTATTGTATACGGATGGAAGCACGTCACACTAATAGATTTGATTTTTTTCTAATATAATGGAGCTGCACCAATTCCACTAAATAAAATAAAAAAAATAAAGAGTCAGTGACACGTGCAGATGCCTACAAACAGCGGTGGATGCAGAGCAAACTGCAGCGTCACCTGCACTGTCACACACACACCTTGCACAGAGCTGTTAAAACAACACTGGCAAAATGAAGCTTTACACAGCGGTTGGTAAACTAGCCTGCCTCAAGCACAGTAGTACACAAAATCGCAATATCTAACTGTCCCTCAGAGTCAGCACAGCAGCGTTCTGTCCCTAACTGAGTTCACAGCACAGTGACGCTAAAATGGCTGCGGCGCCTTTTATAGTGCATTCTGACATCATTTCAGCAGCCAATCACAGCCATGCCATTAGTTAAGATGACCGCATCATTACAGGATGTGCCCACACTTCGTAGGATTCTCATTGGCTGACTAAAATCACATTGCCTCTCAAAGAATTATGGGAACTTCCGATTCCGGTATAACGATATTGAAATAGTATCGGAATTAAGTATCGGAATTCCGATAACGCGAATATCGGCCGATACCCGATACTTGCGGTATCGGAATGCTCAACACTAGTTATCACTAGTGATGGGCGAGCACTAAAATGCTCGGGTGCTCGTTGTTCGAGTCGAGCAAATTGGAATACTCGGGTACTCGGACAGAACACCAAGCCCAATGTAAGTCTATGGGAGACCTGAGCATTTTTACCGCAATTCCCCCCGGGGGTCCTTTTAAGACTTAAAAATTCTGAAAATGATGGAAACACTGCTCAAATCACAAGGGACATCATGGGGATCGCCCCTGGAAGCACTCCTGACTCCTAGTTCACAGCTTTAAACAATGTTCTCAGAGTTTCATGCCATTTTTACCGGAGCACCAAAAAACATACCAAAACGAAACCAAAACAGATTTTGCTGGGAAATATGTTAAGGTACATCCTTTCCAGGTTAATGAGTTGTATATGTGTGGCCCAGCTGCGCTTGGTACACATGTTCCCTGGAGTATGCACAGAAAGGTAATTACGAAAACCTGATATTCATTCACATCCACATTTCCCCAGGAGCCACCAGAGGGAGCCCTATAGATTCAGGTATATAGGGGTGTGGAGAAACGCAGCAGTAGGCATTCTAGCAAGACAGTCATGCTAGTTGTTGGTTGTACCTCAGACAGTTCAGGTCTCCTCAGAGCATCGGAGTGAGGGCTTTTCTAGTCAGAGCTTGGTCTGAGCTGTGCGAGTTCAGACGTGAGGTGATTCCTGTCAGATGAGACAGAGGAAAGAAGGCAAACTGTTATCTCAGAACAGTCTGACTGTTAGTTCCCAATGAATGTGGAAAGTGACTCTCGGAGCGAGCGTGAATTCAGTCTGACGGAAGGTCCTGAGAGTTGCTCTGGACAGAGTCTATGAAGGAAAAGAAGGAAGGGGACTACAGTCATCATAACATCGAGTTGACTGAGAAACGGTCAGTGAGCTGTGGAAGGAAGGAAGCTGATGACTTGACTACACCTACTGTTACCCGTGCTTATGTTAAGGGTGAGAGTAGGGCGACGGGCAAGTGGTGACAAAGGGAAAGAGTGACCGAGGTGATATAGCAACGTTAGCTGCCTCCACTCTGCACAACCGGACACCGGGTCCGAAGCTTGCTAGAACCTTCACGGCTAGTGGGAGAAAACCGGAATCCCTGCTGGACTTCAGGTCGCAGAGAGGCTCTATTGTGCTGATACGTAACCGGGGTCAGGGAGAACAGGAGTCGGGCCTGATCAGCCATAGACTTAGTTCTTGCCAAAAGAAGGCTCCACCACAAGGTCGGCCGGGCGTAGCTGTTACACACAGAGTTGAACTTAGCTTTATGCAGGTTGGAAACTCACACATAAAGAAGTAAGGAGGCCTTAAACCTACTCAGTGATTACCTGGATGTGCATCCTCCACCCTGAGCAGCTTCCCGGGACATACCTGCAAATACCACCAGTAAAGGTATGGAAAGAGACTGACTTGTGTGTGTCTGCCTTATTGCCTGCACCCTGCACCGCCATTTACCCTGAGGGATCCAGTCTCGCCTGTGGGGGACTTAACATCTTGGTGCCCAATAACAACCCCTCAGAGGATTCACCCTGCAGCGCTGGTCACCCTGATCAGAAACCACAGGTGGCGTCACAAACAATTACTACAATCCCCTGTAAATATTATCCCCTTTGAATGAGCGCCCAGGGCAACGGACCGAGCTGCGCTACCCGTGACCTATTCCCCATTGAAGTTAACGGGCTCGGTGCCGAGTACCCCATAGGCCCTGGTACCGTGTGCGACTCATATATAAGGCGAAATAAATAACCCCTGACCAAAATGTTCCTCCACCACTTGGGCTATGTTCAGACGCAGCGTTTTTTAAGCGTTTTTCAACTTTAACATTGCTTTCAACCAAAACAAATGCATTCACTGGGAAATGTCATTTTAACATTTAACAACCCTAGCTGGCCATGTGGTGTGTGACACATAAGCAGACGTATCTTGTTTCATTTATGAAGAAGGGACTCTTAAAGTCACAGAGCATATTTTTACAGGGGCATAAGGCAGCATTAATCTGCTTAAAGGGCCATTATTAAACAGTGGGTCTCCGAAACTGTTATAGCCTATGCAGTGAGTGGATGGGCTGCCAAAAATTACGGCACACCACAATACTCCTTTCACGAGATGTCCAGGATGGCTTCCATAAAAAATGTTACATTGAATGCAAGGCCTGCCCTGCTACCAAGTCATATGCACCCCAATAAGCCTTTGAACCCAGGTACTGGATGGGCCCAGGAAAATCGACTTCACCTTCTTCTTGTTGTCCTCCCATTTTGTTTTTTTTGTCTGTGAATGCAAGGCCTGCCCTGCTACCAAGTCATAGGCACCCCAATATGCCTTTGAATCCAGGTACTGGATGGGCCCAGGAAAATCCACTTCACATTATTCATTTTGTCCTCCCATTCTGTTTTTTTATACATTGACTGCAAGGCCTGCCCTGCTACCAAGTCATATGCACCCCAATTAGCCTTTGAACCCACATACTGGATGGGCCCAGGAAAATCCACTTCACATTATTCATTTTGTACTCCTATTCTGTTTTTTTGTCTGTGACTGCAAGTCCTGCCCTGCTATCAAGTCATATGCACCCCAATATGCCTTTCAACCCAGGTACTGGATGGGCCCAGGAAAATCGACTTCACCTTCTTCTTGTTGTCCTCCCATTTTGTTTTTTTTGTCTGTGAATGCAAGGCCTGCCCTGCTACCAAGTCATAGGCACCCCAATATGCCTTTGAATCCAGGTACTGGATGGGCCCAGGAAAATCCACTTCACATTATTCATTTTGTCCTCCCATTCTGTTTTTTTATACATTGACTGCAAGGCCTGCCCTGCTACCAAGTCATATGCACCCCAATAAGCCTTTGAACCCACATACTGGATGGGCCCAGGAAAATCCACTTCACATTATTCATTTTGTACTCCTATTCTGTTTTTTTGTCTGTGACTGCAAGTCCTGCCCTGCTATCAATTCATATGCACCCCAATATGCCTTTCAACCCAGGTACTGGATGGGCCCAGGAAAATCGACTTCACCTTCTTCTTGTTGTCCTCCCATTTTGTTTTTTTTGTCTGTGAATGCAAGGCCTGCCCTGCTACCAAGTCATAGGCACCCCAATATGCCTTTGAATCCAGGTACTGGATGGGCCCAGGAAAATCCACTTCACATTATTCATTTTGTCCTCCCATTCTGTTTTTTTATACATTGACTGCAAGGCCTGCCCTGCTACCAAGTCATATGCACCCCAATAAGCCTTTGAACCCACATACTGGATGGGCCCAGGAAAATCCACTTCACATTATTCATTTTGTACTCCTATTCTGTTTTTTTGTCTGTGACTGCAAGTCCTGCCCTGCTATCAAGTCATATGCACCCCAATATGCCTTTCAACCCAGGTACTGGATGGGCCCAGGAAAATCCACATCACATTATTCATTTTGTCCTCCCATTCTGACTTTTTTCATTGACTGCAAGGCCTGCCCTGCTGCCAAGTCATATGCACCCCAATAAGCCTTTGAACTCACATACTGGATGGGCCCTAAAAAAATCAACTTCACATTATTCATGTTGTCCTCCCATTGTGTTTTTATGCATAGACTGCAAGGCCTGACCTGCTACCAAGTCATATGCACCCCAATAAGCCTTTGAACCCAGGTACTGGATGGGCCCAGGAAACTCCACTTCACCTTCTTCTTGTTGTCCTCCCATTCTGTTTTTTTTGTCTGTGAGTGCAAGGCCTGCCCTGCTACCAAGTCATAGGCACCTCAATAAGCCTTTGAACCCACATACTGGATGGGCCCAGGAAAATCCAGTTCACATTATTCATTTTGTACTCCCATTCTGTTTTCTTATGCATTGACTGCAAGGCCTGCCCTGCTACCAAGTCATATGCACCCTAATAAGCCTTTGAACTCAGGTACTGGATGGGCCCAGGAAAATCAACTTCACATTATTAATTTTGTCCTCCCATTCTGTTTTTTATGCATTGACTGCAAGGCCTGCCCTGCTACCAAGTCATATGCACCCCAATAAGCCTTTCAACCCACATTCTGGATGGGCCCTGGAAAATCAACTTCACATTATTCATTTTGTCCTCCCATTCTGTTTTTTATGCATTGACTGCAATGCCTGCCCTGCTACCAAGTCATATGCAACACAATTAGCCTTTGAACCCAGGTACTGGATGGGCCCTGGAAAATCAACTTCACATTATTCATTTTGTCCTCCCATTCTGTTTTTTTTGCATTGACTGCAATGTCTGCCCTGCTACCAAGTCATAGGCACCCCAATATGCCTTTGAATCCAGGTACTGGATGGGCCCGGAAAATCCACTTCACATTATTCATTTTGTCCTCCCATTCTGTTTTTTTATACATTGACTGCAAGGCCTGCCCTGCTACCAAGTCATATGCACCCCAATTAGCCTTTGAACCCACATACTGGATGGGCCCAGGAAAATCCACTTCACATTATTCATTTTGTACTCCTATTCTGTTTTTTTGTCTGTGACTGCAAGTCCTGCCCTGCTATCAAGTCATATGCACCCCAATATGCCTTTCAACCCAGGTACTGGATGGGCCCAGGAAAATCCACATCACATTATTCATTTTGTCCTCCTCCATTCTGACTTTTTTCATTGACTGCAAGGCCTGCCCTGCTGCCAAGTCATATGCACCCCAATAAGCCTTTGAACTCACATACTGGATGGGCCCTAAAAAAATCAACTTCACATTATTCATGTTGTCCTCCCATTGTGTTTTTATGCATAGACTGCAAGGCCTGACCTGCTACCAAGTCATATGCACCCCAATAAGCCTTTGAACCCAGGTACTGGATGGGCCCAGGAAACTCCACTTCACCTTCTTCTTGTTGTCCTCCCATTCTGTTTTTTTTGTCTGTGAGTGCAAGGCCTGCCCTGCTACCAAGTCATAGGCACCTCAATAAGCCTTTGAACCCACATACTGGATGGGCCCAGGAAAATCCAGTTCACATTATTCATTTTGTACTCCCATTCTGTTTTCTTATGCATTGACTGCAAGGCCTGCCCTGCTACCAAGTCATATGCACCCTAATAAGCCTTTGAACTCAGGTACTGGATGGGCCCAGGAAAATCAACTTCACATTATTAATTTTGTCCTCCCATTCTGTTTTTTATGCATTGACTGCAAGGCCTGCCCTGCTACCAAGTCATATGCACCCCAATAAGCCTTTCAACCCACATTCTGGATGGGCCCTGGAAAATCAACTTCACATTATTCATTTTGTCCTCCCATTCTGTTTTTTATGCATTGACTGCAATGCCTGCCCTGCTACCAAGTCATATGCAACACAATTAGCCTTTGAACCCAGGTACTGGATGGGCCCTGGAAAATCAACTTCACATTATTCATTTTGTCCTCCCATTCTGTTTTTTTTGCATTGACTGCAATGTCTGCCCTGCTACCAAGTCATATGCACGCCAATAAGCCTTTGAACCCAGGTACTGGATGGACCCAGGAAAATCCAGTTCATATTATTCATTTTGAAATCCCATTCTGTTTTCTTATGCATTGACTGCAAGGCCTGCCCTGCTACCAAATCATATGCACCACAATAACCCCAATGCCCCCTTGGAAGAAACATGGAGGAGGGCCTCATAAAAAATTGCCCCATTAAAAAGGATCGGGTCTCCTAGACTTGGAATGCCCATTTCCCCTGTGGGGTACACCTCAACCTTTTCCATAACAAGTATTTTGCGCCCAGCATAACCACCCACCCTTGTTAGGAATTCGACACTGGCTGTAGCAGCACGGAACACTTTAACACTGGTGATCCAGTGGCGGTGACTGATGAGCCGTGGAGTAAGGCCTGATTAAAAACTATGCCCAATTTAAAGGAGCTGATCTTCTAGACTTGGAATGCCCATACACTGGCTGGCAAACATTTCCCCCTGGGGGAAGATATCAACATAGTGTGTACATTTTTTTTTAGGGGCATCATAAACATCTCGCAAAACTGTAACGTGGTTTACTACACAGTTGCTGCTGAGAAGGTGCAGGTTTTTAGTAAAAATATGGCGGACGAATCGTTGGATGAAGTAATCAGGAAAAGTGGCATGGTGATGACAGGAATGGGAAAGTACATGATTAATAACAGCAGTGGCTATGGGAGGTATGAGAGTCAGGAAACAGCCTACAATGATTTGTCGTTTAGGCACCATCAATTACCAGAATACGAGGGGGGCCTGAAAACTTCGAGACCCACCCATGAAATCTTTTTTGCATGGTCTTGTTTTGCAATGCAATATGTTATTTAGTTAGTTGAATGGTCTCATGAGCAATCTGGATTTATTTTGATTTTTTTTGTTTCTGTTACAGCATTTTAAAGTTGGGTCGCAAGGCTGAAATATGGAAATGGAGAAATTGGCAAAGCGAGCAGTCATTCAATACCTTCTGAAAAAAGGACTGACACCATTGGAAATTCACAAGGACATGCTGGAGACATTAGGGGACAATGCTCCTTCTTATACAATGGTGAAAAAGTGGGTTGCAGATTTCAAGCGGGGATAGACATCAATTGAAGATGCTGCGCGCAGTGGTCGTCCCTCAACCGCATGCACAGATGAAAATGTCCTAAAAGTGCAAGACATTGTAATGGCAGATCGACGTGTCTCACAGCGGCACATTGCACAATGTGTGGGCATATTATTATTATTATTATTATTCATTTTTATAGTGCCATTTATTCCATGGCGCTTTACATGTGAGAGGGGGCGAGTATAGACAAGTACAATAAATATGAGCAATACAGGACACACATAAGTACAGAAGGAGAGAGGAACCTGCCGCAAAGGCTCACAATCTATAGGGGATGGGTGAGGACACACTAGGAGAGGGTAGAACTGGTCGTGCGGGGGTTCAGTAGACTGAGGATCACTGCTGGTTGTAGGCTTGTCGGAAGAATTAGGTCTTCAGGTTCTTTTTGAAGGTTTCCATGGTAGGCGCGAGTTTGATGTGTTGGGGTAGAGAGTTCCAGAGTATGGGGGAGGCACGGGAGAAGTCTTGTATGCGGTTGTGGGAAGAAGAGATAAGGGGAGAGTAGAGAAGGAGATCTTGATCGAAGGTTGCGCGAGGGTAAGTAACGGGAGACCATGTCACAGATGTATGGAGGAGACAGGTTGTGGATGGCTTTGTATGTCATAGTTAGGGTTTTAAACTGGTGCCTCTGGACGATAGGAAGTCAGTGAAGGGCTTGGCATAGGAGAGAGGCTGGGGAATAACGGGGAGACAGGTGGATTAGTGGGCAGCAGAATGTAGGATGGATTGGAGTGGTGCCAGGGTGCTGGAGGGGAGGCCAGAGAGTACGAGGTTGCAGTAGTCAAGGCGGGAGATGATAAGTGCATGCACTAGTGTTTTTGTGGTGTCATGGTCACGGAATGCACGGATCCGGGAAATATTTTTGAGTTTGAGACGGCAGGAGGAGGCTAGGGTTTGGATATGTGGCTTGAAAGAAAGGGCAGAGTCGAGGATCACCCCGAGGCACCGAGCATGCGGGACCGAGGAAAGTGAGCAGCCGTTGACATTGAGGGATAGGTCTGGTGGAGGCGTAGAGTGAGATGGGGGAAGATGATGAATTCTGTTTTGTCCATGTTCAGTTGTAGAAAGCGAGCAGAAAAGAAGGCTGAGATAGCAGACAGACAGTGTGGGATTTTTGTCAGTAAGGAGGTAAGGTCAGGTCCAGATAGGTAGATCTGCATGTCTTCGGCATAGAGATGATACTGCAAACCGTGGGATTCTATGAGCTGTCCCAGGCCGAGGGTGTAGATGGAGAAGAGTAGGGGTCCTAGAACTGAGCTTTGAGGAACACCGACAGAGAGGGGGCGAGGTGAGGAGGTGGTGTGAGAGAGGGAGACACTGAATGTTCGATCTGTTAGATATGATGAGATCCAGGATAGGGCCAAGCCTGTGATGCCCAGAGATGAGAGAATCTGGAGCAGAAGGGAGTGGTCCACAGTGTCGAAGGCAGAAGACAGGTCCAGGAGAAGGAGGACGCTTGCTCTTGGCGGTTAGTAGGTCGCTAGTGACTTTAGTTAGGGCAGTTTCAGTTCATATCACTGGAGAGGGTTGGCCATATCCTAACACAGCTGCTGAACATGCATAAAGTTTCGGCCCGATGGGTGCCCAGACTTTTGGCATTAGAGAACAAACGTCTGAGAGAACTTCGCTCTGCGGAAAATGTGCAACTGTTTGAAGCTGATATTCAACTTTTTCTGCAGAGATTTGTTACAATGGATGAAACTTGGGTACACCACTTTCGTCCGGAGTCAAAAGAAGCCTCAAAACAGTGGAAACATCCCACCTCCCCAAGCCCCAAAAAGGCAAAGGTGGTACCATCTGCTGGCAAGGTGATGGCATCAGTGTTCTGGGATTTCAAGGGTGTCATTCTTCTGGAGTTCCTCCAGAAAGGTCAAACCATCAATAGAGAATATTATGCAGCTCAGATTCATCGTCTGAGGTCAGAAATTAAGGAAAAATGTCGAGGGATGCTCCGGAGAGGGGTGTTGTTTCACCAGGACAATGCACCAGTTCACACATCGCCTGTTGCAATGGCTGCAATTCACTCCTGTGGTTTCCAACTGCTTCAGCACCCACCCTATTCCCCTGATTTGGCTCCCTTGGACTATCACCTATTCCCACAGATGAAAAAGCACCTTGGTGGAAGTCATTTTCCTTCTGATGAAGCCGTCATGGACGCCGTAAAGGACTTTTTGGAGGAGCAAGACGGAATGTTCTACCACAGTGGTATAATGAAACTCCAAGAGCGATGGCATACCTGTGTGACCCTCAAGGGAGACTATGTCGAGAACTGACTGGAAAATTTTGACCCACGGTCACTACTTCTGGGTCGGGCCTCGAACTTTTCAGGCGCCCCTCGTAGGTTTCATGCCCGTCAGAAGATCAGTGTAACAGATGCGTGTATGAGACGTGGCCTAAGACATGCCCGTCCAAAATATGTTGCCAAACACGCACGTGTCTGCATAAAGGGCAAAGTGCAACATGTTCATGAGATCCTGAATTACAGAAAGCAGATCAGTGTCGGAGGAAAACCAAACAAACTGATGGATGCTCGTGAAAAACTAAGTTTAAAGAGGAGTGCACCATCCTTAACTATAAACACACCCGTGGCACAAGTTTCTTCATCTTCACCTATACATATTACCAATAAGATCCAAATGTCCCAGTTGAAAATTACTTGTCATAGTGTAACGAAAAACTGTTATAGGAATGCCACTAAACGTACTTAACCACGACCCTTGGAAACACCAGGTTTCCTATTTAGAAGATATGGACGATGATGGTATTGAGGATGACTTTGAAATTTACCACATCCACACCAAGAAGATGAAGATCACAGCAGCAAAATATGTGCAAAAAAGGCAGTAAATGTCACTTCACACCAGGCTGTTATGCCACTCTACATCAGGCTGTTACAACACTCCACACCAGGCTATTAGGGCACTCAACACTAGGCTGTTAGGGCACACTACACAAGACTGTTAGGGCACTCAACACTAGGCTGTTCGGGAACTCTACACCAGACTCTTAAGGCATTTTACATCAGGCTGTTATGGCACTCTGCCCCAGGCTTTTAGGGCACTCTACACCAGGCTGTTATAGTACGCTACAGCAGGCTCTTAGGGCACTCCAAATCAGGCTGTTATGGCACGCTACACCACACTGTTAGGGCACTCCTCACCAGGTTGTTAGGGCCCTCTACACCAGGCTGTTAGGGCACTCTATAACAGGTTGTTAGGGCACTCCACACCAGGCTGTTATGGCACTCTACACAAGGCTGTTATGGTTCTCTGCACCAGGCACTTAAGACACTATACACCAGGGTGTTAGGGCACCCTACATCAGACTGTTAGGGCACTCAACACTAGGCTGGTAGGGCACTCTACACCAAACTGTTAGGGCACTCAACACTACACTGTTAGGGCATCTACACCAGACTGTTAGGGCACTCCAGTCTAGGCTGTTAAGGCATTCTACACCACGCTCTAAAGGCACTCTACACCAGCCTGTTATGGCACTCTACCCCAGGCTTTTAAGGCACTCCACACAAGGCTGTTATGACACTCTACACCAGGCTGTTAGGGCACTCCACATCAGGCTGTTAGGGCACTCTACACCAGGTTGTTAGGGCACTCTACACCAGGCTGTTAGGGAACCCTACACCAGGCTGTTAGGGCACTCCATACCAGGCTGTTATGGCACTCTACATCAGGCTGTTAGGGCACTCCACACCAGGCTGTTAGGGCACTCCATACCAGGCTGTTATGGCACTCTACATCAGGCTGTTAGGGCACTCCACACCAGGCTGTTAGGGCACTCTACACCAGGCTGCTATGGCTCTATGCACCAGGAACTTAGGACACTCCACACCAGGCTGTTGGTGCACTCTACATCAGAATGTTACAGCACTCCACACTAGTCTGTTAGGGCACTCTGCACAAGGCTGTTAAGGCACTCCACACCAGGCTGTTAGGGCACTCTATACCAGGCTGTTATGGCTCTCTGCACCATGCACTTCTCTATGCACCAGGCACTTTGGACACTCCACACCAGGCTGTTGGTGCACTCTACATCAGAATGTTACAGCACTCCACACTAGTCTGTTAGGGCACTCTGCACATGGCTGTTAGGGCACTCCACACCAGGCTGTTAGGGCACTCCATACCAGGCTGTTATGGCACTCTACATCAGGCTGTTAGGGCACTCCACACCAGGCTGTTAGGGCACTCTACACCAGGCTGCTATAGGCTCTATGCACCAGGCACTTAGGACACTCCACACCAGGCTGTTGGTGCCCTCTACATCAGAATGTTACAGCACTCCACACTAGTCTGTTAGGGCACTCTGCACAAGGCTGTTAAGGCACTCCACACCAGGCTGTTAGGGCACTCTATACCAGGCTGTTATGGTTCTCTGCACCATGCACTTCTCTATGCACCAGGCACTTTGGACACTCCACACCAGGCTGTTGGTGCACTCTACATCAGAATGTTACAGCACTCCACACTAGTCTGTTAGGGCACTCTGCACATGGCTGTTAGGGCACTCCACACCAGGCTGTTAGGGCACTCCATACCAGGCTGTTATGGCACTCTACATCAGGCTGTTAGGGCACTCCACACCAGGCTGTTAGGGCACTCTACACCAGGCTGCTATGGCTCTATGCACCAGGCACTTAGGACATCCACACCAGGCTGTTGGTGCACTCTACATCAGAATGTTACAGCACTCCACACTAGTCTGTTAGGGCACTTTGCACAAGGCTGTTAAAGCACTCCACACCAGGCTGTTAGGGCACTCTACACCAGGCTGTTGTGGCACTCTACATCAGACTGTTAGGGCACACCACACTAGGCTGTTAGGGCACTTTACACGAGGCAGTTAGGGCACTCCACACCAGGCTGTTATGGCTCTCTGCATCAGGATGTTAGGACACTCCAAATCAGGCTGTTAGGGCACCCTACAGCAGACTGTTAGGGCACTCCAGACTAAGCTGTTAAGGCACTCTACACCAGGTTCTTAGGGCACTCTACACCAGCCTGTTATGGCACTCTGCCCAAGGCTTTTAGGGCAATCTACACCAGGCTGTTATGGCACTCTACAGCAGGATGTTAGGGCACTCCACATCAGGCTGTTAGGGCACTCCACACCCGGCTATTAGGGCACTCTACACCAGGCTGTTCGTGCACTATACACCAGGCTGTAAAGGCACTCTACACCAGGCCCTTAGGGCACTCCACACCAGGCTGTTAGGGCACTTTACACAGGTTGTTAGGGCACACCACACCAGGCTGTTATGGCTTTCTGCACCAATCACTTAGGACACTGTACACCAGACTGTTAAGGCAATGTACTTCAGACTGTTAGGGCACTCCAGACTAGGCTGTTAAGGCGCTCCACACCAAGCTGTTAGGGAACTTCACACCAGGCTGTTATGGCTCTCTGCGCGAGGCTGTTAGGACACTCTGCCCCAGGCTTTTATGGGCACTTTACACCAGGCTGTTATGGCACTCTACACGGGATGTTAGGGCACTCCACCTCAGGTTGTTAGGGCATGCTATACCAAATTTTTAGGGCACTCTACACCAGGCTGTTATGGCACTCTACATCAGACTGTTATGGCTCTTCACTCTAGGCTGTTAGGGTACCCTAAATCAGACTGTTAGGCCACTCCACACTAAGCTCTTAGTGCACTTTACACATGGCTGTTAGTGCACTCCACACCAGGCTGTTATGGCACTCTACATCAGGCTGTTAGGGCACTCCACACCAGGCTGTTAGGGCACTCTACACCAAGCTGTTATGGCTATCTGCACCAGGCTGTTAGGACACTCTACGTTAGGCTGTTAGGGCACACTCAAATCCAGGCTGTTAGGGCACTCTACACCAGGCTGTTATGACTCTTTACACCAGGCTGTTGGGAACTCTACATCAGGCTATTAGGGCACTCTACACCAGATTGTTAGAGCACTCCAGGCTAGGCTGTTAAGGCACTCTACATCAGGCTGTTAGGGCACTCTACATCTGACTGTTAGTGCACTGCAGACTAGGCTGTTAAGGCACTCTACACCAGGCTCTTAGGGCACTTTACACCAGCCTGGTATGGCACGCTGCCCAGGCTTTTAGGGCACTCTACACCAGGCTGTTATGGCACTCTACACCGGGATGTTAGGGCACTCCACATCAAGCTATTAAGGCACTCTGTTAAAATCTATTCAGTTTGACCATCTGCCATCTTGTTGTGGTTTCTGGCTGCTGGTCCTTTTTCCCCTGGTGCTGGGCTTGTTGTTGGTCAGGTGATTGTATCACCCTTTATTACCCTGCACCTGCCTTCCAGTCCTTGCTGGACACCAGTGTTAATCTGCTTGAGTTCTGGCTAGTAGCCTTTTTAGCTTTGTGCTATACTTTGTGCAGTTCTCAGAACTCTAGTTCTGCTTGCTTAGTTTTTTTGTTTTATCCTTTTGTTTCTGCAGCTTCCTCTATTTCCCTTGCTAGGTGGTTACCAGTGTTTTGTTCCCAGTCCCTAGATCTTTCAGGGATCCCCTTCCCACACCTTCAGGTCTTCGCTTGAGTCTAGACTAGGATCGTCGGTGGGTCTATTCACAAGGAATAGGTCGCCCGCTCCATCGTAGGGATTGAGTATAGTCCTAGTGCAGGGTCAGATTCCCCTGCTCTATTCCTGAGTTGCAGACCCATGACACACTCTATACCAGACTGTTAGGGAACTCTACACCGGGACGTTAGGGCACTCCACATCAGGCTGTTAGGGCACTCTATACCAGACTGTTAGGGCACTCAACACCAGGCTGTTATGGCTCTCTACACCAGGCTGTTAGGACACACTACATCGGGCGGTTAGGGCACTCTACACCAGACTGTTAGAGCACTCCAGGCTAGGCTGTTAAGGCACTCTACATCAGGCTGTTAGGGCACCCTACACCAGACTGTTAGGGCACTGCAGACTAGTCTGTTAAGGCACTCTACATCAGTCTCTTAGGGCACTCTACACCAGCCTGGTATGGCATGCTGCCCAGGCTTTTAGGTCACTCTACACCAGGCTGTTATGGCACTCTACACTGGGATGTTAGGGCACTCCACATCAGGCTGTTAGGGCACTCTATACCAGACTGTTAGGGCACTCTACACCAGGCTGTTAGGGCACTCTACACCATAATGTTTCTGCACTCCACACTAAGCTGTTAGGGCACCCTACACTAGGCTGTTAGGGCACTCTACACCAGGCTGTTATTGCACTCTACATCAGGTTGTTAGGGCAGTCAACACCATGCTGTTAGGGAACTCTACACCAGGCTGTTATGGCTCTCTGCACCTGGCACTGAGGACACTCTACACCAGGCTGTTAGGGCACTCTTCATCTTACTGTTCGGGCACTCCAGACTAGGCTGTTAGGGCACTCTACACAAGACTGTTAGGGCACTCCACACCAAACTGTTATGGCACTCTACATCAGGCTATTAGGGCACTCCACATCAAGCTGTTAGGGCACTCTACACCAGGCTGTTATGGCTCTCTGCACCAGGCTGTTAGGACACTGTACATCAGGCTGTTAGGGCACTCTACACCAGACTGTTAGTGCACTCCTGACTAGACTTTAAGCACTCTACACCAGGCTTTTAGGGCACTTTACATCAGCAGTTAGGCACTCTACACCAGGATGTAAATGCATGCTGCCACAGGCTGTTATGGCACTATGCACCAGGCTCTTAGGGTACCTTGCACCAGGCCTTTAGGGCACGCTGCACCAGGCTGTTAGGGCACGCTGCATCAGGCTGTTAGCTGTTAGGACACTCTGTACCAGGCTGAGAATAAAATGGAGGTGCAACCCGTGATCTGGCATTTATACAGGACGGGTCAAGTGTTGCGCCTGCCAATTACAGCCATGCCAATACTTCGCATGGCAGTGATGGCTCCGGAAGTGCCCACAAACTTTATTCGACACAGAACCCAAACAGTATAACGGAAAAAGTCTGTGTTCGGACTTCAGCACTGGTCACTAGGTGTCCGGTGCAAACCCTGAATTTTACAGATCGGGTTCACCAATCCTTAGTCTTAAACACACATGGTCAATCACTGTACTGCAAGAGAGCACTAGAGGATTTGAAAACTCTTTTTACAACAGTTTGGAAATTACAGAGACCTCAGAACAAGTTACCGTATTTTTCGGACCATAAGACGCACTTTTTTCCCCAAAATTTTTTGGGGAAAATGGGGGTGCGTCTTATGGTCGCAACATACCTAAAAATCCAGTGGCGGCGGCGGTCCCGATGTTCTGTGGTGCGGTGGTGTCCGGGCTCTGTGATGTGGTGGCAGCGGTCCTCTGTACTGCGTGTGGGACTCCGTACTGCGTGTGGGGCTCCATGCTGCTTGTGGGGCTCCATGCTGCGTGTGGGGATCCGTGCTGCATGGGGGGCTCCGCCTGCATTTCATCATAGCCTGTAAGCCCCCCGCAGCTCTGTTGCAGCGATGCGGAGGTTGCAGAGACGCGGAGCAAAGATGGCCACCAGGGGCCTCCAGAAAGATGGCGGTGCATACTGAAATTCAAATCTCGGCAACGAGATCTCGTCTCACGGTGCCGAGATTTGAATTTCAGTATGCGCCGCCATCTTTCTGGAGGCCCCTGGCGGCCATCTTTGCTCCGCGTCTCTGCAACCTCTGCGTTGCCGCAACAGAGCTGCGGGGGGCTTCCAGGCTATGACGAAATGCCGGCGGAGCCCCCCACGCAGCACGGAGCCCCACACGCAGCACGGAGCCCCCCACGCAGTACAGAGGTCCGCTGCCACCACATCACAGAGCCCGGACACCACAGAGCACAGGGAGGCTGCATTGGGACCACCGCCACGGGAGTTGTAAGTATATTGTGACCCCACGGACAGAGCACAGCCACCCCACAGACAGAGCACAGCCACCCCACAGACAGAGCACAGCCACCCCACAGACAGAGCACAACCACCCCACAGACAGAGCACAGCGACCCCACAGACAGAGCACAGCCACCCCACAGACAGAGCACAGCCACCCCACAGACAGAGCACAGCTACCCCACAGACAGAGCACATCCACCTCACGGACAGAGCACAACCACCCCACAGAGCACAGCCACCCCACGGACACAGAGCACCCCACAGAGCACCCCTGCAACACAGAGCACCACCACCGCACCAGCCTGGACCACCAAACGACCCCTGTGACCACTCCTCTACCTGTGCTGATCCCTTCGCTGGTAACCTGAATTCGGACTGTAAGACTGACCTCCATTTGACACATTATTTTTTTTCCCTATTTTCCTTCTGAAAATTTGGGGTGCGTCTTATGGTCCGGTGCATCTTATAGTCCGAAAAATACGGTAAATGTTTTTTCTGGGCACTTTTAGTTCAGACCGATTTTATTCAGACCAAATTAAATTTGCCCACCTCTGATTTCTAACTATATCCCTTGTTTCTCAATTCCGTCTTATATCTACCTTTTATATCATGGTTTCAATGAGAGTTCATAGTAATTTAAGCCTTTGTTATGGATTTACAAGGATGCTTAATTCTTATGCTGCTAATCTGCGGTTTCTATGGAAATTTCCATGATATCAGAATAAAGATACAGTATGTGTGGGCAGGCAGCACAAGTTATGTTAGTTAATGCTTCTATCATAAACATTTTGAGTATTATTTTCTGTTACTATACTCCATGTAATATATTAATTTAACCAAATGTACCATAATGGTGGATATGTAATGCTGAATAAATCCTTACATTGCTTGTAGAAATCTTATGCTGTTTTAGAGATATTCATTACTGAAATCTTATGCAAATGAATCACAAGTGCAGCAAGGCAGGACAATGCACTTTCCTCTCTCTCCATCTCGCTATTCTCGATCCGCTGTCTGCCTTTTGTCGCTATCATTCATAGATTAATCTTCCAGCTGCAAAATGTCATTAGGACCTTACTGCGCTTCCACTGCCCCAGGCAATCACAGCACATACGTGAGATCTCACTAAGAAAAGCAGGTCACTAAAAGAAGAATGATCTGTCAGCAGAACCGGATTCAGAGAAGCCAGAGCCCCAGGCAGGTACATGTCACATGACACCCTCTGATAGATCATGTGATAGGTCATGTGAGTTACACATAGGTGCTGTGGTGCATATCTGTTCATGGAAAACAACAGCGATAGCACAAATTTTCCACTTATGTACAGCACTATACAAAACATAACGCTATACAAAATAATTTTACCAAGGGGCCACATGAAAGACCGTGACTATTGTGGAAGCCAAACCCATAGGCTGTAATGAATTCTTCTCATTATTAATATTAACATAGCAAAAAATAATTATTAATAATTGTATGATTTAATATTGTGCAGAATTGAATAAGCTGACATCCCCCTATATACAGTATGAGCCTCCACAAAGCGCCCTACATACAACATGATCCCCCTCAATCAACAACCAAAGTGATCAACCTATGGGGCCCTTATACATGTAAACCATAACAAAAAGAATCCTTAAAAAAAAATTTCTCTTTATTTACTTAGTTTAAAAACCCAATGTATAAAGACATACATGCACACACATTTGCACAGATAAGCAGTGATTTAAAAAAAAAGAGCAGAAATGAGGGGAGATAGGCACTAGTTTTGCCCTTCACAATTCCCTTCCTGACAGCGGAGGTTGGCACCCTAAGGCTACTTTCACACATCAGTTTTTTTGAATCAGGCATATCCGTCCTATGCCTGATAGGACGGATCCGGCGCTGATTTAAAAAAAACTGATGCAACTGATCAGGTTTTTTGCCTGATCCGTCCTGACCTTTTCAACCCGGAAAAAGAAAATTTTCCATGTTGAAAATGCAGGTACGAATGTCCAGACGAGAGAGAGTGAAAGAGAGAGAGAGAGAGAGAGAGAGACCTTGGACTCCGGATCAGTTTTCTGACGGATTTGTCAAAATTCTGGTCCAGCTCCATAGATTTGCATTGTTTCCGGCCGCCTGAAGTGCCGATTCAGGCACTATCAGGCGCCTCCGGAAAAAAAAAAAAAAACGTTACAGCAACCGTCTTGTCCGGCCGCCGGAATGTACAATTCTGACGGATCCGGCCAAAAACGGATGCAACGCAGTGACATCAGGCACGATCCGGCGCTAATGTAAGTCAATGATAAAAAAACGCATCCGGTACCGGATCCGTTTTTTTAGAAACACGCCGGATCACGCCTGATTCAAAAAGCCTGATGTGTGAAAGCAGCCTAAGCTGAAACCTTATGGCGCCGCCGCTCCTATGTAGCCCTACCACTACTCTGACTGACCAGGCATCCTCTATAGGTGATCAGAGAATATGCAAATTAATATATATAAATATATACAATATAGATACTAGTGGGCTGAGAAATATATATATCATCAACATTTTTCAACAATCTGACCAGAAAAAAAAACACTAGCAAAGTTCAAGAGGAAACAAATATGATGTCCTTCTCCAACAAAGAATAACTCTTCAGATCATCAATGGCAGTCAAGTAACAGTGCAATTAACATCACAAAACACCCATATACCGCATAGTCACATTTCTATGGACATGGACCATAATATATATATATATAGCGAGAGAGAGAGAGACTCTTTATGGCTTGAATAGTTGTGTACTTAGCTTAATGGCATCTTATTTTGACATGTTTCCCCTCTCTTTTGGTTATTCAGGGGTTCATCAGGGAATTTCTTTAATCAGGACAAGAAAAGGAGACCATAAGCTGTACTGCAATGAGAATAACAGCTCACAGGCCCAGGCAATATGCTCCCACATAGCCCCCTACATACAATATGAGCCCCCCTACAAAGCCACCTATATAAAGTATGATCCCCCACACAGTCCCGTACATACATTATGAACCCCATGGAGCTTCCTTTTTACAGTATGAGTCCACACATAGCCTCCTATATACAGTATGAGCCCCCATATAGCTCCTTATACACAGTATGAGTCCCCACAGAGCCCCATACATACAGTATGAGCCTCCATATAGCCTCCTATATACATTATGAGCCCGCACATATCCTCCTATATACAGTATGAGGCCCCACATAGCCTCCTATATACAGTATAAGCACACAAATAGCCTCATATATACAGTATGAGCCCCTATATACATTATGAGCCTGTACATAGCCTCCTATATATATAGTATGAGCCCCCTTTATACATTATGAGCCTGCACATAGCCTCCTATATATAGTATGAGCCAACCTTTATACATTATGAGCCTGCACATAGCCTCCTATATATAGTATGAGCCAACCTTTATATGTGTCGACCCGCCACCACAATTGTGGGTTACCAGGGCAATGGGGTACTCAGAGCCGAGCCCATGGAAGTCTATGGGGATTGTCACAGGTAGCGGTGGCTCGGTCTGTGGCCCTGGCGGTCTGGCGTATGTTGGGGGAATATTTACAGGGAATAGATTTATATACAGTTCGTGACGCCACCTGTAGTCTTCTGGTAATTTGTACCAGCGCTGCTGTAGATCTCTGAGGGGATGGTGAGGCAGCTAGATGTCGGGTCCCCTACAGGTGGGACTGGTCCCTCAAAGTCTATGAAGTTAGTGAAGTCGGGTGCAGATAAATAACACAGTCTCACACGGTCAGCGTCTTTCCATACCTTTACTTGTAAGATGTTCAGGCAGGTCCCAGGGAGGCTGATCCAAGGAGAGTGTATTTTGAGACAGCAGCTGGACAAGTTAGGGGCCTCCTTTACTTTAACACGATGAGTTCAACCAGCCTGAAGCGTGTTCCCCCAATAACTCCAGCTAAAACCTTTCTGTACTGCCCAGTCAGTTTTGTGGTAGGAGCCCTTTCCCGTGAGAGAGTGAATTCCCATCTTTCTGGGTCAGGCCAAAATTTTACTCCCCCGACCCCGTTACGTTTTGAAATTTTGGGGGTGTTTGCCGGACCTTAAAAGGGCCGGGGAAAAATTGGTTTTCTTACCCATGGGTTTAAGCTAATAGTGATCCTTTGGGGGCCCCGTGACCCGGGAGCCCAAAGTGCAGGATTTCCCCCAACCAAAAGCACTTTTTCCCCCTTTTCTTTCCATGTGCCTTTTGCCTTGTCCTCGCTGGGAGCATAAAAATCACACTTGCAAAAAAAAAGTATAGTCCTCCCTTCTTCCCTTTCCCCTTTGAGTTAGTTTTAAAAAATTCTC
>JARQOD010000002.1:41463566-41539129 GCA_033576555.1 Oophaga sylvatica | reverse complement strand
GTCCATCCACCCTCTCCTCCTAATGTGTCTCAAACTGCCTCTACTTCAATGTCTGATCTTCCTTCACCCACTACTTTTGTTGCCCCTTCCCCTCGAACCCCTTCATCACTTTCCAGCCGCTCTTCATCTCTGCACACCCCAGAGTATCGAAATCTCCACCAAAACGTCAGTCGCAATAAAATTGTAATATTATCTGTACAATCACATTTCTCTACAACTTCTGTCCCAGTGACAATACCAATCGATCTTGTACACATATTGTACTAATCTGATTTTTCTATAACTTCTGGGGCAGTGACGATAACAATGGCATCTTGTACACATATTGTACTAATCTGATTTTTCTCTAACTTCTGGGGCAGTGACAATTAAATGGTCATGTTGTACACATATTGTACTAATCTGATTTTTCTTAACTTCTGGGGCAGTGACAATTAAACTGGTCATGTTGTACACATATTGTACTAATCTGATTTTTCTCTAACTTCTGGGGCAGTGACAATATGGTCATGTTGGACAATATTGTACTAATCTGATTTTTCTATAACTTCTGGGGCAGTGACGATAACAATGGCATCTTGTACACATATTGTACTAATCTGATTTTTCTCTAACTTCTGGGCAGTGACAATTAAACTGGTCATGTTGTACACATATTGTACTAATCTGATTTTTCTATAACTTCTGGGGCAGTGACAATACCAATGGCATCTTGTACACATATTGTACTAATCTGATTTTTCTATAACTTCTGGGGCAGTGACAATACCATGGTCATGTTGGACACAAATTGTACTAATCTGATCTATCCAAAACCTTTGTGTGAATATACATATTTTCTTTTTGTACTCAAAAAAAGTACTAATGTGATCTATACAAATGTCTTCAAAAAAATCATTGCCAATTCAAATGTTGTTTTCCTGTTGTAAAAAATAAATGTGCCAATCTTCTTTTAGTAATTTTGGTTTGCTTTGTGTTTATTTCGCCGCCTACACTGCGACGTACACACACTGCGCGTACACATTGCGCTTTACACTTGCGTTGACTACACATAACTACAGGAATGACACATGTTTGTGTACTTCATGGAGATATGTTTACTCCAAAACACAAATATATTACTTTTTTTTTCACCACCAGTCTGCTAATATTGCACAGACTGAATAGAGGATGGTGTTGAGTGCAAGGCATATCTATTTAACCTTGCCAGATATACTAAAAAGTGAAATGATCTGGTGTGTTTTTGACATTATTTCACTTTGATGATAAAGGCCAGGATTCTAGATATAGCTTGTAATTGAGCACATCCTCTATTCAGTGTGTGTTGAAGAAACTGAGGAGATGATGGTGAAAATACACTTTATATGTACAATACCCTGACCTTGTATCATTACTATCACACGTGGCCAGGTGAATAGACATGAGTTTTAACCAGCAGCGTTGCTTCAGTCTGCATTTATTTGAAGCATACTGTAGCGATGATGCTGTTTATAACTCATGTGTACTCACCTGCCCAGGCCTGATACATTCTGAAGTGACGATGCGTTATTTGTGGCATCACCACTTCAGCATGACACCAGCCCTTGGTATTGAACAAGATGTATAATCTTTATTATCTCTGCGTTCCAAATCAAGTCAGTGATGAAAATACAAATTAGATTTATAGTCACATGATCAGGAATAAAAATTTACAGATGCTTGTGCATCCCCAAAACAATTTTTGTAAACAGCAGGCCAGGTGACACAAATAATTGTTGTGTTATGTCCACCATCACTGAAAATGGAAGCAAAAGTGGAGAGATAATCAAGGTCATACAACTTGTGTGCATGTATAGTTAACTACCTAGTCAGGATTACAAATAAATTCATGATGCACCCAAAAATATGCATCATCAATTCAATGGTAAACCTGGCCATTTCATAATTGTTTTTTAATTAAAAAACAGAGACTGCACGTGGTAGAGGTATAAACAGAGGTATTTTATTAACATACAAAAAAAAAAAAGTTTATTAACATACAGACAAGAACATTATTTTACACCATTTGATCTTGCCAATCCACCCGTCCTACATCTGAGATGAAGTAGGCCGCAAATTGGTCTCTCATTTGGCCTACTTCAACAGAAGACCTGAGAGGGTGCTGAGTGAACTCAGGCAATGGGTTAGGAGCTGCATCATCAAGTTCAAAGTTTGGGTGCTCTTTTGCCATGACAAAGTTATGTAGCACCACACAGGCCTTCACAACTTCATCCACTGTTTGCACTTTCAGATGAATGGCTGTGCCCAGAATGCGCCATCTGGAAACCAGTATACCGAAGGCACACTCTACAGTTCTTCTTGCCCTGGTCAGCCTGTAATTGAAATTTTTTTGTTGTGGTCCAAGTCCCGGCTGGAGTAGGGTTTAAGCAGGTGTTGGCTCATCTGGAATGCCTCATCCCCAACCATTACAAATGGCTGTGGCGGACCTTCGGTGTGGGGAAGAGGCCGTGGCATGGGGAAATTAAACTGGTTTCCATACAACCTCCGTCCCATGTCCGAGTTCTTAAACGCCTGTGAGTCATTCCCACGGCCAAATGCACCAATGTCCACGGCAACAAACATACAGTCTGCATCCGCAATGGCCATGAGAACTGTAGAGAAGTACTTCTTGTAATTGTAGTACTCCGAGCCTGTTCTTTTAGGTTTGATGATGCGGATGTGTTTCCCATCAGCTGCTCCCAAACAGTTGGGGAAATTGCAGGTTGTCCAGAATTTGTCGGCTATTTCTAGCCACTTTTCGGTGGTGGGCAGGGGCATAAATTCCGGACAGAGAACAGTCCACAATGCCCGGCAGGTGTCAACAACAATTCCTGACAACGTGGAGATACCAATCCGGTACTGGAAGTGGAGTGAAGACAGGCTCTCTCCAGTAGCAAGGAATCTATAGAAAGAACAAAAAAATTATTATTGTATATGTTTTTGTAAAACATTTCTAAACAAAAAAATGGCATAAAAATAATTCTGCAGGTCTTTGTTTACTAGTGGCAGAACAATAATTCTGTCATCTTTGGAATAGTACATGGCATAAGTAATACAATGATGCAGGCATTGGTTTCTCAATATTACGTACCGTAATGTCACCAGGAGTCTTTCCTCTGGAGGAATTGCCCGACGGAGCTGTGTGTCCTGTCTCCTTATTAATTGTTGGACCCGAGAAAGTAAATCTATGAAGGTTTGTTGTGACATCCGGGTGTAGTCGGTAAATTTCTCCGGGTTTGACTGCAGCTCACTGTAGAGGGTGTGATACGCTCCACGGCTCTCCCGGAGTTCTACAATGGGATGTACCCACAAACGCCGCCGCTGCCGTCTCGATGTCTCTGTCTCTCCCTTTCTTCATGGCAAGCAACGGCATAAGCCTGAGCCATAGCCATGTCCAGATCCAGGTTGAAGTGGAAAGTCTTCATAAGCAGATCCATGTTCACCAAGGCAAATGCAAGCAAATGTAAAAAAGGGCTGTGAACAGGCTCTATATAAATATTTTCAATAAGACACGCCCACTGGTGTCCCATTGGTGGGTTCTGTTGCAAGAATTTTTCAAGGATTTTCATCTTGTGTTTTGCACATAAAAAACGCAAACGCACACAAAAACGCTTTAAATAGCATACAATCGCTTACAATCGCTGCGTTTTTTAAAAGCAATGCGCACTCTTCGGCTGCAAAATATCGCTGCGATTACACGCGTTTGCACGCGTTTTTTCATGCGTTTTATGTGCGATCGATACGCAGCGCTAAAAAACGCAAGTGTGAAAGTAGCCTTATAAAAGGAAAATGCTCCATGACAACAAGCACCCTCTTCTTCCTCACTTGACTGAAAATGTTTCTGGTGCTTTTGGAATGGGCAGTGGTACTGGACGTGTAACAAATGGAAAGTTTGGATACTGTAAAGTCCGCTTCTTCCTTGAAACTCCTTTTCTAATGGGGGGCACTATGCAGAAATAGCAATTGGTAGTGTGATCAGTTGACTCTCTCCAGATCATTGGGACTGCAAAAGACATAGATTGCATCTTTCCATGGAAAGATATGATGCACATCTATTTAAGCATATGCGTGGAGCCCAACTCTTGTCACAATCTCCTATTTTGCAGCCAAAATACAGTTTGTAGGCTTTCCTTAGTTATCATGGTAGTCAAGTTTCGCTTTTGTGACGCAAAAGTGAAACTATATGCTATGTTATTGCAAGAACGAGGCATATCAAAAAAAAAAATCTAAAAAATTAAGTTAAGAAATCCTAAAACTGTATACCTTACACATTGAGCTTTTATAAAAGTAGGTGATGCAACTGTAATTAGGATTACAACATCGGAGCACAGTTGGCGTTTTTTGATTGGTCATCCGAAGATGATAGAATACTGAAGGCTCAATAGACTTAATAGATGATGTAATAGACGAGCTACTAGCAATGCAGTAATGATGATGAAATAAGAAAGAAGCAATTTTTCTACAAATCTGCATATAAGGTTTCATAAATAGTCGCAACCTTCTCTGGATCTTTAAAATTAAAGACAATCAGAAAATTTAAGCATCATATTCGTTTTCAGCATCAGAAAATTAGTTAGGTTTAATTGTTTCCGTCTCTGAACCAGTTTGGCTGGAGAACAGCGTTATATAACAAAAACCTGCTGACAGATTCCCTTTAATTGAGTACATTACCAATAATTAAGCCAACTTGTCCTTTACCTATGAGATAAACAGTATCATCATATATTATTTGAATAATCTATTCAATTTCATAAAGAAAGCAGTGAATTACAAATTATTCAGCAAATCAATTTCCATGCCAGAATTTGCCACCCGAGACAAATCATGCACAATCTGCCGGTGGGAGAATTTGTAAGAGCAAAATGATTCTATATCAGTAACAACGAATATGAGTTAGAAGGTAAGAACATAAAACAACGCCTTTTAACTTGGGGCTACTAATATAAAATATTGTAACAAGTAAAAAAAAAAGTAGACACAAAATACAGAACACAATATCTTGGCCAATATAACTATAAAAATATCTCCAAAATCACCATTGATTAAAATCACCTCTTCACTATAATGTAAAATATAAGTAAATAGTTTCAGTTATTAAACAGTATTCATCCCACACAGATATAACACGTCAATACTTAGTTTCCTCAAGCCATTATTAGAGCTTGTGCACACAACCGTATTTTTGGTCCGAGTGCTGTGTGTTTTTTTAATGGATAGATGTTTTTCAATGGGGCAGCACAGATGAACAATTTTTTTTCACATTTCACTGTATGTGAAAAAATCGGGTGAGACTCGCCCATCCAAGTCTATGGGTGTGAGAAAAATTGGATGCCATATGGAGACGCAATAAAGCATCCGATTTTTATGGATACATTGCAATTCTGTAATGTAGTTGTAACGGTTCCACCTCTGTGTGTCTGGGATGTAGTTACTGACAGCTCGGCCATCCAATCTGATACAGGGGAGTGCTAAAGCTGTCAGTACTTTGATTGACAGCTTGGCCATCCAATCTGGTACAGGGGCATGAAGAGCGATCAGTGTGTTGATCGACAGCTCGACTATCCAATCTGAGAATTGGAGGCATCGGCTATCTCCAAGTGTTCATTATCCCAGGTGATTGCCATGCTACTTAACTGAACAGTTTCTCCCAGACCTCTGCCAGACGTACATTCAGCAAGTGAGGTTTGTGCTTCCTGCCTTGAGTTTTGTATGTTGATCTTTGCGGCCTGACCTTGGACTTTGTTCTGACCATCCGACTGTTTAACCCCTTCTGCCCTGATCTGTTATCCTCCCGGTACTCTGATCTCGGAACATTGTCCGACTACGCTTTTGTCTCTTCCTTTGCTTATGATGTACCCTCCTGGCTTCTGACCTTGGACACCTTGACCATTCTGACTCATGTTGGACTTGACTTAAACTGTGATGGCAAAGATGTCGGCTCTGTAGATGACGGAGAATGGCACCAAAGAGGAGAACGATGACTGTGGTCCCACCCTTCGTGGGCATCCTAACTGGGAAATGGCACGAGAAGCTGTCTGGCAGAGTCTGTGGTCTAACCATGGTGTCTGCCCTTGGTGGGTGCGCAGAAGGAGAAGATGGATGCGCCCCCTACAACAGGTTGCTAAAGAATGGGTGGAGCGGCTGGAAGCAACCCCACCCTGGAACAGATGGGGCCCAGAAGAAAACCCCATTTGCACCTGCATGGTCACGGCGCTATTACGAGACACGGCACTGGCAGCAATGCCCCACTCCTGTGCCCTACACTGTGTACATCTGGGGGAGTAGGCCGCATTGAGTGACAGTGGCGACAGGAGGAGGAAAGAACCCGACCCGGACAAAGGAGAGAAGATTCTGCTACGGTGAACCCATTACCTGCAGGGAAGGTTGCTGGCAGCTGCCGGAGCCAGAGCGGAGTCCTCGGGAGCTGGTGTCGGAGTTTCCACGTCCTCGGGAGCTGAAGCTACTGCAGCGGGAGCTGGAACCATCTCGTCTGGGAATGGAGGCCGGAAAGTCGGAAGTAGCCACTGCCCGGAGGAACCTGAAGGGAGAGTGGAAGCAGAACTGGATTTATATCAGCTAACACTGAAATGCGCAGCCACAACCACGGAAGGGTACAGCAGTCCCAGGACGAGAGCAGTCAGCGTACCGGAGCAGGACAGGGTGAGTGAACCTCGGCCCTTGTTACCAGAGCAGGACAGGGTGAGTGAACCTCGGCCCCTGTCCTTAGAGGGATGGTCCATGCCTCAGCAGCCCTTACTCCGGAGGCTTATTCAAGGCCGCTCACCCCGGAAGATCGGTACACCTAATGGTCCCAGGCCCCGGAGCCGCGCCCTCTTCCAGTATGGTGTCGGCCCTCAGGGTGTCCAGGTTCCAGCAGGAGCGGGAAGTGTGGGCTGAACTGCGCCAACCAGAAGGGGGCACTATGGCCGGACAGTGCACCAGTGGGCAGCTGGTGTACACTGACGTGGAACGTGGCTATGGGTTCATCTGGGAATGGGATACCAATGCTAAAGTTTACGTTAACACTGCTTCAGTGAAATTTGGCAGGCCCCTGAGGGAAGGAGACTGGGTCAAGTTCTACGGGAGGATGGCCCTTGGGGGTACTATGCATTGGCCATTACCCTATGGGAGGAAGGAGGATTGGAGCCTTATGCGTGTCCGAGTCCAGCTCAGGTGGCTCCCAGTTGTCAGGCTAATGACCCACCGATGACTTCTGCGGCTGCAGAGTCACTACCCATCCAAACCCGGGCATGGAGCCCACAAGGAAACGAGGCAGCATGGGATGCATGCCGTTGAAATGTGTAAGATGTGAAAGTCATCTGAGGAAAAGTTGTGCTTGTTGCACCGTTGCCTAAAACAGCACACAAGACTGTTCTGCGTTCTGGTGGGCACAGGAACCCTAAACTGCTCCCAGAGTCGGGAATAATACAGCCGGATGGCCAGGAGAAACTGTTGAGTTGAAAATTTAGTTTTGTTGCACCCATTGCGCCCTTTCTGCTGGATAGCAGGATCTTGCTAAGCGAACTAACGGGTCCATGGACCAGCAGACAAGGTGTCGCTGCAGCAACAGACTGTGTTCCAGGACCAGGCAGCATGCATGTGGCACCGCTGCATATACATTGAATTTAGGCAAAAAAGACTGAACTGTTTTTTTGTGTAAGTTGACGGTGTCATCGGAAGGACTGTCTCCGGACAAATGTTAAAGCTACCGTGGGGGAGAATGAACTTTTGTTTTCCGCCATGACTGAAGCATAACCTGGAGGACTGTGAACCAGGTGCCTTTTATGGATGTATGTAAAAGGACTTTGCTCACGTTGAGCTAATGCACATATAGGCTTCTACCTCAGTTGTTCTCCCTGCGTGGAGTATTTCTTGTACCTCATAAATGTGTTCGGTAAATGGTCAGGGATGACCATTGTTAAAGGGAGGGGGAATGTAATGGGGTGCCACACCTCTACCCCTTTAAAATAGAGTAAAATGTTTTACTGTATATATGTATATATATATGTTCATTCCCCTTTAATAGATTATTGTCCTTCTTCGCTGTACATACGTGTATTTGATTACCTTGTGTGCATAGTATTGTATAAATTATATATTATGTCTGTTATGTATAGAGTATGCATACATTTTAGCTATGTTTGTTAAAGGAAAGTGTAGTGCCCATGTTTAGTCACTAGATGGGGACACATTAGTTAGACTGTGACAGCATTGTGAATAGTTAACATAGGAGCGGCTGACCGCGGATAAGTGTAGGGGTTTTCCTGTTTTGTAGTTAGTTAGGGCCCAGTGCCCATCTGGGGCGGTCAGCTCCGCAACGTTTAAGCAAACAACCAGCCATTCAGGGTCCGGAAGGACAGAGGGGCAACAGATGCAGCAGAGCTTCCACGGAAGGGAAAGAGAGGCTTAAGAAGAGGTCCTAGATCAGTACAGGGATGCAGGTCACTTATCATGTGGCAGGTCATCGCATGGGCTGATGCCCTCAGAACCGGGGCGAAATGGCTGAGGGAGCCCCCAAATGCAGTGAGTCTGGACAATGAGGATGCTGGAAAACCGTACAGCACGGTCAGTCCCGTAATGTACTGAAGGACATAGAGAGGAGTACAGTCATGGCCAAAGTTTTGAGAATGACACAAATATTATATTTTCACATGATCTGCAGCCCTCTGGTTTTTATGTGTGTTTGACAGATGTTTTTATCACAGACAGAAATATAATTGCAAACATATGAGTAATAAAAGCTTATATTGACAGTTAGAATGAGTTAATGCAGCAAGTCAATATTTGCAGTGTTGACCCTTCTTCTTCAGGACCTCTGCAATTCTCCCTGGCATGCTCTCAATCAACTTCTGGACCAAATCCTGACTGATAGCAGTCCATTTTTGCACAATCAATGCTTTCATTTTGTCAGAATTTTTAGGTTTTTGTTTGTCCACCCGTCTCTTGATGATTGACCACAAGTTCTCAATGGGATTAAGATCTGGGGAGTTTCCAGGCCATGGACCCAAAATCTCTATGTTTTGTTCCCTGAGCCATTAAGTTATCACCTTTGCTTTATGGCAAGGTGCTCCATCATGCTGGAAAAGGCATTGTTGATCGCCAAACTGCTCTTGGAGGGTTGGGAGAAGTTGCTCTTGGAGGACATCCTGGTACCATTCTTTATTCATGGCTGTGTTTTTAGGCAAGACTGTGAGAGAGCCGATTCCCTTGGCTGAGAAGCAACCCCACACATGAATGGTTTCAGGATGCTTAACAGTTGGCATGAGACAAGACTGGTGGTAGCGCTCACCTTGTCTTCTCCGAATGAGGCGTTTTTCTGATGTCCCAAACAATCGAAAAGGGGATTCATCAGAGAAAATAACTTTACCCCAGTCCTCAGCAGTCCACTGCCTGTAACTTTTGCAGAATATCAGTCTGTCCATGATGTTTTTTCTGGAGAGAAGTGGCTTCTTTGCTGCCCTGCTTGAGACCAGGCCTTGCTCCAAGAGTCTCCGCCTCACAGTGCGTGCAGATGCACTCACACCTGCCTGCTGCCATTCCTGAGCAAGCTCTGCACTGCTGGTAGCCCGATCCCACAGCTGAAACACTTTGAAGAGATGGTCCTGGCGCTTGCTGGTCTTTCTTGGGTGCCCTGGAGCCTTTTTGGCAACAATGGAACCTCTCTCCTTGAAGTTCTTGATGATGCGATACATTGTTGACTGAGGTGCAATCTTTCTAGCTGCGATACTCTTCCCTGTTAGGCCATATTTGTGCATTGCAATGATGACTGCACGTGTTTCTTTAGAGATAACCATGGTTAACAGAAGAGAAACAATGATGCCAAGCACCAGCCTCCTTTTAATGTGTCCAGTGGTGTCATTCTTACTTAATCATGACAGATTGATCTCCAGCCATGTCCTCATCAACACCCACACCTGTGTTAATGGAGCAATCACTGAAAAGAGGTTAGCTGGTCCTTTTAAGGCAGGGCTACAATGATGTTGAAATGTGTTTTGGGGGATAAAGTTCATTTTCTAGCCAAATATTGACTTTGCAAGTAATTGCTGTTAAGCTGATCACTCTTTATAACATTCTGGAGTATATGCAAATTGCCATTAGAAAAAGTGAAGCAGTAGACTTTGTAAAATTAATATTTGTGTCATTCTCAAAACTTTTGTCCATGACTGTACAGGAGAAGAAAAATGTGAATTGTGTGGAATCATGGGCGGACATACCGCTGGCTCAACCGGTGCGGTTGCACCGGGGCCCAGAGACTCCAGGGGGCCCCTGTAGGGTGGCTAATAATGAGGGCAATCTAGCCGGTTTCTCCGGGTCTGAGGCTCCGGGGGCCCCTGGCCAGATTGCCCTCATGTGCGGCGGGCAGGGAGCGATCCCAGCAGCTCCACTGTCATGTATAGTGTAAAGTTCCTATAGCGTCTTGTGCTTGGGTGCGAGGAAAACACAGGAGACATAGGTTGAAATGAAATGACTTGTATTGCTTCATACAAGCATGCTGAAAAGTTCACACAGTTTGCAGGAACAGCGACAGGAGAAACAGCAGGCCAGAGTAACTTCAAGCACTACAATAAATCTCCAAAGCAGGTTCAGGATCTCTTCTCTGTACCGTAATTCCTCTGCAAACATGGATTCACCAAACAGCAGGTTTCCAGAGTCCAAAAGTGTTCCAAGGTTCCTCAGTAGGGAATAGCTGGAGTACAAGTCCAAGGTTTCAGGAGTCAGGTCACAGACTGACTGAGGCTTGATTCAGGAGCACTGATTGTTCAGCTGAGGCTGCTTAAGAAGCAAGAGGGAAGAATCAGGGCGGGAACATGAAAACTGGAAACTCCATATTAACTGAGGGCAAGAGCTGCAGAAAGACAGAAAGCAAAATGGCCGACGGAAAACTGAGTTTCAAGGAACATGTCAACAGAGACAAAGAACCTTAGATTACTCCCCCCTTAGGGACAACCTCCGGATGACCTCAGACCAGGCTTGTCAGGGTACCTCCGATGAAACTGGCGGAGCAGGCGAGGAGCATTTACATTATTGACTGGTTCCCATGAGTTGTCCTCCACTGGGTAGCCCTGCCATTTAATCAAATATTGCAACTGATTTCTGTACAACCTGGAATCTAGAATCCTTTCCACCATAAATTCTTCCTGACCATCGACCAGCACTGGGTCAGGGCAAGGAGAAGAACGTCCAGGAAACGTATTGGGTGTTGCACCTTTAGTAGGGATACATGAAAGACAGGGTGGATTCTCATAGTTCTGGGCAGTTGAAGACGACAAGCAACAGCACTTATAATCTTATTAATCTTATAAGGTCCAATGTACTTATGTCCCAATTTAGACGATGGAATCTTTAATTTAAGATTTCTGGTTGACAGCCAGACCAAATCTCCTACCTTGAAAGCTGGTGCAGGTTTACGAAATTTATCTGCTGCTTTCTTGTACCTTTCCTGAGCCAATTCTAGATTTTCTTTTAGAAGATCCATATTCTTTTGTAAAGAAGTGATTCTTTCAGCCACTGCCGGCAAGGGCGTATCTATGGGAAATCGAGGAAGAATGTTAGGATGATAACCTAGATTGGAGTAAAAAGGAGACTGCTTAGTGGAGGCGCTCTGAGAGTTGTTATAAGAGAAACTCAGCCAGTGGAAGTAGATCCACCCAATCATCCTGTAGGTGGCAGATAAAACAGCGGAGATACTGCTCCAGGGTCTGATTGGTTCGTTCTGTCTGTCCATTAGTCTGGGGATGAAAAGCAGAAGAAAGGTTTACTTTAATGTCCAATGCTGCACAGAAATTTTGCCAAAACCTTGAAGTGAATTGCACCCCTCGATCCGAAATGACCTCATCCGGTACTCCATGTAAGCGAAACGCATTCTTAATCATCAAGTCTGATGTCTGTTTTGCAGTGGGTAAGCCGACACAAGGGATAAAATGAGCTGCCTTTGTTAGACGGTCAACCACCACTAGAATGGTGTTCTTCCCTTGAGAGGTTGGTAACTCCACAATGAAGTCCATAGAAATGGATCCCCACGGGCGGGACGGGGTGGGAAGAGGTTGCAACAGACCAGTTGGTGAGGAGCGAGGTGTTTTGCATCTTGCACAGACTTCACATGAAGTGACATAGTTTAAGACATCTTTCCTGTAAGTGGGCCACCAAAAGAAACGAGAAAGAAATTCTTGTGTCTTTAGAATTCCCCTATGCCCGGCTATCTTGGAATCGTGGATGAGTTGCAATACTCTCAATCTGACTGTTTCAGGTATATACAGACGTTGTCCCTGAATCCACACACCATTCTTAAAGACAAGACTTACGTCCCTTGGGGGTTGAGCCAACAAAGAATCCGCATGGTATGCTTCCTTGATGTCCTTAAGTAGGTCTTGATTATGAATCACTCCCAGGAATCTAGAGTCAGGAAGAATAGTCTTAGGAGGAGTAAGTGGACGTGTCTCTGCTGAATGAATCCTAGAGAGTGCATCAGCCTTTCCATTGCGTGATCCTGGTCTATAAGAAATGACAAAATTAAATTGGTTTAGGAAAAGATTCCAGCGAGCCTGGCGAGGAGTCAGGCACTTAGCCGACCTGATAAATTCAAGGTTACGATGGTCTGTCAGGACGACTATTTGCTGTGCAGCTCCCTGAAGAAGGTGTCTCCATTCCTTGAAGGCGGCAATAATGGCCAACAATTCTCTATTGCCCACATCGTAGTTCCTCTCAGCCGAAGACAACTGCTGGGAAAAGAAGGCACAGGGATGCAAGACATTCTTCTCACCTGTTCTCTGGAGAGTATAGCTCCAACGGCACAGTCTGAAGCATCCACCTCTATTATGAAGGCAAGCTCGGGGTTGGGATGTACTAAGATAGGTGCGGTGGTAAATTTATCCTTTAAACAGGAAAATGCTTCCTGAGCTTGCGGGGTCCAGGAGAACCTAGACTGTTTCCGGGTAAGTTGGGTGATAGGTGACACTACCTCAGAAAAATTCTTAATGAAACATCTATAGAAGTTGGCAAACCCGATGAAACGCTGCACCTCCTTCACATTTCTAGGAATTGGCCAATCCTTGATGGCTTGGGTCTTGCTTCCATCCATACTAATCCCTTGCGTAGATAGTACATACCCCAGAAATTGAATTTCGGTCCTATGGAATTCACATTTTTCAAGTTTGATGTAGAGATGGTTTTGTCTTAGGCGTTCTAAGACCATTCTCACATGTCCATGATGTTCCTCTGTGGAGTTAGAAAAAATTAGAATATCATCCAGATAAATCACCACAAATGTATCTAGGAGATCCCTGAAGATATCATTCACGAAGTGTTGGAAGCAATGAGAATTGTTTCTTTTACAACTCAGCTGGGACACCGCTGAGGAAACTTGAAAAATTGCAGCGTTTATACCGTCATCGTCCCCAGAACTAACAGAGTTTAAGTCTGAGAAATCAAGATCTCTTGCAGCAGATCTCTCTGGAGCCTGAGGCTCGGACATGACAGAGCTCCTCTCGCAACACTCACAGTGAATGACTGCTGCAGTAGTCTTACGAGAACGGCTGGGGCAGTTTATAATGAAGTGCCCTGACTTACCACAGTAGAAACATAGATTTTCCTTTATACGATGTTCTTTGCGTGCATCACTAACCCGTCTTTGTAAAGAGTCCACCTGCATGGGTTCAGGTTCTGGTTCCCTTGTGATCCTACTCAAAGGTTCCTTAGCTGAGGAGGGAGGTAGTAAAAGGTTAGTGCGATTATTTTCGAACCATCTCTCTTGTCTGCGTTCAGTCAGACGAGCATCAATACGGATACAATAGTTAATAAAGTCACCTAACGCAGTGGGAGGGTCGGCACGAGCAAGTTCATCCTTAATCAGTGGAGACAACCCTTTCCGAAAAATAGATTTTTTAGCGGAAGTGTCCCAAGTGGTATCAAGAGCCCATCTCCTGAAATCCAGGCATATTCGGCTACTGAACGCTTACCTTGGCGCAAAGTTAACATGGCTGCTTCAGCTGTTGCACCTCGATTGGGGTCATCAAACACCTGCCCCATGGCTGAAATAAAAGCATCAAGGTGATTCAAACAATCATCCTCAGTCTCAATCAGAGGGTTTGCCCACATCAAAGCCTTATTGGTAAGCAACATGATTATAGTAAGCACTTTGGATCGTTCATGGGAAATTGTGAAGCATGTGCAGAGAAAAATAAATTGCATTGATTAATAAATCCCCTGAATTTCTCATGTTCACCGCCAAAACGAAAAGGAGGTAATTTGGGGATCCCAGAACTCGGGGTTATGGCAGGAGCCTGGGCTCGTTCCTCTAGAGCCTCAATCCTGGCTCGCAATTCCTGGGTAGTCTGTCCAAACACTTGCAAATTATGATTAGTGAGGTCCTGTAGGCTTGCAAAACGGGTTTTTAAAGTCTGTACATCTGAAAGGATTGTATCAGTCACTCCGCAAAGTTCCTTTATGCGGGCCTCCATCTTCCAGATCTTTTAAGGCAGAAGTGCTAGGAATGGTTGTGAGAAGTCACAACCACTGTCATCACATAAGGTATTAAACGGACATCTGATATCCACAGTCACAGCAGACACGGCTTTCCCAGACCCAGCAGACACTAAACATTGGCTCCTGAATCTTGTCATGTATAGTGTACAGTTCCTATAGCGTCTTGTGCTTGGGTGCGAGGAAAACACAGGAGACATAGGTTGAAATGAAATGACTTGTATTACTTCATACAAGCATGCTGAAAAGTTCACACAGTTTGCAGGAACAGCGACAGGAGACACAGCAGGCCAGAGTAACTTCAAGCACTACAATAAATCTCCAAAGCAGGTTCAGGATCTCTTCTCTGTACCGTAATTCCTCTGCAAACATGGATTCACCAAACAGCAGGTTTCCAGAGTCCAAAAGTGTTCCAAGGTTCCTCAGTAGGGAATAGCTGGAGTACAAGTCCAAGGTTTCAGGAGTCAGGTCACAGACTGACTGAGGCTTGATTCAGGAGCACTGATTGTTCAGCTGAGGCTGCTTAAGAAGCAAGAGGGAAGAATCAGGGCGGGAACATGAAAACTGGAAACTCCATATTAACTGAGGGCAAGAGCTGCAGAAAGACAGAAAGCAAAATGGCCGACGGAAAACTGAGTTTCAAGGAACATGTCAACAGAGACAAAGAACCTTACATCCACTGCCTGCAAGAGAAAATAGCAGGAGCGGAGCTGCAAGGATCCTTCCTGCCCGGAGCCCGCACTTCCTGTCTCTGACACAGAGAGCAGCGCCGCTGGATGACATCATCATTCATCGGCCTGCTCTGTCAGAGGGAGGAAGCACGGGCGCCGGTGATGCTGCGGACAGGTAAGAGGTGGTGTGTGTGTGTCTGTGTGTGTCTGTGTGTGGTGAGTGTGTGTGGTGAGTGTGTGTGTCTGATGGCAGTGGGGAGAGGCAATGATGAAGGTGATGGGCCATGATGAAGGTGATGGGCAATGATGGTGGGGGAGGCAATGGTGGAGGTGATGGGCAATGATGGTGGGGGAGGCAATAATGGACGTGATGGGCAATGATCGCAGTGGGGGGCAATGATGAAAGTGATGGGCAATGATGGTGGGGGGAGGCAATGATGGAGGTGATGGGCAATGATCGCAGTGCGGGGAGGCAATGATGGTGATGGGCAATGATGGTGGGGGAGGCAATGATGGATGTGATGGGCAATGATCGCAGTGGGGGGAGGCAATGATGAAGGTGATGGGCAATGATGAAGGTGATGGGCAATGATGGTGGGGAGGCAATGATGAAGGTGATGGGCAATGATGGTGGGGAGGCAATGATGAAGGTGATAGGCAATGATGGTGGGGGAGGCAATTGTGGAGGTGATGGGCAATGATGGTGGGGGAGGCAATGATGAAGGTGATGTGCAATGATGGTGGGGAGAGGCACTAATGGAGATGATGGGCAATGATCGCAGTGGGGGAGGCAATGATAAAGGTGATGGGGATAAGGCAATGACGGGGTGATGAGGAGAAGGCAATGACGGGGTGATGGAGTAGGCAATAATGGGGTGGTAGGGGAAAATGCAATGATGGTGGTGGTGGAAAGGGCAATAATGGGGGTGGTGGGGGAGGAAGAAATGATGGAGGTGGTGGAATGGGCAATGATGGGGTGGCAGGGGAGAAAGCAAAGATGATGGGGTAGAAGGCAATGATGGAGGTGGGGAAGTGGGCAATGATGGGGTGGGGGAGAGGACAATAATGGGATGTGGGGGGAGGAGGACAATGAGGGGTGTGGGGGATTGGGATGGGAAGAAGGGGGACTTATGGCCTTAGGAACATGGGGAGGTAGAGGAAGACATTATCACTTATGTCTAACATAGTCCCTTAGTATTTAGTGTACTCACTAATTCTATATAACACCATCCTTAGTTACATAGTTTCCTCTTTTATTATGTATAACACCGTCCCTTATTACGCACCATCCTCTCTAGTTATACAGTATATGGTGCCGTCCACTTATTATATAGCTTCCTCTGCTGTGTTTTTATAGTGGTGTCTCTTACATAGTGTTTTCTTGTTAATTTTGTTATTCACAGCGCCCTCTTTTATTACATAGTCCCCTCTCTTTTTAGATATAAAACGACTGCTGATTGAGGAGTCGGTGACCAGATTACCAGTCCATCAGCTCCTCCATTAGAAAGGAAGCTTTCCCATGCTCCATCAGCCATCATTGCATTATACAGCTAACAAGAGAGGACGGTATGTAATAAAAAACAGGACTCTATATAATCCAATATGTAAGGGACAGTACCGTACATAACAAGAGAGGGCACTGTAAAAGGGACAGCAATATACATAATAAAGGAGACTATGTAATATATATACATGTATGTGTGTGTGACTAATATATATATATATATATATATATATATATATACATATATATATATGTAGCTTTGTCGCCATAAAAGGAAGGGGGCCCAGACACATTTCTTGCACAGGGGCCCCAAGCTGTCAGTGTCCGCCCCTGTGTGGAATCGTATGCTGATGTTGTTACTGACAAGGATGTGCTGCAACAAAGAGAAAGTAAACTTCACTATTTGAAGTTTTCAAAGGACTCTGTCTCTTTATGCGCCACAATGCCAGCTTCGGAGCTTCGACAACCCCTATGGGACCCTGACGGTGCAGAGGGTGTTACAGAAGGTATGCCACAAAAGGGACAGTATTTGAATGTGATTGGGAGCCAGGGCACGCCAAAGCCACTTGTTGCTGACACGACTACGGCCCGGGCTCTGCCTCTCACATACACATGAAGAAAAAAAAATGTCTTTGCTTTTATAAGGGCAGAATCAAAGCATTTCTGTGCTATTACAAATGCAGACTGGCATCCGCACCAAAAACGCATCAAATAATGGAGAAAATACATAAAAGAAAAGTAGCAAACGCGCAATAATCAGAGAAGTTTGTTACTGTTATTGCGTAGTGTGGTGAGGACACCTGCAGAACAAAAAGCAGTATAAAGAACGCAGCATTTACACTACATGTGAGCACAGTCTCAGCATTAGTTTTATTACATTTTTTATGGGTTTCATAGAGAAAAAATATCAATCACACCATTTTTTACGTCCTTTACCTATCCCTGTAAATACTTATGATGTGTGGGTTGTTACAATTATGGGACACCAAGCATGTCCATGTTATTTGCTAACGTGATCAATGTCAATATGTCAGTATTTTAAGTGTTTTTCATTACTTTTTTAGCAATTTTATAGGACAAAAAAAATCTCTTTTATACTCCCTCTAGAATGCAGAATCATAGAAATATACTGGTGTGCACAATATACCAGCGCAATCTGCCTGTGGAGTCAGAGCCTGCAATACCGATCAATAAACAAAATGCTCCTTGTTATATCACCAGAGTTTGTGGTTCAGTTGCTTTAGCTCTTGCCTGTAATGTTGAAAGTTGTGGGTTCGATTACAGGGAAGATTCGCAAAACAAAAAAAAATCCTTTTTATAATTGCTTTATACTATTTTTAGCAGTTTTATTGGAACAAAAAAATCTGACTTTTTCTTCACCTCAGTATACATAAAAATACATGGAAATATATAATATATCTCTATGTATAGACATAACCCGCTTCTGGGTTCACTGCCTGCAAAACAGGTCAAAATCACCAAATGTTCGGCATTGTGAGCTGTGGCTCATAGATAAAGCTTCTGTCTTCAAACAGTTGGATGTGTGCTTGATTCTTGGGAAGACTGGATCACAGGAGAAGAAGCATTGATTGCTAGAAATTAATTTATGCAGGGTTAAGAAGCCCCGCCCCCGAGGAGGAGCAATGAAGACATTACAGAGAGGTGTATTTAGAAGCCGGGAGAAAGCTTAAATCGGGATGTTCCCGCTGAATCCGGGACGGTTGGGATTCAAGCTATGGGTACCCAATGTTACCTCCACACATGGTCCAGTTAGGGAGCACTTTGGTAAATTAAAAATTGTCAGAAATTTTTATATGTAAAGAATTTTTTTGCAAAATCTTGACATTTCGTGATGCGACATTTATTTTTTTTTATTGAACTAAAGAAAACAAGAAATAATTGAAATGATTTTATAATCATTTTAACCTTTGCAATTTTACACAGTTTTTGTTTTCTGATATATGTTTGTTCTGGTTGCCATGGCAAAACCGAAGGAAATATGGTATATACTGCACCCTAAGCACAATGGATGTACCTATAGTGATGTCCCTACGAGAAATGAATGAATAGAATAAAATTCATATTCAGCATATTTGCTAATTCAGCTCTTCACTGAATTTATTCACAGCAAGTTTAATATTCATTTTCCATTCAAAGACGCATATTATGCTTAGAGGTCACTCCAAAGCCCATGATTTAATAAGTATAGAGTTAACACACATATATATATACATATACCTATACATACACTCATTTCGTCTTGTTGCAGTTCTTCAATACAAGAAGTGAAACTCATATATTGTATAGAGTCATTACACACAGAGTGATCTTTTTCACGTGTTTATTTCTGTTAATGTTGATGATTATGGCTTACAGCCAATGAAAACCCAAAAGTCATGATATCAGTAAATTAGAATACTTTATAACACCAGCTTGAAAAATGATTTTAACCCCTTCACCCCCAAGGGTGGTTTGCACGTTAATGACCGGGACAATTTTTACAATTCTGACCACTGTCTCTTTATGAGGTTATAACTCCGGAACGCTTCAACGGATCTTCGCGATTCTGAGATTGTTTTCTCGTGACATATTGTACTTCATGTTAGTGGTAAAATTTCTTCCATATAACTTGCGTTTATTTTTGAAAAAAACGCAAATATGGCGAAAATTTTGAAAATTTAGCAATTTTCAAACTTTGAATTTTTATTCCCTTAAAACAGAGAAATATGTCACACAAAATAGTTAAGAAATAACATTTCCCACATGTCTACTTTACACAGCACAATTTTGGAATCAAAATTTTTTTTTGTTAGGAAGTTATAAGTGTTAAAAGTTGACCAGCGATTTCTCATTTTTACAACAAAATTTACAAAGCCATTTTTTTTAGGACCACCTCTCATTTGAAGTCACTTTGAGGGGTCTACATGACAGAAAATACCCAAAAGTGACACCATTCTAAAAACTGCACCCCTCAAGGTACTCAAAACCACATTCAAGAAGTTTATTAACCCTTCAGGTGCTTCACAGGAACTAAAGCAACGTGGAAGGAAAAAATGAATATTTAACTTTTTAGCCACAAAAATGATCTTTTACAAACTTTTTTTTTATTTTCACAAGGGTAAAAGGAGAAAATGGACTGATAAGGTTGTTATGCAATTTCTCCTGAGTACGCCAATACCCCATATGTGGGGGAAAACCACTGTTTGGGCACACGGCAGAGCTCGTAAGGGAAGGAGCACCGTTTGACTTTTTCAAACTAAAATTGGCTGGAGTTGAGATTGGACGCCATGTCGCGCTTGGAGAACCTCTGATGCGCCTAAACAGTGGAAACCCCCCACAAGTGACACCATTTTGGAAACTAGACCCCCTAAGGTACTTATCTAGATCTGTTGTGAGCACTTTGAACCCCCAAGTGTTTCACAAAAGTTTATAATGCCTGGGTGTGAAAAAAAAAAAAAAAATTTCCACAAAAATGATTTTTTAGTCCTAAATTTTTGAATTTTCCCAAGGAAATTGGACCCCAAAAGTTGTTGTCCAATTTGTCCTGAGTACGCTGATACCCCATATGTGGGGGTGGAAAACTGTTTGGGCGCACGGCAGGGCTTGGAAAGGAAGTAGTAACGTTTTGGAATGCAGACGTTGATGGGGTCATGTTCCGTTTGCAGTGCCCCAGATGAGCCTAAACAGTGGAAATCCCCCACAAGTGACCCCATTTTGGAAACTAGACCCCCTAAGGAACTTATCTAGATCTTTGGTGAGCACTTTGAACCCCCAAGTGCTTCACACAAGTTTATAATGCCCGGGCATGAAAATAAAAAATCCTATTTTTTTCCCACAAAAATTATCTTTTAGTCACTAATTTTTTATTTTCCCAAGGGTATCAGGAGAAATTGGACCACATAAGTTGTTGTCCAATTTGTCCTGAGTACGCTGATGCCCCATATGTGGGGGGGAACCACTGTTTGGGCGCACGGCAGAGCTCGGAAGGGAAGGAGCACCATTTGACTTTTTCCAACCAAAATTGGCTGGAATTGAGATTGGATGCCATGTTGCATTTGGAGAGCCCCTGATGTGCCTAAACAGTGGAAACCCCCCACAAATGACCCCATTTGGGAAACTAGACCCCCTAAGGAACTTATCTAGATCTTTGGTGAGCAATTTGAACCCTCAAGTGCTTCACACAAGTTTATAACGTAGAGCCGTAAAATTTAAAAATCATATTTTTTCCACAAAAATGATCTTTTCACCCGAATTTTTATTTTTCCAAGGGTAACAAGACTCCAAAAGTTATTGTGCAATTTGTCCTGAGTACACTGATACCCCATATGTGGGGGTATACCACTGTTTGGGTGCATGGCAGAGTTTGGAAGGGAAGGAGCGCCGTCTCACTTTTTCAACGCAGAATTGGCTGGACGCCATGTCGTGTTTGGAGAGCTCCTGATCTGCCTAAACAGTGGAAACCCCCCACAAATGACACCATTTTGGAAACTAGACCCCTCAAGGAACTTATCTAGATGTGTGGTGAGAACTTTGAACCCCCAGGTGTTTCACTAAAGTTTATAACGTACAGCCTTAAAATAAAAAATCCTTTTTTTTTTTACAAAAATGATTTTTTCGCCCCCAATATTTTATTTTCACAAGGGTAACAGAAGAAATTGGAACCCAAAAGTTGTTGTCCAATTTGTCCTGAGTACGCTGATACCCAATATGTAGGAAAAACTACTGTATGGGTGCACGTCAGGGCTCGGAAGGGAAGTAGTGACGTTTTGGATTGCAGACTTTGATGGAATGGTCTGGGGGCGTCATGTCGCATTTGGAGAGCCCCTGATACGCCTAAACAGTGGAAACCCCCCACAAGTGACCCCATTTTGGAAAATAGACCCCACAAGGAACTTATCTAGATGTGTGGTGAGCACTTTGAACCCCGAAGTGCTTCACAGAAGTTTATAACGCACAGCCGTAAAAATAAAAAATCCTTTTTTTTTTTACAAAAATGATTTTTTCGCCCCCAATATTTTATTTTCACAAGGGTAACAGGAGAAATTGGACCCCAAAAGTTGTTGTCCAATTTGTCCTGAGTACGCTGATACCCAATATGTGGGAGAAAACTACTGTATGGGCGCATGTCAGGGCTCGGAAAGGGAAGTAGTGACGTTTTGGATTGCAGACTTTGATGGAATGGTCTGGGGGCGTCATGTCGCATTTGGAGAGCCCCTGATGCGCCTAAACAGTGGAAACCCCCCACAAGTGACCCCATTTTGGAAAATAGACCCCACTAGGAACTTATCTAGATGTGTGGTGAGCACTTTGAACCCCGAAGTGCTTCACAGAAGTTTATAACGCACAGCCGTAAAAATAAAAAATCCTTTTTTTTTTACAAAAATGATTTTTTCGCCCCCAATATTTTATTTTCACAAGGGTAACAGGAGAAATTGGACCCCAAAAGTTGTTGTCCAATTTGTCCTGAGTACGCTGATACCCAATATGTGGGAGAAAACTACTGTATGGGCGCATGTCAGGGCTCGGAAAGGGAAGTAGTGACGTTTTGGATTGCAGACTTTGATGGAATGGTCTGGGGGCGTCATGTCGCATTTGGAGAGCCCCTGATGCGCCTAAACAGTGGAAATCCCCAACAAGTGACCCCATTTTGGAAAATAGACCCCACAAGGAACTTATTTAGATGTGTGGTGAGCGCTATGAAGCCCCAAGTGCTTCACAGAAGTTTATAATGTACAGCCGTAAAAACAAAAAAATCTTATTTTTTTTACAAAAATAATATTTTCGCCCCCAGTTTTTTATTTTCCCAAGGGTAACAGAAGAAATAGGACAAATTTCACAATAACTCTTGGGGTCCAGAGTACGCTGATACCCCATATGTGGGATAAACTACTGTTTGGACGCATGGCAGAGCTCAGAAGTGAAGGAACACCGTTTGACTTTTTCAAAGCAGAATTGGCTGGAATGGAGATCAGACGCCATGTCACATTTGGAGAGCCCCTGATGTGCCTAAACAGCGGAAACCCCCCAATTCTAACTCCAACCCTAACCCCAACACACCCCTAACCCTAGTCCCAACCCTAATCCCAACCCTAACCCTAATCCAAACTCTAACCCTAATCCTAACTTTAGCGCCAACCCTAACCCTAACTTTAGCCGAAACCCTAACCCTAACCCTAATGGGAAAATGGAAATAAATACATTTTTTTTATTTTATTATTTTTCCCTAACTAAGGGGATGATAAAGGAGGGTTTGATTTACTATTTATAGCGGTTTTTATGATTGGCAGCTGTCACGCTAAAAGACGCTTTTTATTGCAAAAAGTAGTTTTTTGCATCGCCACATTTTGAGAGCTATAATTTTTGCATATTTTGGCCCACAGAGTCATGTGAGGTCTTAATTTTTGCGGGACGAGGTGACGCTTTTATTGGTACCATTTTTGAGCACGTGACATTTTTTGATCGCTTTTTATTTCGATTTTTGGGAGGTTAGAATGAACAAAAATCAGCAATTCATGAATTTCTTTTGGGTGAGGCGTTTTTATTGTTCCGCGTGTGGTAAAATTGATAAAGCAGTTTTATTCTTCGGGTCAGTACGATTATGGCGATACCTCATTTATATCATTTTTTTATGTTTTCGCGCTTTTATAGAATAAAAACAATTTTATATAAAAAATAATTATTTTTGCATCGCTTTATTCTGCGAGCTATAACTTTTTATTTTTTTTGCTGATGATGCTGTGTGATGGCTCGTTTTTTGCGGGACAAGATGACGTTTTCAGCGGTACCATGTATATTTATATCCGTCTTTTTGATCGCGTGTTATTCCACTTTTTGTTCAGCGGTATGATGATAAAGCACTGATTTTTTGCTTCGTTTTTATTTTTTATTTTTAAGGGGTTCACAAAAGGGGTTAACTAGTGGGACATTTTTATAGGGGGGTCGTTACGGACGCGGCGATACCATATATGTGTACTTTTATTGTTTTATTTTTTTTATTTACAATAAGTAATGAATTTATTGGGGAATATTTTTTTTTTTTTTTTTTTTTTTTTTTTGGATTTTTTTTTTACACATGTTTATTTTTACTTTTTTTACTTTTTTACTTTGTCCCAGGGTGGGACATCACTGTATTTCATCAGATCGCTGGTGTGACAGTGTGCACAGCACTCTGTCACACCAGCGATCGCTCAGGCAGTGCAGCAGGCTTCTCAGTGCCTGCTCTCGGCAGGCACTGAGGAAGCCGCCTCCCTCCAGGACCCCAGCGCCATCTTGGATCCGGGTCCTGGGAGGGAAGAAGCCCTCAGAGCAGCGCGATCACATCGCGCTGGTCTGAGGGTCTCAGGGGGGCGCGCAGGGAGCCCCCACACTGCGCGATCCTCCCCTGTGCCCCCAGTACAACCGCGATCATGTTTGATCGCGGTGTGCAAGGGGTTAATGTGCCGGGAGCGGTCCGTGACTGCTCCTGACACACAGTCACGGGTGTCAGCTGTGATAATCAGCTGACACCCGGCGGCGATTAGCTGCGCTCCCTCGGGGAGCGCAGCTAATCGCCTATGACGTACTATCCCGTCCATGGTCAGAATGGCACGGGTTTTATGGACGGGATAGTACGTCTAATGTCAGAGAGGGGTTAAAATCCGAAATGTTGGCCTACTGAAATGTATGTTCAGTAAATGTACTCAATACTAGATCGGGGCTCCTTTTGCATCAATTACTGCATCAATGCGGCGTGGCATGGAGGTGATCAGTCTGTGGCACTGCTGAGGTGTTATGGAAGCCCAGGTTGCTTTGATAGCTACCTTCAGCTCATCTGCATTGTGGGGTCTGGTGTCTCTTACCTTCCTCTTGAAAATACCCCATAGATTCTCTATGGGGTTAAGGTCAGGCGAGTTTGCTGCCCAATCAAGCACAGTGATACTGTTATTTGTAAACCAGGTATTGGTACTTTTGGCAGTGTGGACAGGTGCCAAGTCCTGATGGAGAATGAAATTTCCATCTCCAAAAAGTTTGTCAGCAGAGGGAAGAATGAAGTGCTCTACAATTTCCTGGTAGACGGCTGCGCTGACTTTGATCTTGATGAAACACAGTGGACCTACACCAGCAGATGACATGGCTCCCCAAACCATCACTGATTGTGGAAACTTCACACTAGACCTCAAGCAGCTTGGATTGTGGCCTCTCCACTCTTCCTCCAGACTCTGGGACCTTGATTTCCAAATGAAATGCAAAATTTACTTTCATCTGAAAACAAGATCTTTGACCACTGAGCAACAGCCCAGTTCTTTTCCTCCTTGGTCCAGGTAAGACGCTTCTGGCGTTGCCTATTGGTCATGAGTGGCTTGACACAAGGAATGTGACACTTGCAGCCCATGTCCTGGATACGTTTGTGTGTGGTGGCTCTTGAAGCAATGACTTCAGCAGCAGTCCACTTCTTGTAAATCTCCACCAAATTTTTGAATGGCCTTTTCTTAACAATCCTTTCAAGGCTGCGGTTATCCCGGTTGCTTGTGCACCTTTTTCTACCACACTTTTTCCTTCCACTCAACTTTCCATTAATTTGCTTGGATACAGCACTCTGTGAACAGCCAGCTTCTTTAGCAATGACCTTTTGTGGATTACCCTCAGAGACCCTCATAGAAGTATTATCTGTATATGTATTTTTTTTTTATCCATTTGTGGATTGACGCCATTTTGCTGATTCGAGCGCATCCAAATTTTGGGTGAAATTTAAAGCAAATTTAATTTGCATAGACTCGTTTTGCTCATCTTTAATCACTGTATCATGTGATCCTGGTCTTGGCAACCATAAAGATATAGGCCCCGATTTATCAAAAGTTTTATGTCAAAAAAGCTATGAAAAGTCGCAAAGATTTGGAGCAATTCGGAGTTGTCATGCCACAACTGGGGCCGGGTTGAGGGTGTGGCAGGGGCGTTCTGTACGCCAGAAATTTCACGCCAGTCCCTAACTGGAGTAAGATTTTTAGTTTAACACACATAGGTGCCCATCACTAGTCAGACACTACTGATTCATGAAGGGACATACACAGCTTCACAAAAAAAGCGTCTGATTCTACCACACCCCCTCATCAAGACTGGCGAGAAAATTAAAAAAATGAGTTTTCACAAAATCACATTCAGTTTTCTTGGAAATTTAAACAGAATTTTGGCTAAAAAAAAAAATATTTTAATGACCTGTGTAACATTTCCAGGGGATTTAGCTCTATGATCGCTGTCTGGGTAGACAGAATGGCACGAAAACAGTTCATTCAGACAGCAGTTCTGGTGAAAACTGGCCGCAACCAGCTTTATTAAAGTCCACAGCAAACAGATCAAAATAAATCATAAACAGAAAACCTGGGCTTGTCTAGCCACTAATTACACGTAGATAGATTGCCCTGTCTAACCGGGTCCCGGCTCTACCAGCCTGGCCCAATACAACACATATCATATATGTTACCAGTATGGAGTTTCACAGATACTCCTCCTTGTGTCTGAAGGCACATCCAACGTCCAGACTTGAGAGAGATCCACTCCTATTCAGCCGCTATTCGCACGGATTCTCACTGAGACTACTCCTATGTCCGGGGTACCTCCTGCACCCAGACTGAGATAGCTCACACTCCTGGAGATGCTTCTTGTGCCGGGACACCTTCCTGTGTCCAGACTGAGCGTACTCCCAATCCTGGAGACTGCTTCCTTGTGCCGGGACACCTCCCTGTGTCCAGACTAAAGACAGCTCCCAATCCTGGAGACTGCTTCCTTGTGCCGGGACACCTCCCTGTGTCCAGGCTAAAGACAGCTCCCAATCCTGGAGACTGCTTCCTTGTGCCGGGACACCTCCCTGTGTCCAGGCTAAAGACAGCTCTCAGATTGTGTTTGCAGACACCTACTTCTGGTCTCCTAATTAAGACCTGAGTAGTTTCAGGCCTGAGCTGCAAGTGTGTAATGAATGCAAGGTGTAGTGACCTTTCTCCACCACTAGGTTTACAAAGCCACACATTTCCCTTTTACCTAGGTGAAATGTACACCCCATTCAACACACATTCCTTCACTGTCTCACATATCCCCTCCCTCTTCTCCAGACCGGAGGGCTGGTCATCCAGACCGGAGGGCTGGTCAACAATCCAACAGAGACAGTGAACTCTGGACCAGTCATGGCCCTCATCAGCTTCATCCTCACCACTGTCATAGCCAACATCAGCTTTCTCTTCATCTGAAGCATCCGCACTACCCTGTACCCTCCCAGGCCTATACTCTCTGCGGGCCTCGGGTATCCTGCACGGTTTCTTCTTGACCTTAGGGCCGGGCTCATTTTCGATATAGTGCCTGGCCAGAGAAGTACGACCCGACACATCAGAACACTTCTGCTGACTCTTCCTCAGAAACTCACGTACCTCCTGTCCCTGGTGCACTGACCATGTGTCACCAACTATCACAGAAGGTATAGGGGGTTTTTCACTTTTCTCCAGTTCCCCACTTTCAGGCTCTTCTGGCAAGACATGCCCAGAAGCCCCACCGTCCGTCCCACACTCTACTTCTTCAGTCACATCTGGCTCACTGTCAGGGCTATACCCTTCATTTTCATTCATATCCTGCTCACTGTCAGGGTTATACAATTCATTTTCATTCACATCCTGCTTACTTTCAGGGTTATACAATTCATTCTCATTCTCATCCTGCTCACTTTCAGGAGTATACAATTCATTCTCATTCACATCCTGATCTGGAACCTTAGTTAACATGTCATACACAACATTAACTGCACCATCTGGTCCCTCAAGTATGTGACTATGTGACAACCCCAGCACTATACTTCTATATAGTTCAGGTACTAGGAGCTGACTCACGACCTCTCCCTGGACCTCAGTGTCCCTATACAATAGGCTATTGTCCATGGCAGCATGAGGAAACCTCTCCTCAGAGCCAGGCTCCTGGGAAACCTCATTTAGAACAATCATATTTTCCTGTGCCGTTTTAAGAGTGGGGTCTCGCCACTGCTCACTCTCAAAATTGTCACAGGACACAGGCAAGTCAGGGACACTCGGTTCCCGAGAACCACCATCCTCGTCTCCCAACATCACCTGCAAAGGAATTTCATCACTATCACAGTCATCATTATTATCAATATCATTATCATGACTATGATCAGTATCACCATCACTATCATGATCATCATCAGCATCATTATCATGGTCATCATCATTATCATGATCATCATCATCATTATCATGGTCATCATCATTATCATGATCATCATCATCATCATCATTATTACACTCCCACTAGCATTGTGTTCCGCCCCTCGGGACTGCGCACCCTCAGTAGGAGCTTCATCACACTGTCCATCAGAAACATTTTTCCCCCAGAGATCCTTAGACTGGGGAAAGTCATTACCCAATATGACGGGTTGCACCAGGTTCTTCACTACCCCCACTTCATATGAAACCTCCCCGAGTTTGGGGACCAAGTCCACGGCAGTCTCTGGGTAGACTTTGGTGTCTCCATGGACGCACACCACACTCAGGTGCTTATCAGGGATGAAGTCCCTATCAATCAGGCTGTCACATACGGAAGTCACTGGACTCTCTGAGTCTAAGAGGGCCTGTGCTGGGCAGTCATTTACAACCACCGGGGACACCTGTGGTCCAGTCTCTTCGGCTGCAGTGGTCACACACACCGGTTCTGCGCAGAGAGAGAGGGACCTGCCAACATCACGGCACATAGGCTCCCCCTCTAGTGAACAGCCGGCTGCAATTTCACAACATCTCCAACACTGTCCACCACAATCACCCTCCCATATGTCCCCTATAGCTGGAACGCTCTTACCGCGAGAGTTCAGCGTCCGGGAACTCTGAAGCGACGACCTCTCAGACGGCTGTACCTCAGGAGGACGTGCTCGGGTGTAGCGGTTCACCATCACCTTTCCAACTCCATAATCAGGCTCGCTGACTGCAGACTCCCAACTGTATCTCCAGTCACGAACTCCCCTGGCACGGGCTGTCACCGTAACACTCAGCCGGGTAAGAATCTCCGCTTTCAGCTTGGCATAGTCTTGGCTGTCCTGCTCGCTCAGGTCAGCATAGGCCACCTGGGGCACTCCAATCAGATAGGGTGCGACCATCATGGCCCACTCAGATAGGGGCAGATTCTCCTTCTCTGCCAGTTCCTCAAATCTAGTGAGATACCCCTCCACATCATCACGAGGTGTCATCTTTTTCAGGGACCGTCTTACCGCCTTCTTTACAGCGGACAAGTCAGGTGCCTTCACAACATTACTCTGAGACGAGGTGCGGAGAGCTGCAATCTGCTCCAACAACCGGTTATTCTCCTGCTGCTGCTGCAGGAATTGCTGCCGGTGCTCCTGCATGCGCTGCTGGTGCTGCAGGCGCTGCTGCTCCATGCTCCGCTGGGCCTGTACCAGGTACTCAACGAGCTCCTCCATACTGCCGGACTTATCTGTCTCAACCACGGCAGTTTTATGTTGCACATTAACTTGTGCCATTTGTTCAAACAGCGCCTCCATGCTGTCATCCATGCTGTCAGACTTCTCTGTCTTAACAACGGCAGTCTTCACTCAAGACATACACACTCTACAGTCTTCTCCATAGAAAAATTCAGCTCTGCTGTGCAGACACTTTTTTTTTTTTTTTTTCTTTGCAAAGTCTATTAGGGCTCCTGTCTCTTTAAGACTGCTCCACAGACTTTTCTTTTGCTGCTGCACATTCCACAGTCATTTTCACAACAAGTTCAGCTTTGCTGTGCATACATTTTCTCTCTGCAGACCCTATCAGGGCCACTGTCTCTCCAAGACTGCTCCAAACAGACGTTTCTGCTGACACACTTTTTTTTTTTTCTCTGCTGCTATTTCAACAGACTTCACCTTTATTGCTGTCTCTAAGCCTCTGTGCTGCATGCACACTCCAGCACTAACTGTATCAGCCACTGCGCTGCCCCAGCATTCTCCGCCAATTGTAACATTTCCAGGGGATTTAGCTCTAGGATCGCTGTCTGGGTAGACAGAATGGCACGAAAACAGTTCATTCAGACAGCAGTTCTGGTGAAAACTGGCCGCAACCAGCTTTATTAAAGTCCACAGCAAACAGATCAAAATAAATCATAAACAGAAAACCTGGGCTTGTCTAGCCACTAATTACACGTAGATAGATTGCCCTGTCTAACCGGGTCCCGGCTCTACCAGCCTGGCCCAATACAACACATATCATATATGTTACCAGTATGGAGTTTCACAGATACTCCTCCTTGTGTCTGAAGGCACATCCAACGTCCAGACTTGAGAGAGATCCACTCCTATTCAGCCGCTATTCGCACGGATTCTCACTGAGACTACTCCTATGTCCGGGGTACCTCCTGCACCCAGACTGAGATAGCTCACACTCCTGGAGACGCTTCTTGTGCCGGGACACCTTCCTGTGTCCAGACTGAGCGTACTCCCAATCCTGGAGACTGCTTCCTTGTGCCGGGACACCTCCCTGTGTCCAGACTAAAGACAGCTCCCAATCCTGGAGACTGCTTCCTTGTGCCGGGACACCTCCCTGTGTCCAGGCTAAAGACAGCTCCCAATCCTGGAGACTGCTTGCTTGTGCCGGGACACCTCCCTGTGTCCAGGCTAAAGACAGCTCTCAGATTGTGTTTGCAGACACCTACTTCTGGTCTCCTAATTAAGACCTGAGTAGTTTCAGGCCTGAGCTGCAAGTGTGTAATGAATGCAAGGTGTAGTGACCTTTCTCCACCACTAGGTTTACAAAGCCACACATTTCCCTTATACCTAGGTGAAATGTACACCCCATTCAACACACATTCCTTCACTGTCTCACACCTGTTATTGAGGGGCTGTTATCTAATGGGACTTATGCTCTTCTAGGGATTAATGCTCCCAAATATGTGCCAATTAAACTATATAGAAAAGAGTATTTCCTCAGAACATCAACAACTGAATCACACGATCTCTCTGCCAATAATACGACAAAGACAAATTGAGCTAAAAAACAAAATATCCAATAAAATCACATTTTATTGATTCATAAGGATAAAACAGTATAGAAAATATGACAAGAAAGATGGAAGATAAGAAAAGACGGACAATGGATACTCCGTAATTATTAGTATTGCTGCATGGCAAGGACAAAATGACTACTATATTCAATTATTCCAAAAAAGGTCAACACAATTTGCTCAAAATGATTATATATAAATTATTCCAGTCCCAATAACCCTCATATCCTCTTTATTTTGTAACAACAATAAACAAAAGGGATGAGGATAAGACACATTTGCGTAAAAATCTAATTAAGTGTAACATCTGTGGACTGACATATGCAATTTCAAGTCAGTATAAGCCATCATAATCTCTATCATGAGCTATAGCAAGCTTAAATGAGGCATTAATGTTCACCAAGTATATTGCACTACATAAGCAAATTGAGACAAAGTACCTAATGATGGCATGTTAAACCATAGGAGCCAAGAAGGCCTTTACCTGGATCCTAGCAGCGTTGTAAACACGTGAAATGGGAGTCCTGTCCCTCTGCCCCGACGCGCACATTTTGCCCTGCTTCTTCGGGGGGCGTGTCTGGGCAGTGGGTGTTTGTGATTTAAATATGAGCATCATCCAATGGAAACGGGCTCTGAGTTAACTAGTAATTACACAGCCCCGGATATCACAATGGCGCATGCGTTGGCGGAGCGCTGCTCCAACTAAATAAATATGCAGGCACGGCCACTGTGGAGCACCCACAATACCCTTTGCTGATCACATGGCGAGTGTGAGTGATGCCTGTGTCTAAGGCCGCGCTCAGCATATCATGAGTGCGCACAAGTCTGCGCATGCGCACAATACCGCAAGGGGCTGAGTGTTTGTGAAGAAAAAAACTAAAGTAACGATGGAGAAATTACTAAGAATAAATATAAAGTAAGTGCAGTGTAAAATAATTACAGGAGATACAAATTTCTCCTTAAGATGACCTCTTAAAAACTATGAGATACTGTATTACACACAGTGTATTAGTGTAAATGATTTTTTATAACATAAAAGCATACAGTCCCTGACAGAAGTTATGTCGCTTATCCATGTTATGTAAATCAAAGCTTATAACCTGACGTTAAATTCATCCATTGGTTTTATAAATTACTCTTTTGAAAGCTGAAACCCTCCCAAATTTGATTGGCTGCAGCACTGTCAATATGATGTCAGTGCTGCAAACAATAGCAGACATCAAGAGCACTGGCAGATACTCAGAACAGGACCTGGGGATGGTGGGCAATGGACAATTTGTTTTTATTAAAACAATCTTCACTGGGGACAGATGTTTTCTGGAAAAAGAAAACCCCATTTAAAGCAACACCCCAGCTGTTTTTTTTTTCAGTGCTGGAAAGGCTCTTTAAATATAAGTCCCCTGCTCCCGGTCATATACTCACCCTCCGGCATCTTCATAGTTTTTTAACCACCGCTTTGGTCCCCCAGTGCCGTCTTGTGACAGTGACTTCTGACTGGTTGGAAGTCAGAAGCTACATCACAAGTTCTCAATACCAGACTATGACAGCCAGAAGGAGGCCAGGACGAGGTCAGAACGCGGTCATAACGAGGCCAGGATGAGGCCAGGAAGAGGCCAAGACAAGGCCAGCAAGAGGCCAGAATGAGTGCAGTACGAGGTTAGAACGAGGTCAGAATAAGACCAGGATGAGGCCAGGATGAGGCCAGGACGAAGCCAGAACAAGGCCAGCAAGAGGCCAGAACGAGTGCAGTACGAGGTTAGAATGAGGTCAGAATAAGACCAGGATGAGGTCAGAATGAGGCCAGGACGATTCCAGGATGAGGCCAAGACGAGGTCAGAACGAGGCCATGACGAGGTCATGAGAAGGTCAGAACAAGGCTAGGATGAAGTGAGAATGAGGCCAGAACGAGGCCAGGATGAGGTCAGGAAGAAGCCAGGACGATGTCAGAACGAGGCCAGGATGAAGCCAGAACAAGGCCAGCAAGAGGCCAGAACGAGTGCAGTACGAGGTTAGAATGAGGTCAGAATAAGACCAGGATGAGGTCAGAATGAGGCCAGGACGATTCCAGGATGAGGCCAAGACGAGGTCAGAACGAGGCCATGACGAGGTCATGACAAGGTCAGAACAAGGCTAGGATGAAGTGAGAACGAGGCCAGAACGAGGCCAGGATGAGGTCATGACAAGGTCAGAACAAGGCTAGGATGAAGTGAGAACGAGGCCAGGATGAGGTCAGGAAGAAGCCAGTGTATCGACCCGCCACCACAATTGTGGATTACCAGGGCAATGGGGTACTCAGAGCCGAGCCCATGGAAGTCTATGGGGATTGTCACAGGTAGCGGTGGCTCGGTCTGTGGCCCTAGCGGTCTGGCGTATGTTGGGGGAATATTTACAGGGGATATATATATACAGTTCGTGACGCCGCCTGTAGTCTCTGGTAATTTGTACCAGCGCTGCTGTAGATCTCTGAGGGGATGGTGAGGCAGCTAGATGTCAGGTCCCCTACAGGTGGGACTCTTCCCTCAGGTCGATAGTAATGATAGGGTAGTGCAGGAATGCAATCAAATAACACAGTCTCACACATCAGCGTCTTTCCATACCCTTTACTTCAAGTTGTTCAGGCAGGTCCCAGGGAGGCTGATGGGGTTGATGAAGGATGAGCTTTGAGGCAACGGCTAAGCAAGTTAGGGGCCTCCTTTACTTTCAAATGATGATGAGTACAACCCGCATGAAGCGTAGTTCCCTCTATAATCTCCAGCTTTTCCAAAGCTGTGCTGCCCGGTCAGTTTTGTGGTTGGAGCCTTCTTCTGAGAGAGCTGAGTTCCAATTCCTGTCGTGCACTGACTCAAGGTTCTCACTCCCCCTGACCCCAGTTACGTACTGACTCTTCAGGGGCTGCTTTCCGCTACCTAAGGTCCGGTAAGCCTCTGGGTTTCCTACCACCATGCATGAAGCTATGGTGATGCTTCGGTCTCCAGTGACCGGTAACAATGTGCAGGTATTCTATACCGATGGCACTTTTCTGTTCTCTTCCACTATGCCCTTCGATTTGCTCAGACTCTCAACAGATGTCTCAGTCCGTCCTCTAGTGGGGCACAGCTCTGACCAGGCTGAGGTGAACTGGCTCACCTTTACTGGACTCCACTTTCTGAACTGCACAAAGACTGCACTTCCTAACTCTTTCGAGTCACTGACTGAACTCAGACTACTCAGCACTCCCCTCCACACCCCTGCTGGGTGTGTCCGAAGTGTACGTGATATCATGGAGAGCCCTTAACCGTTACCTCTCCACTCATCCTCCTGGTATTGTGTACCAGGGCTACACACCAGGACGATGTCAGGACGAGGCCAGAACGAGGCCAGCAAGAGGCCAGAACGAGGCCAGCAAGAGGCCAGCACGAGGCCACATATTGAAAAGTGACCTCCACAGCAGTCCATGACACAGTGGAGCTGTGATCTGGTCACTTTTCGCCGGAGGCCGACTGGACCAACGCTGGAAAAGGTTAAAGGTGGCAGCAGATGAAAATGAGTGAGAACGAGACAGGTGGCAGGGGAATTACATTACAAGCACCACTTCTGTGTAGCCCTGGTGTTAGGCACACGCAGTACCCTGGAGAATGTGTGGAGAGATAGCAGTTCAATGCTCAATACCCATTCACTCAACATACACTAGACACACCCTTAGGGTAGTGTAGTCACTTGTGAGGGAGTGGTCAGGGTGTATTCGTTGAGTGATTAGAGTAGTCAGTTTCCTGTCCTCGGACAGAGCAGACGTGTGAAGTCTAGCTGGGACTTGGAGGGAGGAAGCAGTCCAGCCTGGTTCTATCAGCAGTTCAGCAAGTGGAGGCCAGTAAGGGCGAGATATAGATCACCTCAGCCTGGTCAGAGCTGTACCTCACTTGAAGACATTGATAAAGAAAGAAGAGCTTAGTACAGAAATACTTCAGTCTCCTGTCCCAAGGACAGTGAAAGGTTCAGAGACGTGCTCCTGCCTAGTGGATTACTGAGAGTCTGGTAACTAACTCTGAAGGAAGAGAAGAAGGGAGTGATTATATGACTTTTTGCAAGTGTGAGTGTTTATGCTACAAGCGCGGACAAGGCGAAAGGCACAGTGGAAAGGAATATTTGAAAAGTGCTTTTGGATTGAAGAAGTCCTGCACATTGTTACCGGTCACTGGGGACCGAAGGATCACTAAAGCTTCACGCTTAGTGGTAAGAAAACCAGAGGCTTATCGGACCTTAGGTCGCGGCAAGCAGCCCCTAAATAGTCGGTACGTAACTGGGGTCAGGGGGAGTGAAGACTTTGAGCCTGATCAGCAAGATAGGAATTCAGCTCTCTCACAGGAAGGCTCCGACCACAAAACTGACTGGGCAGTACAGCTATGGAATAGCTGGAGTTATAGAGGGAACTACGCTTCATGCGGGTTGTACTCATCGTTGTGAAAGTAAAGGAGGCCCCTAACTTGTCCAGCTGCTATCTCGAAATACATTCTCCTTGGATCAGCCTCCCTGGGACCTGCCTTACCATCTTACAAGTAAAGGTATGGAAAGACGCTGACCGTGTGAGACTGAGTTATTTACTTGCATGCCTGCACAACCCTGCCTTAACCATCGACCTGAGGGAAGAGTCCTACCTGTAGGGGACCCGACATCTAGCTGCCTCACCATCCCCTCAGAGCTCTACAGCAGCGCTGGTACAAATTACCAGAGACTACAGGTGGCGTCACGAACTGTAAATATATCTATCCCCTGTAAATATTCCCCCAACATACGCCAGACCGCCAGGGCCACAGACCGAGCCACCGCTACCTGTGACAATCCCCATAGACTTCCATGGGCTCGGCTCTGAGTACCCCATTGCCCTAGTAACCCACAATTGTGGTGGCGGGTCGACACAAAACTTTGGCGTCACGAACAGGATGCGAAACTCGCAAAATTGCGAGCCCTGTGTGCCCATGGAATTGTTTTTGTGAAAAGGACTGTTTGTACTTTTGGCGCCAAAAATCGCCATCTTTGTCGCCATATTCGCGCCCTCAGGCGCTGGAGAAGAAGGTGGGCGTACCTTCGTGGGCGTGTACCCCCCAGTGGCGCGAAGAAAATGCCTGCCCTCTCAAAGTGCTATTACAATATGCGATCCTGCCCTACAGCAAAGGAGGTCCGCCTCCTCTTCACCTTCCCTGCAAAGAGGAGGAGACGCAAACCCCGCCTCCACGGAAGAGACCGGACGTCTCTGGAGGAAGAAGAAAGAATCTTCTGGAACATCATGGAAGCAGGACGTGTGCAGCCGAGCAGGGAAGCGGAGGAAGGCAGGCCCCGTGCCCCAGCCAAGCTGCCACCAGCACCGGAACCATCCGTGGTCCTGCACCTGCAGCGAGCATTACTAGAAATTCAGGAGGAAAATGCACGCCTGAAAAATATGGTCCAGCACCAACCTGGATTTGAAGAGATCGAGAGACGCCGGCGTACCCAGGAGCAGCGGAGGCTGTGGGACGTGGTGTTCTCTCCCCTCAACGACCCCCCACGATTCGAGTTACCGAAAAGTCTGCTGCCCAAGGCAAAGGAGCAACCGGAGGCTGCCCCCGAAAGTACCAATCCTGATCCACCGGTGAAGCGGTGGAGGCGAAGGAGGTTGAGGAGGTACCGCCAGTTCCGGAACGCCCGCCCGGCCAGGAGGCCGCAGCAGATGATCGATCCCCGACACCGGAGGGGTCCTGTCCGTCATTACCAGACGTGGACTGGGACGAGATGGCGCGCCTGGATGACGTCGCCTACACCGCCCAGTGGGAATATGAGTGGCAGCATCGTGAGGAGAAGCAGAAACGCCAGCAGGAGGAAGAGCGGGAAGCTCAGCGGAATCGACAGCGGCAACATGCAGAGCTGATCGCGGACAAGGAGAGTGTCCGGAGAGAGAAAGGTACCCTGAGGGAACCGCGGCGGCAGGGGTGTGTGACAGAGTTCCAGCTCCGGAAGGGCTGGGGCTTCATAAGAGAACCGGGCCTCTACCCAGGGGTCTTTGTTAGTAGACGTGATGTAGAATCCCACCTACCGCAAGGTCATCCCGGGAGGGACTTAGTTAATGGAGACATTGTCACGTATACACGGCACTGGGGAATGAAGGGATGGTATGCCCTTAACGTCACCATCGTCCGTGACCCCGTCCCAGACGCAGGTAACGTCACCACTACCGCAGCGTCCCCGTCTCCAGCACAAGCAGTATCCGGCCGTGCCCCAGCATCGCCCCTGCAGGCTCATTGCAAGTGGAAGCGACACCTGTATACCGTTATCCTTCTACATCGCAACATGCGACCCAGTTTCCATCGCAATCCATGACACGATCAATATCGTTAACTGTGACTCAGATTGAAACGCAATCGGTGTCTCGCAAGGAGAAAGTACCCGTTGTGCCCCTAGAGGTTCGCACAAGAACTGTGGCAACTCAGACCCCAATAGCAGGTCACGACTTGTTAGTCCTGGGATCTAAGGCCCATTGCATTGTTCCAGCCCCCGGGGTGGAAAATGTAGTTGAAATAAACAAATAGTAAAAGAAAAACCGGTGAGATCCAGATAGGGGTCTACCATAAGTAAAGTTGTAAAAAGTTTAAGAATGTTTGCCAATTTTTGCACAAGTTAAATGAGTATATAATATATTTATATATTGCCAACAGTAGAATGCCCGGCTGGGTAAACAGAGAAAAAGTTTTGCACTTTATTATTATTATAATGTGATATAATATATGTCGTTTTTCTTACAATGGACTTTGAGGTTGAGGACTGTGCCAGCCCAGAACTTATTTGTATATAGTTGCGCTTCGGTGCTTTATCTTGGTTTTACATAAAACCATCACAACTACCTCTGAACATAAAACCCGTGTGGTGTGGCACTGAGTGAGGTCTGCATTCCTAAGTCCTGCAGCCCACCCAGGACCCACGTTGAAGGTTTGGTGCGGGTCCTTCACAAGAATACTGTGTATTTATTGAATGTTTTGATGCCTTAATACTTTTGTATTTTTCTATATTCAATGTTTTTGTTTGCAACGTTCAAGACATCCTTACCTCCCGGATGGGACGAATTACTGTTTAATGTTGATGTTTTCATGCATAAACAAAACTGTCTCTTTGTATTTTACAGCCCGGGAGTGCTGTCTTTTACCATGGGGGAATGTGTAGCCCTGGTGTTAGGCACACGCAGTACCCTGGAGAATGTGTGGAGAGATAGCAGTTCAATGCTCAATACCCATTCACTCAACATACACTAGACACACCCTTAGGGTAGTGTAGTCACTTGTGAGGGAGTGGTCAGGGTGTATTCGTTGAGTGATTAGAGTAGTCAGTTTCCTGTCCTCGGACAGAGCAGACGTGTGAAGTCTAGCTGGGACTTGGAGGGAGGAAGCAGTCCAGCCTGGTTCTATCAGCAGTTCAGCAAGTGGAGGCCAGTAAGGGCGAGATATAGATCACCTCAGCCTGGTCAGAGCTGTACCTCACTTGAAGACATTGATAAAGAAAGAAGAGCTTAGTACAGAAATACTTCAGTCTCCTGTCCCAAGGACAGTGAAAGGTTCAGAGTCGTGCTCCTGCCTAGTGGATTACTGAGAGTCTGGTAACTAACTCTGAAGGAAGAGAAGAAGGGAGTGATTATATGACTTTTTGCAAGTGTGAGTGTTTATGCTACAAGCGCGGACAAGGCGAAAGGCACAGTGGAAAGGAATATTTGAAAAGTGCTTTTGGATTGAAGAAGTCCTGCACATTGTTACCGGTCACTGGGGACCGAAGGATCACTAAAGCTTCACGCTTAGTGGTAAGAAAACCAGAGGCTTATCGGACCTTAGGTCGCGGCAAGCAGCCCCTAAATAGTCGGTACGTAACTGGGGTCAGGGGGAGTGAAGACTTTGAGCCTGATCAGCAAGATAGGAATTCAGCTCTCTCACAGGAAGGCTCCGACCACAAAACTGACTGGGCAGTACAGCTATGGAATAGCTGGAGTTATAGAGGGAACTACGCTTCATGCGGGTTGTACTCATCGTTGTGAAAGTAAAGGAGGCCCCTAACTTGTCCAGCTGCTATCTCGAAATACATTCTCCTTGGATCAGCCTCCTGGGACCTGCCTTACCATCTTACAAGTAAAGGTATGGAAAGACGCTGACCGTGTGAGACTGAGTTATTTACTTGCATGCCTGCACAACCCTGCCTTAACCATCGACCTGAGGGAAGAGTCCCACCTGTAGGGGACCCGACATCTAGCTGCCTCACCATCCCCTCAGAGCTCTACAGCAGCGCTGGTACAAATTACCAGAGACTACAGGTGGCGTCACGAACTGTAAATATATCTATCCCCTGTAAATATTCCCCCAACATACGCCAGACCGCCAGGGCCACAGACCGAGCCACCGCTACCTGTGACAAACTCCATAGACTTCCATGGGCTCGGCTCTGAGTACCCCATTGCCCTGGTAACCCACAATTGTGGTGGCGGGTCGACACACTTCAGCGGTGCAATAAAAAAACAGAGTTGGTGCTTTAAGCACTCCAATAGTTTGTAAAATCTTACTATTTTTATAAATATGGTTTTCCAGGTTTAGTGACAATTATCTGGATGCATTTTTATTTTGTGATGTGAAACACTACGACAGCTTGATACAAATTCTGAGAGCTTCGCTACAAGCGTTTATTGAACATTCACCTTTTAATCGCAGCTCTTCAGCATGTTTCCCTGTAACTGTGGCACAACTAAATCCTCAGCAATTAAACGGTATTACACGCTCCTTCACTAATATTTATTTTTCCATTTCAAATCTGTGTTCCCCCTGGGCTTATTACTCTGCGTGCATCTGTTACAGCTGCAGATCGCACCAGATGTGACTGGAGTGATGGCGCTTTTCCTGCATTGTGTCTGGGTGGGACTTGACATTCAGAAGCAACATTAACAATAGTTCCTATGAGAAATCGGATATTTGCTTTGACATTTAGGTACACAAGTAGTGATGTAGAGAACAGTTGTCTCAATTCCTGAAATTACAGTAAGATATTTGAATAATACTATTAAAAAGTGAATGAATAATACCGCCAGATATTGTAGTTATTGAAAAATACCATCCGACAGTGGTCAAATAAGAGCTGCACATAGTGATCAAATAATACTTTAATACAATGTCTAAATAATACCATTTAATCATGTAGAAATGACCCAAAAATACATTGAACGGGTCTGAATAATACCACCATACAGTCTGAATACCGTCCAAAAATGGCCACTAGAGATGAGCGGATCGATCTGGGGAGGTTTGAGTTCTTGAGATTAGCAGCTCTACATGAATTTTAACACTTTGCAATTTGATCCACTAGGATCTTAAAAAAAAATTGCCCATTTGGATGAACCTCACCCTTCACCTCCCTGATAGCCCCGTTGCTCCCTGCCCGCCTTCTGGTCCTCTTCTTTCCCCCATAAATCCTGGCTTATAGTGAAGAGGTAGGAGTAGCAGCGAGGCCAGAGAGATGAGTATTATATATATATATATTTTTATCTTAAATTTATTATGACCTTAGGTCTAGAAAGACAATAGAACATAAGAAACATTCAAATTGTGTTTTGGGGGATGTTTTAGTAAATTCGAGTTCCAAACGATCGGCCTATCGCTTGTGACCAATAATGGCACCATACAGTATTCAAACAATTCTTCCATACAGTGTCTTAATAATTTTCACCATTCAAAAAATACATAACACCCCCATACAGTGAATTAATTATATAATGACTGAATAATACCGCTGTACAGTCTAAATACCAGCCAAATGTGATTTAATAACAGCAGCTTACAGGGATAAAATAATACTTCCATACAGTGTGCGAATAACACCACCGTATAATAAATAAATAAATGATACCACCATAAAGTATAGGAATAAAACTATGACATGATAACTGAATAATATCACCATACAGTTTGCATACCAGCCAAAAGTGATCCAATAATGGCCACCAAACTGTGAAAGAATAATACTTCCATACAGTGTGTGAATAATGCCACCATATAATAAATAAACAAATTATACCACCATCAAGTAAAGGAATAAAACTATGATATGATGACTGAATAATATCACCATACAGTTTGCATACGAGCCAACAGTGATCCAATAATGACACTAAACCGTAAAAGAATAATACTTCCATACATTAAATGAAAAATCTCCATACATTGAAAGAATAATACCACCATATTGCCTGAATACTATCTAAACGTGACTCAATAATTTCACTATGTAGTGATCAAATATTACTGCAATACCATACAGTGTAAAAATAATACCCCAATACATTTAATTACAATGAATAATACTACTATAATGTGACCAAATAATACCACCATATAGTGAATGAATAATACAATGAAGACGCAACTGAATAACATCGTACAGTAAATGAATGAATGTATCATTCCATCAACTGATTAATGCCTTCAGACAGACACTGAATAATACCACCAGTTGAATGCCGCCATATAGTGACACAATAATAAAACTGGCTATTGCTCTAATTGCTGATTTACTGCTGTATGGCCCAGTTTTATATACATTTTTGCAGGGTATATGCTGCAGTTTTGTGTAAAGTACAAGTGACACGGAGTCATTTCTTCCGGGATTTACAGCCTCCATTTCTAATCCATTCTGGCATCTTGGGGCTTATATATCAGAAGAAAAAAATCAAGCCATTTCTCATGGGCTTTATCCAGGCTTGACCTTGGAGCTTGTAAACCTAAGATAATATTTTTATAACAAGTGAAACAGAAATCTATCAATGCGGACAGGATTCCAGCCTGTAAAGCAGAAGGGTCTGGGCTGGTTGACATCATTTTCGTCTACCGTCAGGTTCAATATTCATTGCAAGTGAAGTTTTGTGTGTGTGAACACAAGTTGCCATAAATAAATGGTTCGGATTTTAGATTTTTTTAATATTAGGCTTTTGCTTACGAGAAAATTGGATCGATTATTCTGATCAGACTCTGATTAGAGTTTGAACAGAGTCTGGTCCGAGTGTCATGTGATTTTCTCGTATTTGGAGAAGTTAAAAAAAACAATTTCTCCAGTTCCTCCATTCGATCAGTCAGTGAAAATGTGATCACACTCAGATTTTATCCGAGTGCAGTCCAATTTTTTTCACAAAGCCATTGACTTGCATGGCCGAATATAAACTGACCCTCAAAATCGGACATGTCTCTGATATTTTCAGCGTTCCACTGGGTCCCTCACTGCACGTTGTGGTGCACACTGCAAGCACCTTTATACCTCACCGCTATCCCCTGATGAACCCTTAGAATAAGAGGGGGCGAAACGCGTCGTAAAACTGGGACTTTGTTCCTATGCAGTACACAGATAAGTGGACTGGATACCTTATTTAACATGTTAATGTTATTATTATTATTTATTATTATTGTAGCGCCATTTATTCCATGGCGCTTTACATGTGAGGTGGGGTATACATAATAAATACAGGTACAGTAATCTTAAACAATACAAGACACGACTGGTACAGGATGAGAGAGGACCCTGCCCGCGAGGGCTCACAATCTACAAGGGATGGGTGAGGATACAGTAGGCGAGGGTAGAGCTGGTCGTGCAGCGGTTTGGTGGATCGGTGGTTACTGCAGGTTGTAGGCTTGTCGGAAGAGGTAGGTCTTCAGGTTCTTTTTGAAGATTTCCATGGTAGGTGAGAGTCTGATATGTTGTGGTAGAGAGTTCCAGAGTAGGGGGATGCGAGGGAGAAATCTTGTATATGATTGTGGGAAGAGGAGATAAGAGGAGAGGAGAGGAGGAGATCTTGTGAGGATCGGAGGTTGCGTGTAGGTAAGTACTGGGAGACGAGGTCATAGATGTAAGGAGGACTCAGGTTGTGGATGGCTTTGTATGTCATGATTAGGGTTTTGAACTGGGACTTTGTGTAATGGGGAGCCAGTGCAGAGATTGACAGAGGGGAGAGGCCGGGGAATAGCGGGGGGACAGGTGGATTAGTCGGGCAGCAGAGTTTAGAATAGATTAGAGGGGTGCAAGAGTGTTAGAGGGAAGTCCACAGAGCAGGAGGTTGCAGCAGTCAAGGCGGGAGATGATGAGGGCATGGACTAGGGTTTTTGCAGATTCTTGGTTGAGGAATGTACGGATCCGTGAGATATTTTTGAGTTGAAGTCGGCAGGAGGTGGAGAGGGCTTGGATATGTGGTTTAAAAGAGAGATCAGAGTCAAGGATAACCCCGAGGCAGCAAGCTTGTGGGACTAGAGAGAGTGGGCAGTCGTTTACATTAATTGATAGGTCCATTGGAGGGGTTGTGTGAGATGGGGGAAAGATGATGAACTCTGTTTTGTCCATATTAAGTTTTAGGAATCTAGCGGAGAAAAAGGATGAAATAGGGGACAGACATTGAGGGATTCTGTTTAGTAGGGAGGTGATAACAATTCACTAAGGGTGAAAGATGGCTACGACCTAGGGCTGGCGCACTAATGGAAATGATCAGAGATTTGCGTACCTTTGTTTGTTACGTATTGTGGCTAGTCATGTGTAAGATTTGTGTATAGTAACTACTCTATGTAATGCTGTTTGTAATGTTTTGTTTGTAATGCTGTTGTAACGCTGCTGTGATACCATAATTTCCCTCGGGATCAATAAAGTGTATCGTATCGTGATATCTGGTCCAAAGATGTAGATATGTGTGTCATCAGCATAGAAGTGATATTCAAAGCCGTGAGATTCTATGAGCTGTCCGAGGCCGAAGGTGTAGATGGAGAAGAGCAGGGGCCCTAGGACTGAACCTTGCGGGACTCCCACAGATAGAGGGTGCGGTGAGGAGGTGGTGTGTGAGTGGGAGACGCTGAATGTTCGGTCTGTTAGGTATGACGCGATCCAAGATAGGGCCAAGTCTGTGATACCAAGAGATGAGAGGGTCTGTAGTAATAGGGAATGGTCCACTGTGTCAAAGGCAGAGGACAGGTCCAGGAGGAGGAGGACAGAGTAGTATCGCTTGGCCTTTGCAGATAGTAGGTCATTGGTGACCTTAGTTAGGGCAGTTTCAGTGGAGTGGTGTGGCCGGAAGCCAGATTGTAGGTGGTCGAGGAGGGAGCAAGAAGAGTGTTGGGAGGACAGTTCAAGATAGACGTGTTGTTCCAGTAGTTTTGAGGCATAGGGGAGAAGTGATATAGGGCGATAGCTAGATATAGAGGATGGGTTAAGAGAGGGCTTTTTGACGATAGGTGTGATTGAGGCATGTTTAAAGCTGGAGGGGAAAACACCAGTTGTTAGTGATAGGTTGAAGAGATGGGTTAGGGTTGGGATGAAGACTGTGGTGAGGTTTGGGATGAAGTGGGATGGGATTGGGTCAAATGCACAGGTTGTGAGATGTGATCTTGAGAGTAGGGTGGAGCGTCGATCTTCTGTAATGGTGGAGAAGTTGGTTTTGGAGGAGGAGGGCAGGGCATTTAGGAGGAAGGGCTCTGGGGGTTGTTGACCAAAACTGTGTCTGATGTTATCAATCAACAATGTTATTGTGCATCAACTGCTATTAAGGGATATCATTTCCTATAAGAAGGCTGTATGGCCATTATGTGATACAGGGATTGAATATTATAATTCCTCATTTTTTGACTCTCGAATTGAGCACGGTTAAAATTGTTATATTCTGGGCATAGAAATCATGGAAAGGAAAAAGAAACGCTCCCTCCTCCATCATCATTGTTCGTGATGACGGACGGAGGGGGAGACCGGTGCGGGCACTGGCACCGGGTCACCCTCAGTTCACAGGCCTTATAGCAGTCGCGTGGTCTGCCACCATTGGCGGTACACTTCTGATTCTGGGCATTTGGAGACATTGCTTCCGGACATCCTTTTTATTAATTGTCTTTTGCACAACATACAGTATGTATTGAGAGCTCTAGGTGGTGTTGAAACAAAAATGTGTTTTGAGGTCACTGTGCAGAGAAGAAAAGGAGGAGGTTCTCTGAGGTCAGTATCCAGAGAGGGGATGGAGGTGCTTTGAGATTACCCTGGCCTCCATCCTGTCAGTGTTCATCTTTTTCAGACATGCATAAAAACATGGTTTGCCATTTTTTTGTGCATGCGTGAAAAAGATAAATACTCTCAGGACGTAGAATAGGCACTGCCCAAATTGTCTCCTTCAGCTTTATTAAAGTGAATGGCTCCATCAGAGCTCTAATGAGGATTTCGGGATATAGTGCTCAGCGGAGAGCAGTGTATGTATTTGAATCTAGTTTTAGAGATCACAACTGGGAGAAGGTTGTACACATGTCTCCACAATGTGGAAATAGAGAAAAGTATCTATAGTCACAGGGAGGGTGTAGAAACCAGGTACAGAAAAAGAGGAAAGTGATGAAGAGGAAATAAGTGCATGGTAAAGGCTGGGCGGATAAAAGAGCTAACTAAGAGAGCAGCATTCTGGCTCCACACTGATCTCACATTCAACCTATGTTACGGGGAGGGACAATTTGATAAAGGAAAAAGTTGAAACTTGGATCAGGCAACAGCTTTTATTGTGATATAAACTGCAAGTCTACTGTCACTCTATGTGACTTCAGAGTTGTGAATCCTCACATTGTGCGCACTGCACTCTGTGAGGATTCTCCGATACTGACACCATGAGTGGCGTTCATGTGATCACAAGTATGTAATATGCATACTCCCTGACACATTCCAACTAGACTTTTTCCGACCTTCCTCAATGAGGTCGTGCCCATCTAGTCGGAATGTGGCCGGGAGTTTGCGCCAAAACTGGAGAATCCTCAGAGTGCGCAGTGCGCTCACGTAGAGTGTCTGCGGACTTGTAGTTTTAGACTGAACAACCCCTTTAGGTCTCATTTGCATATTAAATAAACAGCTATTTTTCAGTCAGAGAGTAACAGATTACATCAGTAAAGCCTACGGATGGATGGATGACATTATTTTTCAGAGCGCAACATAACCATATGAACAGTTTTTGACATGAGTGGAACCTTTCTGACTGATTTCCTGTAAATCAATTCTTACATATGTGGCACCCCAGGAGTTTGGCTGCCACAGTGACCTTGCCTTCCTCCAGGGGAGGGTGATGTCATGCCTGAAAGCACAGAAGGATCCCTTGACAGGTAACACAGCATGCAACACTTTTTCTTACTCCAGACCTGAAGGCGGGAGCTCAAACACCTGATTTTGAGGAGAGCTTCCCTGGAATATTATGGCTGGGGGAGGAGTTAGTCAGTGTAGCTGGAGGGACGAGAGAGGGAAGACGTGTGGAGACAAGCTGGGGGACTGGAGCCATAGCAGGGCTCACCCCCAGGTCTGAGCACCAGAAACCGGTCCCCTGGAGTCCGAGGCTGAGAGGGTGAAGTAAAGTCCCAGCAGCAGAATCCAGAGGGCAGAGGACTGCAGGTTCTCTGTCCCAATTAGGACTCTTCTTTAAAGCAGCAGCACATGTGAGCCGGAGACTCCAGAAGTAAGTGATTCCTGAAACAGGTTACAGCTGCATGTTATGAGAGTGAAGTTCAACTTAAATAAGAGACAGAGAGCAAGAGGAACTTGGACGGAGCTTATAGCAGCCAATGCCTCACAGAGCAGCGCTAGAAAGAAGACGTCACATTCCACCTGTAATAAGGGATCCTAAACTGCTTTCAGGCTGACCTACTCCAGCACTACCTGTATTCAATGCCCTGAATGCTTTGCCTGCAAAACTGTAAGTAAAGCTTTGGAAACTGCAACTCACTGACTCTTTCTCAGTTTTTTCCTGCGTCACCCATTGCACTCAGCTACATCTCCCAGCACCATTACCACCTTTCACTACATCTACCTGCCCTGGGATATCATAGTCTCACCTGTGGGAGACTGTGCCAACTCTGCTGCATCTCACCATCTATCCCAGAGGATCTGCACTACAGCGCTGGTCACCATTTACCAGATACCACAGGTGACGTCACGAATACCTACACTACAAGCTCTAACATCCCCTGTAAATAATCCCCCTTTCATTGGACACCCAGGGCCACGGACCGGGTCACCGCCGCTGTGACACATCCCTTCAATACACTGGACGGGTACCGAGTATCCCACTGCCCTGGCGGGCGATCCACATACACTAATTAAAAATAGAAAAGAAGTGGAAAAATGATTCTTTAATTCAATATCATGGATGGTGTTTTTAATAATTTTAAAGCAACACAAAGCATTTTTTTTTATTTTACCGCTGGCATGGCGCCACAAATGTAAGTTCCCTGCACATATTATCATACTTACCAGCTTCCATCTTTTTCGGTTCTCGGCGCCACTCCCTTTGGTTTCCAGCAGTTTGTGATCTGCCTGATAACTCCAGTGTTTGCTGGGTGAGCCGTAAGTCACTGCTCATACATTGATAGCTTCTGACTGTTACATCTGACTTCCAGTCAGTCAGAAGTTGCGGAACAAGATGCCGGATCGGGACCAGAGCAGCGCCGGGATGAGCTGAACATGGCAGCTGGTAAGTGTTATTCCCTGTCAAGGATCTTGTGTTAGTGGCACCACTCTAGCACTGAAATTAAAAAAAAGAAAAGCTGGAGTTATTATTATTATTATAGATTTTTATAGCGCCATTTATTCCATGGCGCTTTACATGTGAAGAGGGGCAAATATAGACAAGTACAGTAAACATGAGCAATACAAGGGACACACAAGTACAGAAGGAGAGAGGACCCTGCCCGCGAGGGCTCATAGTCTACAGGGGATGGGTGAGGATACACTAGGAGAGGGAGTTGTGCTTTAACCTTTCAGCACCATGTCATACCTAGGTCTAGAATGATCAATAATGATCAATTTAGTGAAACTTTTATTGAAACCTCCAATTTTATTGAAAAGTAAAACCCTTTTCAATGTTGCTAATAAAATAAACAGGCAACGTCATAATTACCTCCCAGACCAGAGCTGCTCCTCTACTCCAAACTGTCTTGTGAGTGCTGCAATCTGATGGATCTGTAATTGTTGTAGTGCTCACATACCATAAACAATTGTCCACAAATCTGCAGGAGAATATCACACTCGGACTGGAGGAACAGCACCAGATAGAGAGTTTTTTTTTACATTTTTTTAAGCACTGTGGTAGATCGGCTCACTCAGCTGCACAATGAGGTAGACACGGGTATACTGCGACTTTAAGAACTTCCTTTGGTTTATTTTAGGCAGCATAAACCAGGGTGTAGTAAAGCAAATATAGCCCTCTGGGCAAAACAAAACAAAATGGTGGCAGAAAAAACAGTCCTTCTGAGAGCGGAGTTCCTCCCGCTCACAGTTGGCAGAACACGCACGGATCAGATTTACAAGTCCAAGCAACACTTTCCTGAAGTGCTTCCTTTCCAGGACCACAGTAAACACTGAAAGCCTTGAAAGCCAGCCATTTAAAACCCAGACCATGTGACTGATCACATAATTGTGACATTACCAAACGTGATGTTAGCACACAGCAGTGCTTGGCTCTGTAAGGGGAGATACGGTGGACATTCTCCCACCCGCACTATGAATGTCCACATAAAAAACAGCCCATAATGCAACTTTAATTTTACCTTCACAACACAGCGTGCTGGAGTAAACTACTGTGGTTTCACATCACTGACGCCATCATGTGCAGTGACACATATTTCCCCTCCATTACTCCACCAGTGACTGTCACAGCACATTATGAACATTGACCCATTTAACACAGTATAAAGCAAGCTCCTACCTACTTTAGTGGTGGCTATAGGTAGCCATGAGTTTATAGCTTAATTTTAGGTATCAGTGTAACGCTGGTAAGTGTGCACCCAATGTGTCACAGGCCGGCCTTACCATGTAGGGACGTAACTAACTGACAACCTGGTATACTCTAATCTAGAGCCTCTGTTGGTGAGAATAGGCTGGGCTGGCCATAGTTACCAGGTACCACACTAGAGCAGTTCCCGAGTTTGCAGTAGCAGACCAAAGGGTCAAAGCTGCAGGTACGAGTTACAGGATGGCAAGACAGAAGCGTAGTCAAACGGTCCGACTTCGGGGCAAGCAGCACGGGTTCACTATTGAAAGTCAGGAATGGAGATCAGAATAGGTAAAGAGGCCGGGTCAATAATGGGAGGCAGAATACAGAGATATGCATAGACCAGGTACAAGCAGGCTAGGAACCAAAGTTCAGGCAAGGAGCAGTGGGAGGACCTGCCTAATATATATCCTGCTGGCATGGGATAGGCCAGAGAACCTAATCTCTGCTCGACACAGCAGGGTTAAATTCCTGCAGAGACTGTCCACGCCTCCTAAAGCCAAACAACATACAGATGCAGCAGTGCTGAGTGAGGAGTGCTGCAAGAGATAAACTCAGTGAGATGTTCTGACATGAGGAGAAGCAGTGCGGTGAAATCGGTGAGTAGTGCGGCGCTGAGGAGGCATGTGAGTCACCGCTGTGACAATCAGTATTTAGATGGAATTTTTTTTTAACTGTAATAACATATTTTATTATACAGTTATATGAAAAAGTTTGGGCACCCCTATTAATCTTAAGCTTAATGTTTTATAAAAATTGGTGTTTTTTCAACAGCTATTTCAGTTTGATATATCTAATAACTATTGGACACAGTAATGTTTCTGCCTTGAAATGAGGTTTATTGTACTAACAGAACGTGTGCAATCTGCATTCAAACAAAATTTGACAGGTGCATAAGTATGGGCACCCTTATCATTTTCTTCTTTTAAATACTCCTACCTACTTTTTACTGACTTACTAAAGCACTTTTTGGGGTTTTGTAACCTCATTGAGCTTTGAACTTCATAGCCAGGTGTATGCAATCATGAGAAAAGCTACTTAAAGTGGCCACTTGCAAGTTGTTCTCCTGTTGAATCTCCTCTGAAGAGTGGCATCATGGGCTCCCCAAAACAACTGTCAAATGATCTGAAAACAAAGATTATTCAACATAGTTGTTCAGGGGAAGGATACAAAAAGCTGTCTCAGAGATTTAACCTGTCAGTTTCCACTGTGAGGAACATAGTAAGGAAATGGAAGAACACAGGGACAGTTCTTGTTAAGGCCAGAAGTGGCAGGCCAAGAAAAACATCAGAAAGGCAGAGAAGAAGAATGGTGAGATCAGTCAAGGACAATCCTCAGACCACCTCCAGAGAGCTGCAGCATCAACTTGCTGCAGATGGTGTCACTGTGCATCGGTCAACTATACAACGCACTTTGCACAAGGAGAAGCTGTATGGAGAGTGATGCGAAAGAAGCCGTTTCTGCAAGCACGCCACAAACAGAGTCGGCTGAGGTATGCAAAAGCACATTTGGAGAAGCCAATTTCTTTTTGGAAGAAGGTCCTGTGGACTGATGAAACCAAGATTGAGTTGTTTGGTCATACAAAAAGGCGTTATGCATGGTGTCAAAAAAACACAGCATTCCAAGAAAAACACTTGCTACCCACAGTAAAATTTGGTGGAGGTTCCATCATGCTTTGGGGCTGTGTGCCAATGCCGACACCGGGAATCTTGTTAAAGTTGAGGGACGCATGGATTCCACTCAGTATCAGCAGATTCTTGACAATAATGTTCAAGAATCAGTGACAAAGTTGAAGTTACGCAGGGGATGGATCTTTCAGCAATACAATGATCAAAAACACCGCTCCAAATCTACTCAGGCATTCATGCAGAGGAACAATTACAATGTTCTGGAATGGCCATCCCAGTCCCCAGACCTGAATATCATTGAACATCTGTGGGATCATTTGAAGAGGGCTGTCCATGCTCGGCGACCATCAAACTTAACTGAACTGGAATTGTTTTGTAAAGAGGAATGGTCAAAAATACCTTCATCCAGGATCCAGGAACTCATTAAAAGCTACAGGAAGCGACTAGAGGCTGTTATTTTTGCAAAAGGAGGATCTACTAAATATTAATGTCACTTTTCTGGTGAGGTGCCCATACTTATGCACCGGTCAAATTTTGTTTGGATGCAGATTGCACTTTTTCTGTTAGTACAATAAACCTCATTTCAAGGCAGAAACATTACTGTGTCCAACAGTTATTAGATATATCCAACTGAAATAGCTGTTGCAAAAACACCAATTTTTATAAAACATTAAGCTTAAGATTAATAGGGGTGCCCAAACTTTTTCATATAACTGTATTTACATATATTCACTTGGTCAGTTCTGAATTCATTTTTCCCTCCCTCCTTATCGAGCTTTTAACCTACTTTGACATTTGTGCAGATTGTTTTGTGTTTGCCGGGGGCATTCATCTGTCTGTAAGAAGTAAATGTTTTCAGGACATAGTTATGGAAATCATTCACTGGTAAAGTAAAACTACTGTAAATAATGCAACATTTAAGCCCTGATGTCTTTTGAAATACATATGTCACGTCTAATATCTGTCCTGGAAGAAGTCTTAAAAGCCATGGCTAGACAAGCTATTTTGTGCCAAAGGCAAAGTAGCTAAACTGTGACCTCCGCAGGCAATGAACATGCACACTATTGACAGCAATATTCACTTCCCACATACAGCAAACACTGGCACAGCAATATAATGCCAACAGTGATGCCAGCTTGAAGTTTACAATACAAATCTCCATTGTGAGGTGACCAGCCGACAGAAGAGAAAAAACGATGTCTACAGGGGGTTATTCTGATGCTCCGGGCGACCCCCATTACAAATCAATAATAGGGATTCCACCTACCTTGCTTTCTATGATAACTGTAAATGATGCGTGTATGCACCACAGCGCAGAGTGGAGGCGGACACAGTGGTGTGCATAGTGTGCACGCTAGCACGTCATGTAGCCACTGACTCAGAGCAGCTCCAGCGCATGCGCACACCTGACATGAAGCTGGGGCTGTACACTCAGAGTCAGTGCGCATGCTCGGGGAGTGGATGTGCAGTACATACGCGCGGGATTTGATACGTGATAGCCGTGACTTTGGCCCAGTCACGGCCACCAAATGCAATGCTGTGGACGTGCCTAATTTCAAAAGTACACTGAATGATCCGTGACTGAAAAAGATAATGTCGCCACCCCTATGACTGAAAGAAAGTGGATGTGAGGGAATCCTCTAATAATATAAAGTGCTTTTTAAACCTAATTCTTGGAGATTTTCTTTGACAAAAACATGTTAGTGATGCACATTGCATCACTGCCATCACACTGGGGCCATTTTTATAGCTAAAAAAAGTGACAGGTTCCCTTTAAGAGTCACTTAAATTTTATTTGCCATAAATCTATATCTTTGGAAAAATTCAGGATATTTGAATTTCAAAAGTTCCGGTCATTTCTAATATCTAGCTGTCTGCACATAAGTCTCTAGCAGAAAAGGAAAGGGAAGGAGCCGCTTATGATTATAAAAATAAGTTGTACAGGAAATAACAACACTGAGCGAGTCAAAATAAACCACACTCCCAAAACTGACGTCTGTCTAGGGAGGAGAAAGATTATTGGAGCGCCCCCTAGGGCCTTGGGGTACTCGGTACCGGGCTGGCGATGGTTTCAGGGGAATGTTGTCACGGCAGCGGTGACCCGGTCCGAGGCCCTGGGCGTCCAATAAACAAAAGGGGTTTGACAAAGATGTAAAAGGGAATACAAATGATGATGGGGGTAGTTTATAGGGGAATTGTTCGTGACACCACCTGTGGTATTCGGCAATAAGATGGCCGATGCTGCGATTCAAATTCTCTGGGCAGTTGGTGACGCAGCAAAGATGGTTCAGCTCCCCACTGGACGAGCTGGGCCCCAGGGATGTATCAGAGTTTGAAGTAAATGATGGTAACGGTCATGGTGCAGGACTGATGACGCAGTAAATAATTTAGAGGACACAGCAGGGTGCAGTCTGTTTCAGTTTACTCACAGTAGTTGAACAATCCCCAGCCGGGGTGCTGTGTCTTCCAGGTAGATGGTCCAGTCAGCTCTCAAGTAATTTGGGGAACACTTTGTCAGAACCCTCTTCTGATATTCTTTCTCTGGCCATCTCCCTGTGCTGGCCACCTCCTCTTCTGCCCTACGCCACGCACACAGTGTCCCAAGCCAGTAGCCTCAGATCCTGTTGGGCGACGTACTCCAAGTCCCCTTGATCCTATCTAGCTACCTTTTCGGCGAATGTGTGTGGATTCGGCTGAGGCACTTACAGTGACTTCGGCCTCCAGTTTTCTAGCTGAGACTTTTAGTCCTCCACTAGTCTTGGGGGCCGGTTCCCCTACTGCGACCTGGTCCCTCCACTGACTCATGGATGGATTCCTCACTATCCGTGCCCCTAGGATCCCTTCTTCCTTCTGGAAACTTCTCTCCTCCACTGCTCCTGTCAGAAGCTTTTCTCTCTTTCCTCTCCTCAGAGCTTCTTGCAGCTTCCCTGCTCATCACCAACTGTCACTCCTTAAGCTCCGCCCCTTCTCTACTTACTTCACCCACACCCTTTAGCCAGTCCCTCCCTGGCCTTAAGAGTTCTGGTGTTAAGTGCAAGTGTGTGGGTTCTGGGTAGTGTCCCCTCCTTACCTGAGAGCGGGGTACCACACCTTTGGCTGAGGTGCAGTACCTCTGTGGTGACTGAGACCGCAGGGGCGTCACATTATGCTCATATGATTTAATGTTATGCCGAGAGTGGCGCGAGTGTCAGGGTGGACAATCGGAAATTACTAGGGTTGACCAAATGTAAAAGACGCCATTATCACAAAATTATGTGCAGGCCAAGATGTGTTGGACCGTCAAAGATGTAAAAAAGGTAATTGCCCTAAATAAGAGGCATATGTGCATAGTATATACCGTATATACTCGTGTATAAGCCGAGATTTTCAGCCCATTTTTTAAGGCTGAAAGTCCCCCTCTCTGCTTTTACGCGAGTCATATATGCCAGCGGGTCGGCGGGGGAGGGGGAGAGGGGTGTCAGATCATACTTATCATCTCTGCAGCCCCCCTGCTTCGCCCAAGGTCTCAGACTTCTTCCTTCAGCGGTCACCTGGTATTGCTCATTAAAGTCATGAATATGCGCATATTCATGACTTTAATGAGGGGTGCCATGTGACCGCTGAAGGAAGGAATAGCTGCCGGAGACCGTGGGAGAAGAGCAGGGATTACAGAGACGCTCCAAGAGGGGGTAAGTATATGCAATATTCACCTGTCCCCGTTCCACTGCTGCGTGCTGCTCTGTCCTCCACGTCCTCTGGCTGTGATGTTCAGGTCAGAGGGCGCGATGACATAGTTATTGCTCGCCGCGCCCTCTGCCTGAATGAACAGTCACTGACAGAGGACCCAGAAGACGGAGCGGCGCACAGCCGTGGACCAGGAACAGGTGAATATCTCAGGTGCCGGGGCCCTGAGCCAGCGTTGACACCCGCACCTGTCCCCCATAGCGCGCCGGTGTCCCCGCATGCTCAGGACACCTGCACCTGGGCCCCAGCGACAAGAGGTGAGTATGTTATTTTTTCTTTATTTGCAGCAGCAGCATATGGGGCCTATTTAATGGAGCATCTTATAGGGGCATAATCTATGGAGCATCATATGGGGCATAAAATATATGGAGCATCTTATGGGGCATAATCTATGGAGCATTTTATGGGGCATAATCTATGGAACATCTTATGGGGCATAATCTATGGAGCATTTTATGGGGCATAATCTATGGAGCATCTTATGGGGCCATAACCTTTATGGAGCAGCATATGGGGCATAATCTATGGAGCATCTTATGGGGCCATAACCTTTATGGAGCAGCATATAGGGCATATTATTCTATGGAGCATCTTATGGGGCCATCATGAACTGTATGGAGCATTATATGGGGCTCATGATTCAATATGGATATTCAAAAACATTTAACCTACTGATGTCTCAATTAATTTTACTTTTATTGGTATCTATTTTTATTTTTTAAATTTACCAGTAGCTGCTTCATTTTCCACACTAGGCTTATATGTGAGTAGGGATGAGCGAGTAGTGAAATACTCGGACTCGCTGTACTTGTTACGAGTAGCTCCTAATACTTGGGTATTCGTAACGAGAAGCGAGTCCAATGTAAGTCTATGGGAAATGCGAGTATTGGGTAGAGAATGTGTGTGGGCGGAGACTATGGGCATCGTCCTATGGGACTACTTGTCCCATCCCGCTATGCCTGCTACAGTGAAAGCATTAGCTGATGATGGGAAAGTAGTATTCCCATCATCCGGCTAATGTGAACGTAAAAAAAAAAAGACATGCAGAACATGCAACATATAACATACAGTACATACACATAACATACAACACATAACATAGAGTACATACTCACCGCACACACCTAATTCCCCGAAGTCCTCGTCTTCCCCACAGAGCCCGGCACAGGCCCCATACACACACACACACACACACACACCACACAGCCTCACAGACCCCCACACACATTCTCCGCACACATAGTTATAGCCTATGACTCAGGCTATGACTATGACGCTGCGCGGCCAGCCAAAAACAGTAATGCCACAACAAAGTAGGCGGCGGCTTTACTGTGATTGGTAACACATGACGGGTGGGAGATCTGAATATTGCGAGGCAAGTAGTGAAATTTATTCGCTAGGATTCGAGTACCGCGAGTACCGCATTACTTGCCGAGTACCGAATCCTAACGAGTATACTCGTTTATCCCTATACGTGAGTCAATACGTTTTCTCAGTTTTTTGTGGCAAAATTAGGGGGGTCGGCTTATACTCGGGTCGGCTTTTACACGAGTATATACGATACTATTAGATGGTGTGTGCATATCACTATGGAATGCACAGTAAAGGTGAGTCAAACAATCATATAATACGGATGATGATCGCATGAAGTGCTCGGACTGACGTGACAGCCTGTATTTCTATGTACAGTGTGGAAAAAAGTATTTAGTCAGCCACCAATTGTGCAAGTTCTCCCACTTAAAAAGATGAGAGAGGCCTGTAATTGACCACAACTATGAGAGTCAAAATGAGAAAACAAATCCAGAAAATCACCTTGAAAGTTTCTGGATTTTGTAGTAGAATCTTTCTCAGAGGGGAGCATTGGGAAACAAGATTTGTAAGAAGTATAAAGTGGCTGCCACATATTAATTTTACAAGAGTGCAGTATTCCTTAGACTCCTGGCTTCTTGCCTGCGGAGGAGGGTGGTACACTCCTGATGATTGACAGTTCATGTTGTGGCATGTCTCTTCCACTGACCAAAACTGTGACCTTTCTGTAGCTGCTATATGAGGCAGCTTTTCCCTTCGCTTGGATACTGGAGCAGACCGGATCCAATGATCTGGTTAATTTTAGGGTAGCGCTTGCAAACTTCATAGCACAAAGCATACTAATTACTAAACTGTGCTCCTTGCCTACGAGAACTGCCACCACTGGTAGGCTGTAGTAAGTAGTTATGAGCGAGTATACTCATTGCTCCGGTTTTCCCGAGCATGCTCGGGTGGTCTCTGAGTATTTTGGCGTGCTCGGAGATATAGTTTCTGTCGACGCAGCTGCATGATTTGCAACTGCTGGACAGCTTGAATACATGTGGGTATTCCCGAACAAACAGGCAATCCTCACATGTATTCAGGCTGTCCAGCAGCCACAAATCATGCAGCTGCGTCGACAGAAACTAAATCTCTGAGTACGCCCAAATACTTGGAGGACACCCGAGCATGCTCGGGAAAACCGGAGCAACGAGTATACTCGCTCATCACTAGTAGTAAGCAATAAAATTAAAATTCCTTTTATTCTTTAGAATGGAGAGCAATTTTACTAAAAGATAAAATACAAAGATACTTGTTTTTACAAGCACTTTACAATTTTACCCATTTAAGATAAGACAGAGACAACATTTTTAAATACACGAATACTAATAAAACTCCTATGTAAAGGGTATGCCACACTAAACAACATCGCTAACGGGATCACTAAAAAACGTCACTATTTAGCGATCCCGTTAGCGATGTTGTTCAGTGCGGCATCTGCCAGCGACGAGCTTCCTGCTGTGATCTCGCTCGTCGCTGGAATCGTTCCGGACCCTATTTTATCGCCGGCGCTCCCGCTGGGTAAGTATCTTATCGCTGTGTGGCACCTTTTCTTAACGATTTAGCGGTACTTTTGTACCGCTAAAGTCGTTAAGGAGATCGCTAACCGCGATAGCGTCCTTAACGACATCGCTAAGTTAGGTAGCTACTAGAGATATAGAAACAATCCCGCTAGCGATCTCATTAGTATGCGACGCTAACGAGATCGCTAGCGGGATTGTGTAGTGTGGCAGTACCTTAAGCACCAAAGTCTGGATAAAAGTATTGATTTTGCGGTGCCTGCTTGTCACAGGCTTACATCTGTATACAGTATGTCGCAATGCAGTGGTCTAATCATAGTAACAGCTTTTTCCTTGATGATATACAGAGCTGACATATCCTCCTCATCCCCGACTGTGAGAACAACACAACATGAAAGCAGCAGGTGATTTTTTTTATCCTAAACCAATTTCTTGCATATTTCATAAATTGCTTTATTTAGAAGCTTGAGGCAAATAGAAGTTTCCCTTAAAGAAATGAAGCAGCTGACCCTATTCATTTAATCTGTTAATATCATGTAAAATAATAAATCTTTCATACAGAGTATGATATTGTAGCCTAGCTCCTAGCCCAGAGTTGGGGAGCACTGCTGCCTCCATAAATTCAGCTCCCTGGATTACCGATTTACTACAAAAAGAAGCTTCGAGTGGCCACTCATTTCTCTTGCATCACAGACCATTTGTTACTTAATTGGTCGTCTATCATAAGAGCTAAGTGGATGTATTGAGAACGAAACAAGATGAATAACAAGGCCAATCCTGGAGGTAGTGGTGTAACTTGAAGCTCATGGGCCCCAATGGAAAAGCGCCAACAGGGCCCCCAATTATTGTAAGTCTTGGACTTTTTGGGACCCTTAGGATCCAGGTTCTGGGTGCAATTGCAACCCCTGTTCCTATTGATACCAAAAAGTTCTATTTTGGTCTCATCTGACCACATGACCTTCTCCCATGCCTCTGGATCATCCAGATGGTTATTTGCGAACTTCAAACAGGCCTGGACATGTGCTGGCGTGAGCAAGGGGATCTTGCGTACCTTACAGGATTTTAATCCATGACTGCATAGTGCGTTAGTAACTGTAACATTTGAGACTGTGGTCTCAATATTTATCAGGTCATTGACCAGGTCCTCCCATGTAGTTCTGGGCTGATTACTGACCTTTCTCAGAATCATCCTTACCCCATGAGGCAAGATCTTGCATTGAGCGCCAGACGGAGGAAGATTGACAGTAATCTTGGGTTTCTTCCATTTTCTAATTATTGTGCCAACAGTTGTTGCCTTCTTACCAAGCTGCTTGTCTATTGTCCTGAAGCCCATCCCAACCTTGTACAGCTCTACAATTTTATCCCTTGTCGCATTAGACAGCTCTTTGGTCTTGGCCATGGTGGAGAGGTTGGAGTGTGATTGAGTGTGTGGACAGGTGTCTTATATACAGGTAATGAGTTCAAACAGATGCAATTAATACAGGTAATGAGTGCAGAGTAGGAGGGCATCTTAAAGAAAAGCTAACAGGTCTGTGAGAGCCAGAATTCTTGCTGGTTGGTAGGTGATCAAATACTTATTTCATGCAATAAAATGCAACGTAATTATTTAAAGATCATACAATGTGATTTTCTGTTTTTAGATTCTGTCTCTCACAGGTGAAGTGTACCTGCGATAAAAATTACAGACCTCTCCATTCTTTGTAGGTGGGAAAGCTTTCAAAATAGGCCGTGTATCAAATACTTATTTTCCCCACTGTATATAGCTGGCAAAGGAGTAGCCAGAAGAGGTAATAAATCAATTCTGCCTTCTCCTCTGGGGCTTTTGCTGTTTCTGATAACTGGAGACCCAACCTGCTTTGCAAGACTGCAGGGACAGGACCTTTTACCCTCCACTGGAGTAGGCATGTCCACCTAATTCTTTGAGTACTGCTCTCTGTTCATGGCAGAGCAGTCAATATAAACCATTGCCCTCCCTGGTAACTACATCATTTGTCAGTTCTGGAGAGAATGGGGAATCACTATGCAGAGACCTGACTGTGGGAAGAATGACTGAAGATGTGTAACCAGCAGTTGTCAGATGCACTTGCACATTGACAAAAACGTGGTGCTATACTAATCTGTTTCCCCAAAAATAAGACAAGGTCTTAAATTATTTTTTGCTCTAAAAGATGTGTTAGGGCTTATTTGCAGGGGATGTGTGAGATGGTAATGAATAGACATTGTTGTGGCATCAGACTCTGGCCACTGTTGACTCTTGAATAGACTCTCTTGCAGACCTCATGGTGTTTTTTTTCAGCTGGAACAGAGAGCTGACTGGAGTTGGACAATCCAATGGCATCCTGGGAGCTCAGAGTGTCCTGTGTGCTAAAAACTGATCAGAGTACTGAAGAAAAGTGAACCTGTTCCTGTGACTCCTGTTAGAGAGGAAAAAGGAAAAATTACTTTGGGGGGACCACTACTGTTGGATGCAAAGTTGGATTCCCTCCAAGGCAGTGATGTGGAGGTCATCCTACTAGTCTATCAGGCTAAAACTATGCTCCAGGTGACAAGTCCAGGATCCACTCCTCGGCCTTCCAGCTGAACGGTCAAACGGATGATCAGCCAGCCTCATCAGTGACCAGGTTACTTCCGGTAAGTCCTGAGCTCAGGCCCCACAGGGATCCAGGTGGGAGCGTGCACGCAGACTTTAGAGAGAGTTTACTGTCAAACATAGATTCTCAGATAGAGACACTGTTTCCGAGTAGGACTTTGTGAACCAGAGTTAAATATTCACCTCATTAGGGGGAGCTTGTGTACAGATAGCCTAACAGAATTGTAATATTAGAGAATTTTAGGTTTGTAAATCTTTGGGCTGCACCACTGCAGGGGCGACCTCTTGAACCCAACTAATTACACCTTTGCCTTTGGTTAACTCCTGGTTACTTCATTAGGTGATATCACAGGTCAGGCAAATTATAATGTACCGATAGAACGTTCTGGACCTATCAGTTGTGCAACTGGGCTAAGTGTGTGTGAAATTTCACTGCGTTTCTTTCGTGTGTTGTTGGGGTAACTCGGTTTCCGTTGTTAGTAACAAGCACCGAACTTCCTTAACAAATTGTCTGGTCATTTTCTTTGTCTTCGGCCCTCTGTATTCTGGGATAGACCACCCTGGTGCACGGTCTACAGATGTCTTACTTTTCCATGAACAACAATCTTCTCTTTGCAGAATGCAGTAAGATTTTTGCCATTGGAGTCATCCATGATTCTTTTCTTGTACTCAAAGTTATCGCTTTTTCTATTTGCCATCATGTTGTCTGAGGAGTCAAAATAGCAGCACGGTATATTTCTTGTTCATCTATTTACATATGTACTGTACTGTAGTAAATGGTGGATAGACCCTTCACCAAGAAAAGCAGACACCCCAAAGAATCGCACTCAAAAGACCCCTTGAGACCCAACATAAAAAGGGTTGGCAAGTGCCAGGCTCTAACACACAGATCGGGTATAAAGTGGGTGGGATTTATAAATCAAAATAATGTGAGGATGGGGGAAAAAAAGGAAAAATCTCCGGTGAAGGAAGAATGCCAGTTAGGATGCGGTGCACAGATAGCTCCAGGCCGGTTCCTGTGTTGAATATGCAAAAGAGAAGGTTGTTCATCAAGCAGCCGCTATATCAGATGCTAAAAATCTAAAACTTCACATTTATTAGAATGAACATTAAAATCTTGGAAAAATGAAAATTTATAGCAGCATGTATCCAGACCTCTGGTCTATGTCTTTCGAACAAAAACACCCTGAATTACGATCATGGTAAAGAATGTTTTGGCTTGAAATGCTTAGACTAGACATCGATACAAATACTGTTATGATTTTAATTTTCCCAGATTTTTATATTTATCTTAATAAATGTGAGGTTTTAGATTTTTTTCTCCTGATGTAGTGGCTGCTGAATGAACAACCTTCTCTCCCGTGATTTGTAAATCTTTCACTTGTAAGTCGAGTTCTAGAATCTTCAAGTGTTCCTATAACAGCTCTGTTCTAATTCAGAAGCAGTGATGATCGTGGGAACAGAACTTAGAATATCATTACTGCTGTATATACTATTTGCTAGTTCAAATGAACTTGTCTAAAATCTGCCTAAAGGATTCACCAATCTTCCAATAATCCTCTCTTTCTTCTCATAATCCCTTTTCATTCTGAAAAAAGATTTCCCATCAATCTTTGAAATGTGCTGAAATCCACCAATAATTTATTACCTTGGTGTCATAATCCCTTCATGCTACGTCTGTCACTATTATTTTAAGATTTTTGCAGTGTTATTAAATTTTCACTTATTCAACTGATAGCAGTAGAAGCGTTATATGTGTGTGATAGAAATTGCACTGGAACAACTTATAAATAGCCATAGCTGTATTGTGCACCAATGTCCTACTACTGCATCAGTACCGCAAGTAATAAGGTCACTGTTTACCTCTCTAAGGCCTGTGATTGGATGCAGTGGACAGATGACTTGAACAGCTTGTTTTGGAGAAACACTGAGTGAAGTACTGTTCAAGTCACCTGACCGTTGCAGCTGATCACAGAATCATGGCGGTGACAGCAGTATATGAGTTTGTTATTGTCAGAAAATCAAAGCTGGAAGGCCACATTATATTCAACCCATTCACCTGTTTCGCAACTTGTGACGTAAAAGTGGGAGTGTATGTAGTGGGCTCTGGAGCTGATCCCACTCCATGCAGAACATGTGACAGCTGTGTGATAAAGCCAACATCTACCTCTAAGGGTATGTTTGTTGAATGTTTGTTCAGGTTTTGACGCAGGGGAATTTCCTTATGAATTTCGCACCTGCGCTCACTTGCGAGATAAATTAGTGCCTTGTATATTTGTATTAATAATTAAATATACACGGGGTCCCCCTATTTTTGATAACTAGCCCAGGTAAAGCAGACAGCTGTGGGTTTATGTTATCAGGCTGGGAAGGTAGACCACAGCCACCCCTAAATTGGCGCATTTGTAAGGGGACAGAGAAATGTTGTTGCTCGTATGTAAATATGTTATTTCGTGGTACTGCTACACTTCTAGTGTATTATCACTGTATACGCAATTGGTACTGCTACATCGTAAATGTATTACCATTAATGTTATATGCTCATTGCTTTGCACAATATAAGTATAGGGCAAGTGTAATGTGGGGAATGACCACTAGATGGGGGAATCCTAGCACACACTAGTTGTAGTCAGTAGATAGGTTTAGTGTAGGGTTAATATAATAGGAGGGGCTGCCGGGAGATCAGGATAGAGCAGAAGGAAGTTAGGTCAGACAGGGCCAGGGTGCCCGAAGTGTCCACACGGGCCCTAGGCCCAGGACGGCTCGGCAGTCACGCAACATTCACAAGTGTTAGTCCCAGGTATCCACAGTTAAAAAACAGAAGGACAGTGGGACAGAAGATTGCAGAAGTTGTGGCAAATGATGGCCTGGGCGGACGCCCGGAGGTCTGGAGTTGGACGACGGAGGAACGTTCAGATTCAGTGAGTGAGAAAGAAAGAAATGCTGAAGCTTCACAGGGAACAGTACAAATAGATCAGATACTTTGCCAGAGGCAGCCTAACTTAGTGACTGATGATCTCTATCCTGGAGTGAAGCAGGCAGAGGGAACTGTCATTGTGGCGAGGTTGAGCCAGGAGGAAGCTGGGAAGCAGTCTAAGACGGTCCGGTCTGGGCGCGTACTGCAAGGAAGCGTCAGCAGGGCAGGGAAAGTTGAGGAATCCCGTATGGAAGAATATGTAACTCGAAATGTAACAACTATGGATATGCTGTGCAAAGTTTATAGTAAAGAAACCGTTCCAGTTGGAATGGACTGTGTCTCATTTGATGGGGGTCGCCATGGGAAGGAATCTTCGTTGTCTGAGAAGTGCCCAGAGGGACCTGAACCTGGAGATACAGGTTCACACTGCAATGGACTTTATGTTTCTGTAGAGGACGGCGAGGACACTGACATTTTAGTGTCCGTGGTCATGACTACATCCCTGGTCAGCCCTTACACATTCACTAGATGCAACAATTCTGTGGGCCTCTTCCCTATTGCCCTAGTGCGATGTTAATCTGGGTAATAGCGAATCAGTAGTCCAAAAATGGGAACCTGAAAGACAAAAAACAGAGTTAAACAAAAACAAGAGACACTCCCTCATTCACCAGTTTATTAAAATTCCCCCAGCTCCGACATAATCTAATGTGAGTTCCCATAACGTCCAGTGATTCTGTACAGCAATCTCAGAACGACGCTTCATAGGTTACTCCTGATTATGTCTCACGAGTGATGACGTCAGTAACTCAGTTCGTCATCGCTCGGGAGACATGACCTGGAGTAACCTATGAAACGTCATTCTGAGAATCGCTGGATCTCCTTCCTCTGCAATATGATTATGTAGTGCAAATAAGTCTACAAAAGGCCCCCACCTCAACTATCTTTGTGCTCTCTTGAAGCCCATTGACGGACTGAGCTCATTGGAAATTGTAACTTCTTTCATATAATGCAATACTGGTGATCACAAATTCAAGTCCCCTGATGGGAACTAAAAAATGAAGCATTAATGTTTTTAAAAATATTTGAGAAAATTGTAAAACAAAATTTGAATCACCTGAATTTTCCCAGTTCCAAAATAAAAAAAAGTATAAACATATTTCACGGAGTCTGTAAAAGTCCAATCTATTGAAATATAAAATGAATTAGACTGTATAATAATTATAAACGCTTTGAAGAGATAGCTCATAATGACACTTTGACGTCTGTATTTTGGTCACTGAAGCTCCTTAAAATATGCAATAAGAAGCTATGAAAATATTGTATTTACCTCAAAATGGTATCAACAGAAAATGAAAAGTTACAGGTATCCGAAAAAGGTAACATACATTTGTTTTTATAAAATTCTGAATATAAAAAATATAGACAAAACTCTACAAGTTAGATATTGCCATAATCATACTGACCTACAGAATCATGTCCCCAGGACTTTTTTTTTTTTTTTACAAATCTTTCAATCCTATTTATTGTTACCAACTTGTTTCCTCTCTTATTACCATATGATGAATCTTTGATATAACTTATTCTGCCATCCTGAAAGGGGCATTAACTAATTAGTGATGGCTCAACACCCAAGTCTGAATTTACTTCCCTCGTGATTTGTGAGATATTTCACCCTATTATGATCACACTCTGTGAAGACTGTTGTTAACTGATTACTTTCTGCCAGCTATCTCCTCCTTCTTGCTCTCCTCCTGCTCACTGGTGCAGTATTTAGGTCATTGCTGTGTGGGCTCTTGCTGGGTGTTGCCACCAGACAGGGCTAGTTTTAGGCAAAGTGGGGCCCTAGGCAAAGTTTAAAATGGGGCCCCAAATGCTAACATATTACACATCACACAGAAGCATTTCGGTTGTATTTACATGCGCTGAGTTCAGGGCGCTAAAATAGTGTGATCGACAATATTGAAATAGTTCAACACTTGTTTCCCGGCCTCTTTCCACCGTCTGAGAAAGAATGATGGGGACAGAATGATCACTAATGGATCACTAATAGATCTCCATACAGTATCATGTTATCAGCAACATATCTACAGTTTACACAAGCGATGTGCTGCTGAGAACAAAGATTTTTGTTCCGGCATAAACAATCCACTCACTCTATGAATATGCATGTTATGATTTGGTAGCTGAGGAGGGCAGGAGCAAAAAACCACAAAGGCAGCCAAACACCAGAGAGGTTGGGATCTAATAGGTTGCAGACCCCTAAACTAACCGCACAATTAGAAGCAGCCGTGGGACGTTCCTACGGTGCCCTAAACGCCTCGTCACAGCCGGAGAGATTAGCTACCCCTGAAGATGGAAAGAGGAAAGCTAACTGCCCCGCAGTAGAGCCCCAAAGAAATAGGAAGCCCCCAAACATATAATGGCGGTTCGACAAGATGAAAACACGAACACAGACAGAAAATAGATTGAGCAAACGCTGGGGCCCAAACTGTCTAGATAGGATAGTACAGGAGAGAATACTGTCTGCAACCCAACAAAACCCTAGGAAAAACTCCAACTCCAAAAATGCTGAGACCACACCATCTCGACCACCTATATCAGATCTCTGGTGTGAACACACAGCTACCCAGCAGTAAAAAATCACATGAACAGAGCAAATGAACAAATACAAAAAGAGAACAGAGACCAGCACAAGCCCCCAGAGAGGACCCGGCTGAACTCAAAAGCAAGGCAGCAAAAAACAAGGAAATTCAAACCACAGAAAAAAAAACAGAAAGTAACTTATCTGAATGATAGCAGGAGACAGCAGAAAAGCAATCTGATTACCAACCTAGACCAGGAAGTAACAATTGATCACCGGCGAGGATCATGGGAGGTCAGCTCACTTATATCAGGCCAGTCTGTCCCCCCTGATAACCATTCATCCATTGAAGGTGGTAGACTTTTGCTGTTCAACATAGGTTCAATACCCTCAGCAACCACCAGAGGGAGCCTCAGCTCCGAAATCGTCTCCAACTTGTTCACAACAATGCAGCATTTTGCTTGTTTAGTATAATACACCCCATAGTCCTTCATATATTATAATGTGTACCACAGTTCTCCATATTGTAAAATGCACACCCCATAGTCCTCCATATAATATAATATGCCCCATAGTCCTCCATATAGTATAATACACTCCCATAGTCCTCCATATAGTATAATACACTCCTAAGTCCTCCATATAGTATAATACACTCCTCATAGTCCTCAAATAGTATAATACACTCCTCATAGCCCTCTATATATTAAAATATACTCAGTCCTCCATATAGTATAATACACTCCTCATAGTCTTCCATATATTAAAATACACTACTCAGTCATCCATATAGTATAATACACTTCTCATAGTGCTCCATATAGTATAATGCATTGCCATAGTCATCAATGTAGTACAATTCACTTCCCATAGTATAATGCACCCCATAGTTCTTCATATAGTTTAATGTATTCCCCATAGTTCTCAATACAGTATAGTGCAGCCCACATATAGTATAATGCAGCCACCCCATAGAGCATAATGCAGCCACCCCACAGAGTATAATGCAACCACCCCACAGAGTATAATGCAGCCACTCCACAGAATATAATGTAACCCCCCATAGAATATAATGCAGCCCCCTCATATAGTATAATGCAGCCCCCCACAGAATATAATGCAGCCCCTTCATAGAATATAATGCAGCCCCCTTATATAGTATAATGTAGCCCCTCCATAGAATACAATGTAGCCCTCCTCAAATAGTATAATTCAGCCCCCATAGAATATAATGTAGCCCCCTCATAAAGTATAATGAAGCCCCCATACAATATAATCTAGCCCCCATAAAATATAATGCAGCCCCATAGAATACAATGTAGCCCCTTCATATAGTATAATGTAGCCCCTTCATAGTGTATGATGCAATCACCCCTCATAGAATATAATAAATATAATACAGCCACCCATAGAATATAACGTAGCCCCGAATAGAATATAATACAGCCCACTTCTCCATAGAATATAATGTAGCCCCATCAAAGAGTATGATGCAATCCTCCCTCATAAAATCTAATACAGCCCCCCATAGAATATAATGTAGCCCCATAGAATATAATACAGCCCACCTCCCCATAGAACAGTGTTTCTCATCTCCAGTCCTAAGGACCCACCAACAGGTCATGTTTTCATTATTTCCTTAGTATTGCAAAGGTGATGGAATTAATGCTTGAGCAGGTGATGTAATTATCACCTGTGGAATACTAAGGAAATCCTGAAAACATGACCTGTTGGTGGCTCCTGAGGACTGGAGTTGAGAAACACTGCCATAGAATATAATGTAGCCCCCCTTAGAATATAATACAGCCCACCTCTCCATAGAATATAATGTAGCCCCCCATAGTATATAACACAGCCTCCCCCAAAGAATATATTGTACCCTCCATAGTATATAACACAGGCTCTACCATAGAATATAATGTACCCCATAGTATATAACACAGCCTCCCCCATAGAATGTAATGTAGCCCCCATAGTATATAACACAGCCTCCCCATAGAATATAATGTACCCCCATAGTATATAACACAGCTTCCCCCATAGAATATAATGCACCCCCCATAGTAAATAACACAGCCTCCCCCATAGAATATAATGTACCCTCCCATAGTATATAACACAGCCTCCCCATAGAATATAATATATAATGTACCTCCCATAGTATATACACAGCCACATAGTATATAACACAGCCCACATAGTATTTAACACAGCCCAAATAGCATATATCACAGCCCACATAGTATATTGCACAGCCCACATAGGCTGATCTCTCACCTTCCTCATGATCAAGGATATCCCAGATCGATGTGAATTGACAATCATTTTGTATCTCTTCCATTTTCTTACTATTGCACCAACAGTTGTCTCCTTCTCACCAAACATCTTACTTATGCTTTTGTAGCCCATTCCAGCTTTGTGCAGGTCTATGATCTTGTCCCTGACATCCTTAGAAAACTCTTTGGTCTTGCCCATGTTGTAGAGGTCAGAGTTTGACTAATTAATTGAGTCTGTGGACAGGAGTCTTTTATAAAGGTGACTATGTAAGACAGCTGTCTTTAATGCAGGTAACGAGTTGATTAGGAGCGTCTAACTGGTCTGTGGGAGCCAGAACTTTTAATGGTTGATAGGGGATCAAACACTTATTTCCCACTGCAAAATGCAAATAAATGTATATAATTTATACATAGGAAAGATGTGTATCTTCGTACCGTGTTAGCCAGTAGATAGAAAAATATTTAGACTTGAGAGTCCTCAGTGGTTGATACCTTTTAATGGCTAACTGAAAAGATGGTAACAAATTGCAAGCTTTCGAGACTACTCAGGTCTCTTCATCAGGCATAGACTAATACAACATCTGAAGAATCACATATTTATACACAAAATAGCACAGAAAAAAATGCAATAGGTAGGACAAGTGACATGAAGCAGAACTGTCATTATGGCAGAGGGATTAACATAAATATGACTAGTTCATAGATAAGGAGTGAAGGTTTTATTACCCTCTGATTGGGGTCTGGTATTGTGTTGTGATGACCCTAAGTCAGGAGCAATTCCTAATTGTTGTAGAACAATAAACTTGGTTTTATGTCGTTCTACAACAATTAAGGAATCTGCCTCCCTGACCTTTTAGGGTCATCACAACACAATACCAGACCCCAATCAGAGGGTAATAAAACCTTCACTCCTTATCTATGAACTAGTCATATTTATGTTAATCCCTCTGCCATAATGACAGTTCTGCTTCATGTCACTTGTCCTACCTATTGCATTTTTTTCTGTGCTATTTTGTGTATAAATATGTGATTCTTCAGATGTTGTATTAGTCTATGCCTGATGAAGAGACCTGAGTAGTCTCGAAAGCTTGCAATTTGTTACCATCTTTTCAGTTAGCCATTAAAAGGTATCAACCACTGAGGACTCTCAAGTCTAAATATTTTTCTATAATTTATACAATGTGATTTTCTGTATTTTATTTTTGATATTCTATCTCTCAATGTTAAAATTATCCTACCCTTAAAGTTATAGACTGCTCATGTCTTTGTCAGTGGGCAAACTTACAAAATCAGCAAGGGATCTGTTATGTTACGGCAGCTGAGGAGTGCAGGCAAAAAAGGCAATACACCAGAGCAGTTGGAATCTATGAGATTGCAGTACCCTGACTAACCACCACAACTAGAGGCAGCCGGGAGCATTCCTACGTTGGTCCTAGACGCCTCGTCACAGCCTGAGAAACTAACTACACCTAAAGATAGAAATAGGAAAGCTATCTGCCCCGGAGCAGAACCCCAAAGATAATAGAAAGCCCCCAAACATGTAATGGCGGTTAGACAAGATGAAATACTGACACAGAAAGAAAATAGTATGAGCAAACGCTGGGGCCCAAACTAACTAAATAGAAAAGGATAGGAAGGGCACTTACTGCAATCCCAGAAAACCCTGAAAAGCACCAACTTTACTAATTTCAAAAACGCCTGAGATCACACGACCTCTACCACTAAATTAGTTCTCTGGTGTAACAAAATCAAAACAGCAGCCACTGAAAAAACTGGAAAAAGCAAAAGTACAAACATCAGTGGCTGAACTAAACTGAGAGGGCAAAAGCCCCCTGAGGGGACCCAGAAGGCCCCCACAGAAGTGCAGGACAAAATGCAAAAATATAGCACAAAAAACAAAAAGAAGAAAATGTCTTATCTGTTAGCAGGAGATGCAGACACGACACAGCAGGCTACAAGGGAAACAGGAATGAAGGATTCAGACCAGAACAATTGATCACTGGCAACCCTGATGGGAAGGTGACTCCCTTATATAAGACCAGTCAGTAACACCTGATTCCCAGTCCTCACAATCTTCACTGGACAGACCAGCACCGCTTGTAACCACTAGAGGAAGCCTCTGCTCAGAACTCATCTCAAACCCATTCACAACAGTACCCCCCCCTTGAGGAGGGGTCACCGAACCCTCATTTGAGCAACCAGGTCGGTCAGGATGAGTTCTATGATACGCACGGATAAGTCTCCTAGCATGGATGTCCGAAGCAAACACCCAAGAATTGTCTTCCTGACCATAACCTCTCCATTTAACCAAATACTGGAGTTTCCGTCTAGAAAAACGAGAATCCAATATTTTCTCAACCACATACTCCAGATTGCCCTCAACCAAAACAGGGTCAGGAGGCACAGCAGCAGGAACCACTGGCTCAACAAACCTCTTCAACAAGGACTTGTGGAACACGTTATGGATCTTAAATGTCCCTGGAAGAAGCAAACGAAAAGAAACAGGATTAATAATCTCCATGATCTTATAAGGTCCAATGAACCTAGGCTTAAATTTAGGAGATGCTACTCTCATAGGATATTTTTTGAGGACAACCAGACCAAGTCCCCACTTTAAACCGAGGACCATCAGTCCTATGCCGGTTAGCAAACCGCTGGGCCTTCTCCTGAGAGAGGGACAACCTCTCCACTACCTGGTCCCAAATCTGCTGCATACGCTCCACAACAGAGTCAACACCTGGACAGACAGAAGCCTCCGTCTGTCCTGAAGAAAATCGAGGGTGAAACCCAGAATTACAGAAAAACGGAGACATCAAAGTGGCAGAGCTAGCCCTATTATTAAGAGCAAACTCAGCCAAAGGCAAAAAAGAGACCCAGTCATCCTGATCAGCAGACACAAAGCATCTTAGATAAGTCTCCAATGTCTAGTTTGTTCTCTCAGTTTGACCATTGGTCTGAGGATGAAATGCCGAGGAGAAAGACAATTGAACACCCAGTTTAGAACAAAAAGTCCTCCAAAATCTGGAAACAAACTGGACTCCTCTGTCAGACACAATGTTCTCAGGAATGCCGTGTAAACGAACCACGTGCTGAAGGAACAACGGCACCAATTCAGAGGAGGAAGGCAACTTAGGTAATGGCACAAGATGTATCATTTTGGAAAACCTATCACAAATTACCCAGATGGTGGTCATTCTCTGAGAGACAGGAAGGTCGAAATGAAATCCATAGAGATATGGGTCCATGGTCTCTTGGGCACAGGCAATGGCATCAACAAACCACTAGAGCGAGAGCAAGGCTTGGAGCGAGAGCAAGTCCCGCAGGACTGCACAAATTCCCTGACATCACGAGACAAGGTAGGCCACCAAAAGGACCGACTAACCAAGTCTCTGGTACCAAAAATTCCGGGATGCCCAGCCAATGCGGAACAATGAATCTCAGACATCACACTGTTCTTCCACTGGTCCGGGACAAACAATTTTCCAACAGGGCAGCACTCGGGTCTATCCTCCTGACACCCCTCCAGAGCAAGTCTCAAATTGGGCGAGATGGCGGAAAGAACTACACCCTCTTTCAAAATAACAGAAGGATCAGATAACTCAGGAGAGTCCGCAAGGAAACTCCTCGAGAGGGCATCCGCCTTAACATTCTTAGTGCCAGGAAGAAAGGAAACCACAAAATTAAAACGTGTGAAAAACAAGGCCCACCTGGCCTGTCTAGGATTGAGTCGCTTGGCAGATTCCAGATAGACCAGATTCTTATGGTCCGTAAGGACCACCACCTGATGTTTGGCTCCCTCCAGCCAATGTCTCCACTCTTCAAAAGCCCACTTCATGGCCAATAACTCCCGATTACCCACGTCATAATTACGTTCAGTAGGAGAAAATTTTCGAGAGAAAAAGGCACAAGGGTTACTTTTAGAGGTCTCTGGATCTTTTTGGGACAAAACGGCACCTGCCCCAATTTCAGAGGCATCAACCTCCACCTGAAATGGCAGAGAAACATCAGGCTGCCGTAGAACAGGAGCAGAAGTGAATCTCTGCTTAAGTTCCTGAAATGCAGAGACTGCCTCAGGAGGCCAATTCACCACATCAGAACCCTTTCTGGTCAAATCAGTTAATGGTTTAACAATAACCGAGAAATTACCAATAAATTTACGGTAAAAATTGGCAAAACCCAAAAATCTCTGAAGAGCCTTTAATGAAGTAGGTTGGACCCAATCACATATGGCCTGAACCTTGACCGGGTCCATTTCAATAACAGATGGGGACAAAATGAATCCCAGAAATGAGATCCTCTGTACACCAAAAAGACACTTTGATCCCTTCACATACAGAGCATTCTCTCTCAAAATCTGGAACACAGTTCGAACATGTTTCACATGAGAGTCCCAGTCATTAGAAAAAATCAAGATATCATCCAAATAAACAATCAGAAATTTGTCCACAAAATCCCTGAAAATGTCATTCATGAAGGACTGGAAGACGGAAGGAGCATTAGTGAGCCCAAAGGGCATCACTAGGTACTCAAAATGCCCTTCAGGGGTATTGAATGCCGTCTTCCATTCATCCCCGTGCTTAATGCGAATAAGGTTATACGCCCCCCTGAGGTCAAGCTTGGTAAACCAAGTAGCGTTTTTCACCCTGGAAAACAGGTCAGAAATCAAGGGTAACGGGTATTGATATTTCACAGTAATATTGTTCAAGAGACGATAATCAATACACGGCCTTAATGAACCATCCTTTTTGGCCACAAAGAAAAAACCGGCACCTAAGGGTGAAGAGGATGGTCTGATATGACCCTTCTCCAAAGATTCCTTGATATAAGACCGCATAGCGTCATGTTCAGGTACAGACAAGTTAAAAAGGCGATGTTAAGGGAATTTACTACCCGGCACTAATTCAATAGCGCAGTCATAGCTCCTATGGGGAGGCAAGGATGCAGATTTACTTTCGCTAAACACATCAGAAAAATCAATCAAAAAGTCAGGAACATCCTGAGCCTGAGGGGAGGCAGAAAAAACAGGAGTGTTGGTATTAACACATTGGCAGCCCCAACTGGTTACAGACACAGATTTCCAATCCAAAACAGGATTATGAGACTGTAACCAAGGGAAACCCAGCACGATAATGTCATGCAGATTATACAGAACCAAAAATTTGCAGCACTCCTGGTGATCAGGTTCCACCCTCATTATCACCTGAGTAGAAAACTGGGGTTTATTCTCAGCCAAAGGGGTAGAATCGATCCCCAGTAGGGGAATAGACTTCTGTAGGGGTATCAAGGGAAACCCACAACGTTTAGCAAAATCATAATCCATCAGGTTAATAGCTGCTCCAGAATCAACGAAAGCCTGAGCAGAAAATGAGGACAGAGAGCATATCAGAGTGACAGTTAATAAAAACTTAGTCTGAATACTACCCAAGACAACTGAGCGTGCAAAACGTCTTCCCCGCTTAGGGCAGACTGAAATAGCATGAGAGGCATCACCACAGTAGAAACATAACCCATTGCGCTTTCGAAACTCAAGATGCTGTGCCCCAGACACCACTCTATCACACTGCATGGGTTCAGAAGCTGGTTCACAAGGCAACACTATTCCACGCATACTTCTCCGCTCACGCAAACGTCTGTCAATTTGAATCGCTAATGACATAGAATCATTGAGACCAGAGGGGACAGGGAATCCCACCATAACATCCTTTACATTATCTGACAGACCCTTCCGGAAAAGGGCTGCCAAAGCGTCGTCATTCCATTTGGTCAGGACTGCCCACCTACGGAATCTCTGACAGTATAACTCAGCGTCATAAAGCCCCTGATTTAATGCCAACAAGGCTTTTTCAGCTTGATCAGTGACATTAGGCTCATCGTACAATAACCCCAAAGCCTGAAAAAATGTATCAACATCACTCAAAACAGGATCCCCAGGTGTCAGGGAAAAAGCCCAATCCTGAGGATCGCCGCGCAGGAGAGAGATGATAATTTGAACCTGCTGCGCTGCGTTCCCTGAGGACTTAGATTTTAAGGCAAAAAACAATTTACAATTATTTTTGAAATTCTGAAACTTAGCTCGATCCCCCAAAAACAAATCTGGCATGGGAATCCTAGGTTCCACAACAGGCAACCCAGCAAGATAGATAGCAATACTCCGAACCTCAGCGGCAAGCAGATCCACACGGCCAGACAACTGTGCAACCTCCATTGAGAGAAAATATCCTCCCCAGCACCCAGAGATACAGAGGGAAAAAAAAAAAAAAAAGCCACAAACAGAAAAATATCTCTGACAACTCTGACAACCTTTTTTCTTTCACAATATTTTTTCCCTTCTGTGAGTACCATACAATTTTCAACTTTTAGGCCGGTGATACTGTTATGTTACGGCAGCTGAGGAGTGCAGGCAAAAAAGGCAATACACCAGAGCAGTTGGAATCTATGAGATTGCAGTACCCTGACTAACCACCACAACTAGAGGCAGCCATGGAGCGTTCCTACGTTGGTCCTAGACGCCTCATCACAGCCTGAGAAACTAACTACACCTAAAGATAGAAATAGGAAAGCTATCTGCCCCGGAGCAGAACCCCAAAGATAATAGAAAGCCCCCAAACATGTAATGGCGGTTAGACAAGATGAAATACTGACACAGAAAGAAAATAGTATGAGCAAACGCTGGGGCCCAAACTAACTAAATAGAAAAGGATAGGAAGGGCACTTACTGCAATCCCAGAAAACCCTGAAAAGCACCAACTTTACTAATTTCAAAAACGCCTGAGATCACACGACCTCTACCACCTAAATTAGTTCTCTGGTGTAACAAAATCAAAACAGCAGCCACTGAAAAAACTGGAAAAAGCAAAAGTACAAACATCAGTGGCTGAACTAAACTGAGAGGGCAAAAGCCCCCTGAGGGGACCCAGAAGGCCCCCACAGAAGTGCAGGACAAAATGCAAAAATATAGCACAAAAAACAAAAAGAAGAAAATGTCTTATCTGTTAGCAGGAGATGCAGACACGACACAGCAGGCTACAAGGGAAACAGGAATGAAGGATTCAGACCAGAACAATTGATCACCGGCAACCCTGATGGGAAGGTGACTCCCTTATATAAGACCAGTCAGTAACACCTGATTCCCAGTCCTCACAATCTTCACTGGACAGACCAACCCGCTTGTAACCACTAGAGGAAGCCTCTGCTCAGAACTCATCTCAAACCCATTCACAACAGTACCCCCCCCTTGAGGAGGGGTCACCGAACCCTCATTTGAGCAACCAGGTCGGTCAGGATGAGTTCTATGATACGCACGGATAAGTCTCCTAGCATGGATGTCCGAAGCAAACACCCAAGAATTGTCTTCCTGACCATAACCTCTCCATTTAACCAAATACTGGAGTTTCCGTCTAGAAAAACGAGAATCCAATATTTTCTCAACCACATACTCCAGATTGCCCTCAACCAAAACAGGGTCAGGAGGCACAGCAGCAGGAACCACTGGCTCAACAAACCTCTTCAACAAGGACTTGTGGAACACGTTATGGATCTTAAATGTCCCTGGAAGAAGCAAACGAAAAGAAACAGGATTAATAATCTCCATGATCTTATAAGGTCCAATGAACCTAGGCTTAAATTTAGGAGATGCTACTCTCATAGGAATATTTTTTGAGGACAACCAGACCAAGTCCCCCACTTTAAACCGAGGACCATCAGTCCTATGCCGGTTGCAAACCGCTGGGCCCTCTCCTGAGAGAGGGACAACCTCTCCACTACCTGGTCCAAATCTGCTGCATACGCTCCACAACAGAGTCAACACCTGGACAGACAGAAGCCTCCGTCTGTCCGAAGAAAATCGAGGGTGAAACCCAAAATTCAGAAAAATGGAGACATCAAAGTGGCAGAGCTAGCCCTATTATTAAGAGCAAACTCAGCCAAAGGCAAAAAAGAGACCCAGTCATCTGATCAGCAGACACAAAGCATCTCAGATAAGTCTCCAATGTCTGGTTTGTTCTCTCAGTTTGTCCATTGGTCTGAGGATGAAAAGCCGAGGAGAAAGACAATTGAACACCAAGTTTAGAACAAAAAGTCCTCCAAAATCTGGAAACAAACTGGATTCCTCTGTCAGACACAATGTTCTCAGGAATGCCGTGTAAACGAACCACGTGCTGAAGGAACAACGGCACCAATTCAGAGGAGGAAGGCAACTTAGGTAATGGCACAAGATGTATCATTTTGGAAAACCTATCACAAATTACCCAGATGGTGGTCATTCTCTGAGAGACAGGAAGGTCGGAAATGAAATCCATAGAGATATGGGTCCATGGTCTCTTGGGCACAGGCAATGGCATCAACAAACCACTAGAGCGAGAGCAAGGCTTGGAGGAGAGCAAGTCCCGCAGGACTGCACAAATTCCCTGACATCACGAGACAAGGTAGGCCACCAAAAGGACCGACTAACCAAGTCTCTGGTACCAAAAATTCCGGGATGCCCAGCCAATGCGGAACAATGAATCTCAGACATCACACTGTTCTT